>CM052887.1:31930662-32115347 GCA_028534135.1 Potos flavus | reverse complement strand
TCATACGGTATTTGTTTTTCTCTGTCTGACTTATTTCACTTAGCATAATATCCTCTAAGTCAAGCCATGTTTTTGCAAATGGTGAAATCTCATTCCTTGTTATGGCTGAGATCAGTGGGCACTGGCAGGGATCACTGAGCTCATGTGGTGGTCCCCAAGCATCGGCCATGGGGAGGTGACCTTCCCCACGGAGAGGTCAATGGCCAACTCGGGAGTTCCCCTAAGAACACCTCTATCCTAGGCCCATTTCTTTGGTCTCCTCCTGGCTGGCTCACCGACTATTAATTTGCAATTTGGGGAGCTTCCTGGGTGCAATCTGAAACTGGTCTCTTGTCCCCATACACGGAGGGCAAGGAGAGATCAAAAAAGAAGGCAGACCACACCAGGTTGCTGGGTGGCAGGTTTAATAAGCAAGGGAAATTACATAAGAGGCTTGTCTGGAGCAGTCATGAGACAAGTAGATCGCCACACCCTCCGACCAGAATCTTAGAAGTTTACGTAGAGGTCTTAACTGGATTCAGCCACACACACTATCCAGATGGTCTCAATAACACATTACTGTCTCAAGGCTATGTCCTTGGAACAGCTCCCACTGTGGAAACAGTGGGCAGAATGTATATCCCAAGGACAGGGGAGGAGTTAAGGAGCCTCCAAATGCCTGGGTCCAGCTTGAGGATCAACTGGTGGTCACGTACTCTTGATGACCTCCTCCAACACGCACACACACACACAAACATACATGCGCACACACACGCATACACACAAACACACATGCACAAACACACACGCACACACACGCATACACACACACACACACACACACACACACTTCCTTTCTCCTGATGGCTTTATATTCCCTTCAACATTCATTACTAATATTACATATTTTACTTATATCTTATAAGTAAAATGCTATCTATTTTATTTATCCTCTCTATTGTCTGCCTCTTCCACTAGGGTGTAAGTGCCAGAAGGAAGGGGTGTTTTCTTTTTGTTCCTGGAAGAGTTCCCAACACGTGGTAGGCACTCAACAAAGACTCGTTCAATTACTACGATGGGGCCGGGTACGCTTCAGTGGTTTAACCTCCATCCCCATCGATTATGATCTGATCTGAAGGTTTGGGTCAAAAGAGGTAAAAACACAAAGGAGAGGAAAGAGAAAGTATCAGTAAAGTGGAGCAGTGTGAAGCTAGTCCCCTGTCCCTTACAAACAGGACCTGGCTCTCTGGCTGTAGCCGCCCCAGCCTGCGGCGCCGGCACCGGGCCCTGGGGGAGCGTTGCCGTCAGTGCATCCCATGTGCTGTCGTGAGGGGCTTCACCGCGAGAAAATTCCCTCAAAGCAGTATCCAACGTAGCATCATGTTTGACGTTAAAAATCATTGGCGTGGCCAATTTGGTATTAGCTGAAGTAAAATGGAATTTCACACACTCCTAAGGGCTGAGGGAGTGAAAACAAACAGTGGTTGTAACAATAGGTACTTCTGTAAATGGAAAGTTAAAGAATTTTATGAGACTGGAGCCCAATCCAATATATATTCAGCACAGAATGGGAAAGACACTGGACCTTCCGAGGACTTATTTTAGATTTGGCTCCCACTTTTGGCAACAGGTAATTCCCTGTCTCCTGACATAACAATTCAGTTGAGTCTACCCCTGTGACTGTAATGTTCTTTTTTTCTTTTGAAGGAACAGGTTAATCAAGACCTGTTAATTCATTAATACTTGGAGTGTCAGGAAATTTGATAAATGAGCTGAGACTCATTTATCAATTTGCGATGGGATGTGGGTGGGTTTATGTCCTGTCGAAATGTGGTATGCACATACAATGAAATATTATTCAGCCTTAAAAAGGAATGCAGTCTTAACACATGCTCCAACATGGATGGAACTTTGAAGACCTTATGCTAAGTGAAGTAAACCAGACACGAAAGGACAAACATTGTGTGATTCCACTTGGAAGTCCTAGAATAGGCAAATTCATAGACAAAAAGTGGAATGGGGGTCACCAGGGGCTCACGGAGGTAGGAATGGGCAACTATTGGGTACAGAGTTTCTGTTTGGGATGATGAAAGTTTCTGGAAATGGATAGGGGGTACCGCTTGCAAAACCCTGTGAGCGTACAAATGCCACTGAATTTTACCCTTTAAAATGGTTACAATGACACAGTTCATGTTATGCATATTTCACCACAATAAAATAATCCCCTCCCCCACAAAAAAAAAAAAAAAAGATTCCAGGACACAGCCAATGAATTAGTCCCACTTCAGTGCATTCCCATTCTCTAAAAATTGGGGTATTTGTTAACAGAGGACACAGTTTTTTCCAATGAGCATCGTTTATCCAGTTTCCTTTATGAAGAAATGTTGCATCTTCCACTTGGCTTTGTGGAAGCTTGAAATGTATCCATTGCGTGCATTGTAGTGAGTGAATTTCGCTGGGAAGTAGAGGTTTGCAAGACAAGAGTTAATTGCGGGGCCCAAAAGGGGCTCCCTGCTGGACGGTCAGCCCCTCCTGGGCAGGAGCCAGGCCTGCCACTTACCAATTCCCACTCTCTGGGAGCTGAGCTGCTTGCAGAGCACACGGTAGGAACTCAGTAATCGTGTGTCAAATGAACCGGGACCCCGGGCTTGGGTGTCCTTCTCTTCTCTCACCCCCAGCTCACATCTCCGTAGGCTTTCAACTGCCTTGCAGTCCACCAATCAGCTGTTACCCCTTCCAAAGCTAACAGCACACAGCCCCGAGACACACCTTTTCCTCGTCTAAAGAAAATGGCGGGATGGGCACAGGTGGTCTCACCCTGTGACAGATGGGCGTTTGGGGGGACAGAGAAGGCCTGGGACTGATTTTGGCTGAAAGATGTCTGCTTGGCCGCCTCCTTTGGCCGCCCTGGCCTGTCTCCGGGGTAAGAATGAATGATGGCTCTAGGAGGAGGCTCTGCTGGGAGGCTTGGCCCCTGCGGCCCCTTCATGGACGTGGGGAGACAGGTCTCATTTAGAGCAGGAAGCCCAGGGCAGGGCGGCACTGGTTTGCTGCCGCCACCCGCCCACACTCTGGCCTCTGCGATGAGTCACCACCAACTATTACACGGTCTCTGGGCGCTGCGGTGTGCTGGCCTCTGTTTGAGGTACACGGCAGATATTACTTCTCCAACGGAGAGCTAGAGGTAAACAAATAGATGTGATTTCTCCCCAGTAGAAGGCAGCCAAGATGATGAATGGTGGAATTAAGAATCATTGGTATTATTTATGATCCTGGTACAAAGCCTCGACAGCAATCTGTGCAGTCATCACACGCTTGCAACTTATATTTAGAAAATAAACAGCAGAAGAACAGGGAGTTGAGTAACACCAGAAAACTAAAGAAGAAACTTTTCCCCAACTCCACGGCAAAAATTAGACCCTGGGTGATCATTTCTCCTCTGGCTGCACAGCCTATGATTAGCCATTAAAGAAGAGCCTACATTTCATCGATGGGCTCATCCAAAATGAATCCACATTTCCTGGTTGTTTTCTGAATGCTTATAAAAATATCATTTGCACATGCTGTTGCAGAAGGAACTGTTTTATGCAGCACTTAAAACTTTTTCTTAGGTTCATGCACAGATGTTAGTCCTAATGATTTCCTCTGACTTCTTACAATCTTGCTTGCCTTTCCGCATTTTCCCCTTCCCTCCTCTGTCCTGGAAACTGATGAAATAGATGGGAAGCCAGAGGAATTCTCTGAGTGCTACTGAAATGTGGCAGAATTGTGTTCTGGAACCAGCAGTGTGGTGACTGAGGAGGACAAGACGATAGCTTCCCCTGAGAGATTGTTTCGTCACCTCTCAATTTTTTTCACTTTGTCCTTCCTTCTCTCCCTGGTTTTAACCTGGAAGTCCCTGGACTTTAACACACTCGTGGATAACATATCCGTGGATCCTGTGACAGGAGACCTTTGGGTTGGATGCCATCCCAATGGCATGAAGATCTTCTTCTATGATTCGGAGAATCCTCCCGCATCAGAGGTTAGTTTGAAAAATGCATCTGGCCAGCGACCTTATTCCCCGCTGTTTCTCGGTTGGAAACATAAATCTCAATTACATGTGCAAATATAAGGAGGGACGCGGATAGATGGTCCAAATGATGAGAGGTAAAAAGGAGTTTGACTTTGGGAGGCAGTTTAGTCAGAGTCTAGGCAGGAGACAGATGGTACATTTAAATTGGGTAATTTGAGGGGATTTAATAAGGGCACTGTGTACAAAGGTGTGGGCACAAGTAGGGAAATGAACAGGAGATAATGAATGCATTACCCCAGGGCTAGAGAGGGAGGCCGGAAATGGTTACCAGAAAGCAGAAGGAGAGCAGAGCTGAGTGTGGAGAGGGTCCTCTGAGGGGAACCTGGCCTCTGATTGGGGGACATAGACAACCAGTGGGACCCCTGCAGGGAGGAAGCCTGGAACAAACACCCTACCTGCCTCTCACTCCTCCCATTCCCCTGCTGCTGCTCCTTGGCCGACCCTGAGCCAGAGCTGGGGGGCAAGGAAAACTTCACCTCAGGCTTTCCGAACAAGAGTCTCGGCGGAGTGGAGGGCTGGGTGAGGGGAGCCGGCACTGGACTGGAGCCCTTATCTTTACTTCAGTAATGAGTTTCTTTAACTTGGGAATTCACAATACTTTAAAAAAATGGAATGTACCGCAGTCCTGTGGTCTAATCATTTGTTTGTGGCTTGCCTTTCCATTTAATCCCCTCTTCCTGTGTGTCAGTATGTGCCCGAGTTCATACAGTGCACCAGCCCTAATGTGCAGATGGCCATCCTCTCTAAACCTTCCCTGCAGAATGGGAAGATCAGTCACTTGCTGGAATTATTTTGGTTTAAAAGACCTTTCCTTCCATCTTAGTTACAGCACCCAAAGACCCCATTCGTGTTCATGGTCTTTACTCGGTGGACTATTTTGGCAGTGCAGACAAGACACGCTTTGCCATAGGCATTTGGACATTTACTGTGACTCATCTGGGGTTTTCGATTTTGAGTTTTTCAGTATGTGTTATACTTGTTATTTACATTAAATAACCGATATCGTTTTTGACATGGTTTATGGCGATGAATTCTTTTTAAAGCTTAGTTTTAAGAGTCAGTCTCATTCCCACCCACCAAAAAAAAAAAAATTTTTTTTTTTAAAGCCTGTGTCTCTTAGATTAAATTAACCCCAAACCAAATGTGTATTTCCAATTACTTTATGGCCCTTCATACCCTTTCTCTCCAGGCTTTACAGGACAATCGTGATTATGTTTAATGGCAATCCTTTGTGCCTTTTCCTGGTTCTTAGCTATTAAGTATTGCTGTGTGGTATGTTTAATAGAATTGGGGAAATGTATGCTGTGGCGTGTATACTCTTCAGAACAGAGCAGAATGTTAGATTCTAATTTGTTCTTGCTTGTTAGCTCATATGGTGAACTTAGGTCATTTGCTGTAGCATGCACTTGGTTTGCTGTTCTGGAAAAAGTGCTTCCTTTCTGATGACGGATCTGGTAAGGAATAGCAAAAAGTAATAACAATCCATTATCTAATGCTCTGCCCCACAGAAGAGTGCCTGACTGTTATTAGAAAGAGGCTTACTTAAGTCAAGGTGCCCCATCACCTATTTTCCAGTCTGTCTTTTGGGCCGGCTGTTTTACTTTTTCTTTTTTACTTTTTCTTTTTAATTTTTTATTTTTTTAAAGATTATTTAGAGAGAGAGAAAGAGAGTACACGCACTGGTGGAGGGAGGGGCAGGGGAGAGAATCTTCCGGCAGACTCCCCACTGAGCGCATTGCCCCCACGCTGGGCTCCCTGAGATCAGGACCTGAGCCCCAAACCCAGAGTCTGAAGCTTAAAGGACTGAGCCACTCAGGCGCCCCCGCCCCCCGGGGCTGGCTGTTTTAAAAAGGTCCTTTCAAATAATCCCATTAACCCTTTATATATAGGCACTGGCCCTCCTAGTCTGCAGTATTTGGTGTTTTTGTGTCTAAGTATCCTTTCTTCCAGACACTGTATTTTATCCTAAAGGCTTAAAAATGAAGGGAAGTCAGAGTTGAAAAGAAACTTAATTTAGTCCCACACACCTTGTTCTACAAACAAGAAACAAATGGGAAGCTGAAGATCCTAAACAGGACCCTGGGCCCTGCCGCACAGTGTGCTCTTTACCGTGGTGTGGATTATATGACATTGCCATTTTTATTGGCCCCAATGGCCAAATATCAGCCACTATATGTGCTCAGCTTTGCACACTACTACACTGTTGCTAATGACACGATCGGATTTCTACTCACCTAAATGAAGGAAACTGAGCTTACAAAATCTTACACGTTTAGAGTTGGAACCTTGAGTTCAGAGAACAGCTGAGTATGGTACAGAGATAGGTTTGTTTGTTTGTTTTTTTAATTGCCAGAATTTAAAAACCAAGAATTGAGTGTAAGCATTCAAATTCCTAGCTTCTCTGTAAATACACAAAACTGGCCTGAATTCTAGCATGACAGTAATTTGACTATTACTGCGTCACGTCTCCCCCCACACGCACCCCCCCCCCCATTTCCCATAGTCCGTACTACTCCTGGGTCTCCCATCCAGGCTGTGCTACTCACTCCTATTTCTTCCCTAGGCCGGGTAGGTCTCTATCTCCATTCAAGAGCACCTGCTTAAAGCCTGTCATTTTGCCAATAAGGAAACCGGTGTCTTCTATAAAGAGTAACTTTGGAACAAAATAGGATTTACCTACAGGCTTCTTCATATGGAGAAGTGACCCGTCTTGACCGTTATGTTTTTGAGTGACTTTAAAAAGAAATAGTAAGCTAATGTTCCTTCTTTGACAGGTGATCCGAATCCAGGACATTTTAATGGATGAGCCCAAAGTTACACTGGTTTATGCAGAAAATGGTACAGTGTTGCAAGGAAGTACGGTGGCCTCCGTGTACAGAGGGAAGCTGCTGGTCGGCACCGTGTTCCACAGAGCTCTCTACTGCAAGCTCTAGCAGGTCGATCTGCCCCCGTGCCACGCACCCCGAGAGCCCACCACTTCAACGGCTTGCCACATCTCCGGGGCCACAGTGATCTCATCCGGATATGAACACTGACCCTCCATTTGCACATCGGGAAGGATGACAGTGCTGTTTAAGTAGGAACAGAATCAATACATAAGGCTTTTTTGAAAGTACGGTAGCAAATTAGTCTAGAAATATTCACAAACCCCATTTACCAATAAAAATCCTATCAATAAAATGGCTACAATTGTCACGTTAGTTGTCAGGCCTTAAATCATTTAACTGCGTGTGATCCAAATGTCCTTGCCCTAAAATGGGTGTGGTGTGGGGAGCCCATGAGCTTGCTGCTGCCTTGCTGAATCTTGTTCGGGAAACAGAGAAGTAGGGTGATCTCAGGAGTCATCCCAGCCAGCAGTCCTCACTCAGGGGCTCCGGGTCACCTGCTGGGAAACTAGAGGTGACCTACAAAGTTCCTTCGGCTCCAGGCATCCCTCCTTAGCAAAGCCATCGGACATACTGGCACAATCTGATTCCCATTTCCCCTTCAATGTAGGACTTTCTCAGTAAATAGAAACCTAAATGACCCCCATTTCTCCTTTTACTCTTACTCAATTCTCCGGTAGCAATGACATGTAGGAAAATCTTAACATTCTTGGGAGTGTCTGTGATTTCAGCATGAACTGCACATTTTAGTGGCTTTGCCCCACCGAAGAGAAGTTTGTTCGCTTCAGTGATTCGACAGACCAGAGCCCAACAGACTGTTCGAACTGTTCGAAGACAGACCGAAGCCCATAATCCATTCAGGTAAAGTTCAATGCCCCCAGAGACGGTATTGTTGTTATAAGCGGTGGTGGGCTGGTTTTTGTTGTTGTTGTTGATATTTTTAAGTAGGCTCCCCACCCAGTGTGGAGCCCAACATGGGGCTTGAACTCACGACCCTGAGACTGAGACCTGGGCTGAGATCAAGAGTCTGACGCTTAACTGACTGAGCCACACAGGACACTCACCGCCCACCCCCGCAAGCGGCTTTATTTTTTCCCCTATTGTAACTTGCAGGGGAGGCTTAGAAGAAAACAGTAGAAAGGCAAACAAACAAATTAAAAAATCAAGAGTCTTGGCCTATCTTCTGAGGGAAATGATGAGGAAGAGGAGATGACTTTTGTCATTTTCTTCTAAAAGCTGGTATGAAAAGGTTACCTGTCTTTATTTGTCTGTCTCTTTTGAAAGTATGGCTTCCAGGCTGGATGAATTCTTTGGGATGCTAAGGCAGTCACGTTAGAAACAAAGTTCTTCCAAGGCACTTGCTGTGATGACGTCAGGTCTGGCATTTTGGGAAAAACGGTTTGCTTATAAATTGAGAGCTGTCAACATTTTAAGGCTACTAACTTAAAGTAATAAACAGGAACATTTTGTTTGGATCGAAAAACACTTTCCTCATATCAGATTAGAGTTATTTTAGTTCCCGTTTCAGGGACCATAATATCATATGCCCTAGGAGCACTCAATTATTCAGTGATGCCGTTCATAGCCCTTGAAGCTGGATTTTCTCAAATATTGTCTTGAAACTATCGACGGCTGTTGGGCTTATGTTGAAATAGCTCCCCTATTTCCTTTAAAAAGAGTTGCTTGATTCTGCCCCCAACCCACCCAACAGAAAAAGCAAGGAAGCTATTCAGTTTGAAATAGCCTATGCTCACGATCAGTCAAAAAGGGACACAGGCTTCCCCTCAGCGAGGGGTTTCATAACACACTGTGAGGAAGAGAAAAACCAGCTTATTTATTTTCTGCTGAAGGTTTAGTCACAGATCAGTTATGGTTTGTGTGTGTCTGTGTGTCTGTGAGAGAGAGAGAGAGAGACCGAGACAGAGGGAGGGAGGGAGAGAAATTAAGATCCCTCATTTGCTGTATTCAAGTCTTCAGAACATTTAAGGTTTTAGAAATAAAAGTGCCGCTGAGAGCCCTGTACCGTGGGCCGGCCTGCCCTGAGCTCGCCCCGTGCTGTGCAAGGCCAGCTGTCGAATGTTTGTCACAGACCCTGGCCGGGCTGACAGGTATCCCCCCACGCCGCAGGGACCGGAAGGCAGGTGAGGAAGCTTCTGGTGGAACATCTTCTACTTTATGCCCAGTTCCATAATTGTGCTTTCATATGTAATGCTAGCTGCCAATTTACACTTTACCGGGGCTAAAACTTATTTTTAGTTCCATTTCCCTGGAAAATGCGCGCTTTGCTCTTGCTTGATAGATGCATTTTGACAGTTAATACAGGTTTACCCAGTCAAGGCCTGTTTTAGTTGAAGGTGAAAATGGAAGAGGGAAAAAAAAAGAAAAAAAAAACAAACACCAGCCTACTCCGACAGATGTCCGTATTTCTCTTTTTATTGCATTCGTTGTCTAACAACAATAATACTCATTGGCAAGAAATTTATTTACACTGACAAATTAAATTTAATCACAGGTATGTTTAGATTGGTCAGAAAACAGAGGACCATTGTGATAGTTTGCTTCGAATGCCTCTGAAAACCAAAGAGTAAGAAATGTCGCTGGAAACGGAACAATCTAGAGAAGTACATATTAACCGAGCACAAGAGAACAATTCAGGCGTGGCACTATTGTCTCTTCCATGCAAATGATCAGACACCGAAATGTACAAATTAAAAGTTTCAGATAACATGCTATCCATATTTATTGGACTTAAAATGGTTTTTCAAACAACTCTTTTCCTTTAGTGATACAAAAAGAAAAGTTAAAATAAATCAACTTCTTATGATGGAACAGAATTCATTCTCTCTTGTTTCTTTTTTCAGCTGGCCGGTTTTGTTAGTGATATGTAGCAGGCGTGCTAGTGGTTTAATCGCAACACCATTAAAAAATACAAAAGCAGTAGGGGTGATCATAAATTATATTAAGGAAAACATATATATATATATATATATATATAGATAGATAGATATTTGAGGGGTTTTACAAAACACTAACTAAATCTGATGTTGTTGGGAGGTGTGATCTAGCTGGAGTGCCTATTAATTCCCACTTTTCAAGGTCATTTAACTCTTTGTGGCCAATTGTTCTTTCCCGGATGAAAGATTAAATCCTTCAAAGAAAACCTGGGTGTGTGGATACAACAGCTGAAAGAGAGAAATGAACACCTTCCAACAACATACTCACGCTCACGGCCACTCCCATCGTATTTGGCACTGACCTAACCATGCCGTCACTCCACAGAAGAAGTAAATAAATGATCACGTGATGGCAAGAGTGCCATCAGAGAGCCAGCAGGTAGTGACTGAAGCATCGCAGCTACCAAGTAGGTCGCTGCGGAGCATGAGCGAATGCACAAGAACACGCGTGCAATTTTTAGCCAAGGAAACTGCGATTCCGCAGCTGAAAATGCCCAAAGCTGCATAAATTTCTGAGGTTCGACTCAGCAATGTGCAATCTCGACATCAAAGCATTAACCAAACATTTGAGGAAACTTTATCTTACTAAAATACCAAGTATCTAATAAATCAATTTTACCAAAATATATAAACATGTAGAAGGATAAGTGCATTTAGTAGAAATACTTACATTAAAAAAATCTCTGAAAATCTTATGAGCCATTCAATGTACACACACACACGAAGTGGCAATAAGGCTATGATTACTGCTTGGGGTCCTAACTGACATGACCAAGTTCCATATACAATATATATATATTTTTATGCAATGTGATGCGGAGTGTGTGTGTGTGTATGTATGTAAGGTGGGAATATACTCACACATATATAGTTCTGTACATCTACACACGCGCATGCACATTATCGAGAAGTTGCCTCTGGTTCTCTTAGGCATTACCTCCTATTCGTTCTCGAATCTCTAGCAGTTTTGGGGGTGGGGTAGGGCCAAGGATTGGAAATCATCCCGTTTCTGTCCTTCCCCGGTCTGTAGGTCCAGAAGCAGGTCACAATCGCGGTGTGATTGGTCCACACCGCGTACGGATGTGAACTTCGAGTCACAACCATTCCCCCGACACATCCACACAGATGCTCACACACAAGTACTGAAAGACCCTCTGTTTACCCTAAGGTAGAACTTGAGCCTTTTGTTTTCCAGGGGAAAATGGATTCTGTAAGCTTTCTCTTTGCCCTCTAGCTTCCTGGTGGGATCAAGTCTACACTGCTACTCCAAGTCATTCAAATACTACTCGTGTACTGTCTAGTAGGATTTTTTCCCCCAGTGTTTTGGACCAACACTAAATTTCCTGAGACTTTAAATACCTAAGACAAATATAAAAACAAAAATCTGCCTACATCCCCGGGCTGTTTTTCAGGAATGAGTCACTGAAACACATTCATATTTATACCGTGGCTTTCTTTTGAGAATTGACTCCCCATCCCCATTATCAGAAGGAAAAACAATTCTAGTGGAAAATATGCACATTTTATTTCTGGACTTCATCCTTCAATGCTTAGCTTCAGAAGAGAAGAAGGGTAGATCCTTGATTAAAGGTAAATTTGAAAAGATATTTTTAAAAACCCTGGGCTTTTCTTTTCCATTTTACCTTTCCTTCAGAAAGCACTGAGGACTTAGCATTAAGTAGGAGACGTGAAGTGTAGTGACCACTGTCCGCCAGAGTGAAATGCCCCTCACCAGGGCCCTATTGGGACGGAAAGTTTAGTTGTTTAAATGGAATTTGGTAATTCTTAAATATGTCAATGTAATGAGGAGCTACAATACCTCCAAAGTATAAACATTTCTTTTAGAATTGTTGGGACATCTCCCTTTAGAATCTTCAAACACCGGGTTTCTTCTCTTGAAGTTCGGTCTATATAATTTTTAACATTTAGCAATGAATTAGAATATCCATATAAACGCAATTTTTTATTTACCCTTTAAAATATAATTTTAAAGCACATGTTAATCCTATTACACAAAGAACCTAGACGAGAATTCTTTGTCCTCAGCAAAAACCATAAAGGTTAATTAAGGTGCTAGATCCAACGACCTGTGACTGTTTTTGTAGCTCGGGCCTGGGGCAGCTTGCGATTTTGGGCCAGGGATGACACAGGATGAAAGGCAGCAGCAAGGGCTAATTTGGTTCCTCCCCTGTCCTCTTGCCACTTTGTTGGCAACAAGAGCAAAGAAGCCCAGAGTACGTGGTCCCATTTCATGTCCCTTGAAAGCTAAGTCTGGAATGAGCACTAGCATACTGCAGTCACGAACCACTGTGGGTTAAAAATACTTCCGTGATGTTGAGGGCCGGAAATCCATGTTAACCCCCACTAAAGGAGGGTAACATAGAATGACAGTTTTACTGTCGTGAAATTAATGGTGGACTTCATCAATGTGACCAAATGGGCAAAATCAGGTTCCTGCCCTAATGTAGCACTCTGAAGTACACTTCGGATTCAGGCAAAAAAAAAAAAAAAAGGATGAGAAAACTATTACATAGACTGTGAGTTACTTTCAGGGAGATGGTCTTAAATCAAGTTATAAATCGGTTATAAAAACTAAAGTCCTTTAACGGAAAACTCTGTCCCAGACATTCATGCTTCCTGTCCACAGCTTGACCTCACCACACATTCCCTAACCCCCAAAGCATTACCTATACCCCAAAATAGTTTGGCTATTGTTTGAGTCATACTGAGCTGTCCCTGAAGGAATATGGTTCATAGCAACCAGATACTCCCTTTTTGTTCATTTTCTGATAAATAAAAAAACTGCAAAGTCTTTACAGTTCATGAAGCAACAAGTCTATGTTAAACCGTACGGACACCGAAAACCACTAGCATTAAAGTAGGAGTTGTTGAAGACACGGGAACTTCGATTAGGCATCATGCACTAGAGTCAAGAAAAGAAATACTACGAAAAGAAAATGTTCGTAAGCTCTGAGGTCCTGCACTTTGTTGTCATACTCTTTGATCAATCAGTTACATGTCATCCTTGGCTGGACAGTCGAATCAAGTGCCTTTTACAATTTCAGCAGTTTTAAGTAGTAATATTAAAATAATTCATTAAGACCTAAAATCACTGTAACTTAACTTAAAAATCAAAATAGTTATAATACAAACCACGTGGTTTGAGGACTAAGAATTTGATTTATAATATTTTCAGTTGGTCATTGGTCTAAACATTGGAAGCATACAAATAAGGTTCAAGAACAACACTTCTAAAACATTTAAGGAAATGCGATATAATAGAGATCATAAATTATGTGCAGAGACTGAAACTTATAGACATTTCCAGTATATACATCCATTTTCAAATATTACCAGAGCGTAAACATAACTTAAGATAATCATCCTCTATTTCCACCATAAAATGAATACAGAGCAAAACTTCCAGTGTGATCCAGATCACTTTTTTCCCCCAAAGATAAGCAAAAATGGCAAAAAATTTACAATAGCAAGCATTAGTATTACCAGATTTTGACTAATTTAGTCTTTTAGTATTGGAAAAGATCTGCTGAATTTTGTAGTTCATGAATAGTGGTTCCTTGTTTCTCAGGATATTAATAAATAGCAAAGCACCACACATCTCAAATATTAATAGAGTATCCAGTATGGCAGTTTCACTATCATACAGCAAATGAAGATAGTCAGAAAGACATACATAGCGACTCTGATCATTGTAAAACACAATGTTACTTCATGTCAATGTTTCTGAGCATTGAATGAATGATCTGTACTAGGGACAACAGGATCAAACAGACAATACTCTGTCACCAAAAAGGAAACAGGCTTTAGGGAAAGACAGGATTCTAAGTTTCTAGTTTAGCCAATTCCAGATTTCAGATATTCAGGCAAGCAAAAAAAAAAAAAAAGAAAAAAATTAATTAAAAAAAGAATTCACAATGTCCAAAATACAAGATGGCGCCAGATGGGCAGGTCCCCCTTTACATTATCTGTTACCTGTAACCTTCAAAGGCCTTCCCCCAAGCTCTCTGTATACAAACTGTCCAGTGTACGGTACGGACAGAGACCCCCCCCCCCCATGTAGTAAAAGGAAGTAAAATACTAGCCAAAGATGCGTCTGGCCTCAACTCTTATTTGCAACTCGTCCCTTCCCTTAGAAAGTGGATGACCTCATTTTTATAGCCAATGCAGCAAAGACAACCAGAAACACGAGCATAAAAAGCAAAACAACAACAACGAACAACAATCGATCATTGGAAGTTTCTCAAGATGAGTTTATTTTCTCCTCCTTCTGCCCTAGTCTCCTATGCTTGAATTAGTTGGATGAAATGCTGAAATCCTTCATATACTGGCTTTAAAATCAGCATAACTGTCTCCGCTGGTAGACTGTATCCTGTGAACTCTCTTAAACAAACTTTAACTGTAACATGGAAATCTCTAAAGAATGAAAGAGAATGGCTCAGAAAAACCATTCAAAACATCTCTAAAATCTGTCAGCTCTCCTTTACGGGAACATTCCGTGTGCTCAATAAACTTGATCCTCTGGTTGAATGTTACTCAAATCTAAATTTTCTCTAACCGGTATTTCTATTTTTCTTAAAAGTACATTTGTTAAAACACTAACTGAGCCCACTTGGGAAATCTTAAGTAGAAAATATGTGACAAGTTCCTGATTGTGTCACAGTCAGGCTGAAGACTAGCCAGAATGTTCCCCAGGAGAGGAAACCTGAAAATGTTGGTTTCCTTAAAAATCAATTTCCTGTTCAATTTGTTGGGGGAATAAAGGAACTACGTTACGTGTGTCTGTGTCGCTGAACTACTGAACACACAGCGGGAGCAAAGTAAACAACGGATCCCAATATTCCGGGGCTGCATTAGTGTCTGATTTTTTCCTTTGTTTGGCTCAATCTGGAGGACAAATGTTACCCTCAGAACCCCGAGGTAATACCCACATCCACACTCTGAAGGCTTCTGCTTCCTTCTGGGGTTAAGAAATAACGAATTCTTTTCTCTCTTTTGGATGCTCACCAAACAGAAGAGCTGGCTTGCCTTTTGCCACCGGACGTGATTATGGGGCCTGGCACCCGTGTTTCTACAGTGGGCTTGTCTCATTGTCCAGACACGAACACGGGGGCCGGCGGGAGACTTTCCTACACACTGGAGCAGATTCTGGAGCCCCGATCTCATGGTAGAGCGGTGCTCTCGGCCATGCAGATACGAGCCACTGCTCAGTTTCAGGATTCCCAGACTGAAAAGTCATGGCGCTCCACGACCGCCACCAGGACGCGCCATGCTTTTCCTGGGCAGGGTGACACCGGGTCCCCCAGGGACACCACCCGCCCAACGCAACACAAGAGATTGGTAAGTAAGAGAAGGGAGAAACACAGCTATTTTGCATCTTTCACAAACGAGACCCTTGGTTTGGTGACAAACAAAAGTGGCTTGGGATTCTTTCAGGAGGTTATTATTTCAGGAAAATTAAAAGTGTATTCTATTATTGCAGAAAATGCAGTTATGCCACACGCGGTTCCCCAGTCGGCCTAGAGCACGTTACCCCTGCCATCAGTTCCTTCGTCCCCGGGAGGAGAGCAGGGCGGGAAGAGGGGAGAGGGGTCTGGGAGGGGCTGTGTGTTACTGCTCGCCAGCACCCTCGGATGCAGCGGTCATCTTTTCTGTCTTTTTAGACTTCCTCTGCATCTGCTCTTGTTCCTTCCTCCTCAGCTTTTCTCTTTGTTTTTCCATCTTCTCTTGAGCCTTCCGAGCCTTCTCGAGAGATACCTTCATTTCCTTGAGTTTTTTTTTGACCACTGCGCGGTCCTGGGATGACGTCATCCCCAGAGCCTAGGAAGGAAATACATAAGCAAATTGAACTTGAAAACCAATGACCTCTCTGCTTAGGAAGAGGCTGATATCACAATGCGTTCAGACTCAAAAACTGATTTAAACATAATCAAAGAGGTAAAAACCGAGAAAGAGCTGCTTACATTTGCCAAAAATCTCCATACTTAGGGGCTGAGCTTTATTTGCCCTTTGAAGTGCCCAGCACAGCACGCCATAAGTCCCATTAAATATAAGCTTTCCATATTGGTAATTAATGGGTGAAGGAATTAAAAAAAAGGGGGGGCACACAATCCTGCTTCTCCAACCTCTGGGCCATAGACATTTACAGGCAAAAGTATTGCTAAACTCATCAATATTTTTAAAAGCTAGGAGTGGGTGCCTGCTGCCATAGAGGGCCCCAGGAAGGGTGGAGAGAACTGAAGTGGCTTCCTTTTTGCCAATGCAGTCATTTTCAACGAGGACCAAAAATGTCTTTGGGGCAGGAATGCTCACGTCAGCATGACTAGCCATTCTCTCCCTGTAGGCAGACCTATAAAGGAATCCTGTTAATGAGGAGGTTGCTTAGTGAGCTTGGAATTCAGAATAAGGGGAGTTGGTTGCGTACTTTAAATGTTTCATGACCTTCAGAATCAACAGCGGGATGCATCCATCTCCCCAACAGGGACAGCCTTGTCAATGGGGCCTTCATAATCACAGACTATTGATTGATCTCTAACCTTTTCAGGACTGTCAGGAGATACTCATCTGCCCTTCAGCCCAGCAGGGGGCTGAGGTTGGGGGTGGGGAGCCGAAGGTAAGCCCTTTTTGCCCTTTTTCCACAGGGGTGGGTCCCCACCCGCCCCCCACAGTCTCTCAAAGGGATGGACTGGACAGGTGAAATGAGAGTGGGATGGAGCAGGGGACACATGGCCTGCACGTACTCGGGGAAGAAAGTTCTGAGGAGAATGACGTCCCACTTTTGGAGAGGTGTGCAGGGAGGAGCAGGGGTGGAGAAGAAATGAATAAAGAAGGAGAGAGTCATGGATCTAGGTTTTCACTCTCATGAGATGAGAGCGTCTACATTGGCCATTATTACAACTCCTACCACACCGGAAGTCAACAGACTTCATACATGGACCACATGTGGCTGGGTGGAAGCAATGGAGTGAGCCCCTAGCTCTCCTACTCGGCAGCCTCCTGTTTGATTCGGAACCTCTGACGACTTTCCAAAACTTCGTTTACTACTCAGAAATGACGCAACGTCCTTTCTGCCGACCGCTGATGAGAATTCCCTCTCAGATATGTAGAACGCTCTAGTCTAATGGAAACATTTCAGGTGCCATGAGCAACACAACTGACACCTGGTAACCTCACACAGAGATAGGATTCTTTACCTTAAGTTTATTTCCATCCAACTGCAGGAGTTGCTCGCCAGTGACGTTTTGGGCACTGAATTCAGATACATACTGCTCCAGATTTAGGCTCATTAGCCAGTGGGAAACCTGCTGCACGCTCCATTCATGAACGGCCCGACTCTGACACTGACTGTGTTTGGGAGACTGTCCATCATCAAGGATCTGAGGTAGGAATGTTACGCAGGGTTGTTAAAGGACCAAAATGCTACGGCTCGCCACAGCTTATTATGCTATCAAAAGGAATTTCTGGCCTACTAGAGCCACATTTATCTTTACACCATAAAATGAATAATAAGCTAATGGTTCTAGTTGTGTGTGTAACACACACGCATACGTTTTTCTTTTGGGTATTTGGAAATTTAAAAATTCCCCCAGATAAAGCAGCATTATTAATGTAGGATGTTTGCTACCGGAAAATACAATTGCAAGCCTTTACATTAGAACACTTTGGAAAGAGTATGAGATGCAGAAAACAAGTATTTGATTGATCTCTATATGCAATGCATCACTCTGCGTGTAGCCTCGGAGAAGACATTAGAGGCATATAAAAATACATGTAGAAATCTTGAGGTATCTTTCCCTCAGAAGAGGAAAGCCTTAAGTCCTCAAGCATCGTGAGGGGAAATTTCGCAGCCAGGGTTTCATTCGAGCAGCAAGCAAACCCGTGAGGAAGGCGGGGCAGGTAATGTCCATAATGACTTTTAATAAATGAGTCCAGTGCGGCTCAGCCCGGCTACGCGTCTGTCCGGAGCACACAGCGAGGGACCGGGAGAGCTCAACGGTTTCTGGTTTATTCCAAATCTCAGGCTCCGCCCAGGGCAGAGCACCACTTTGGACAGCGCAGAGGGCAGCTTGGTTCCTAGAACCTCTAAGCTGAGAGGCGATGAAGGCGATGACAGGTCTGGGAGGAGAGACAGGAGTCACCTCGGGGAACACTGACGAGGGGATGGGGTAAGCCGAGATGAAGGCAGAGGAGGTGGAACAGAATGGACCGTGTCAAGGTAGTGGTGATGGGGGATCAATCAAGGGGCTTGGCAGGTAGGACCTGGTGATCCTCTTGACTCAGAAACATCTCTTAAACTTAGGGACAGACAAGGGCAGAGAGCAAAATGATTTCACACAGGGAAACCCTCCACTACAGACACAAGTGTTCTTATACTGTTTGAGTTTTAAATCATTTTGCGGAGAGAGAAGAGGAGGTTCAAACAATACCACAGAAGCCACCACACGCAGCCCACTGACAGCTCACCTCGTCATCTATCATATCCAGGCTCTGAGTGAGGGAGCGACAAAGGAATCAAAAAGAAAAGTGTTATAGAACTATAGGAGACACAACATACACAGTACAAAGATTTAAAATTAAAATCACACCAGGCCTGAAGAGGACGGGCAGAAAAATTTAAGAGACAAAAAGTTTTATAAAACAAAAATCATGTTAGAAAGAAGTAACTTCGAGCAAATATGTGGAGCAACAGTATCTATTTACATGGCCTCTCCTCCTCCTGCCCCCTGCCCCCCATAGTGGCATTTCTGTCCTCTCCTCATCTCTTGGGGCACTAAGTCCATCAGTCATATAATTTCCTGTTTCTCTGGAAACACACCGATCTTCTGGGAACTCTTGGCAATGCTAATTTGACCCTGGCTTCTAAATCAGTTTTTCTCCCCTTTCCCCTCTCCCCAGTTTTTCTCCCCTCTCCACTGCAGTGGTTGTCAATCGGGGCCATGCTCGACTTGGGACAGGGGTGGGGGGGGGGCGAGGGAGAGAGGGGATGGACGGTCTGAGCGCCCAGCCTGCCTCCCTCTCCCCCCCGTCAGAGTCCTCCCAATGAAGTCAGAATAAGGTGGAGGAGGTCCCTGGAGAGCTTTCAAGGGGCTCAGAAACGATACTTTGCCTTCAGGTTGAGAGAGAGGGAGAGAAATCATGAGGATTTCACATCAAACAAGAAACCGTGGTCCCCATGATGTACATGCAAAATCTACTTAAGAACGTTTTCCTGGGGGTCAGTGACAGGTACAACAGATGATCTGAGAAGGCGGATCTGCGTGAGCGCCGCGAGCGTACCTCATCTGACGACAGCGCTAAGGACTGAGAGAGCCCCGGTGTTTTGGGTTCTGCTCCCAGGCCACTAAGATCTGCCGAACTGGTGCTGCTGGGACTGAAGTCGTCGTTGAAGGTAAAATTCTGTAAAAGTAAATGAAGCTCAGTGTTAAATGGGCACGGTGAGAGAACCAGAGGTAGGTGTCTGCAAGTCCTACAAAGGCTCTCTTTAAGTCATCTTCGGAGAAATTCACATTTGGTTTGGTGATGACCTTCAAGCGGCAGTGGTGGCAGGTACCGTGCCTTTTGGAACTAATGGGGAATTCTGGGTGCTTTCTCCATCAGATGAAAGGATAGGTGTTTTGGAGCAATCATTCTTCAATCCCTTTTCAAGGACACAGCCTTCATTATCCTCTGCAACTGCTCAGAGGAGTAACTGAGTAACTATCTTCTTTGGCCCTACTCGCGATGAGTAACAGTGCAAGTAAAAATACAAGATGGTGTGGAGAGCCTGAGTTATTAGGAACAGATGGCCATCCATATTAGAAAGGTAGCTCGAGCACCCCCTGGGAAGGATCGCTTGCTGTTGGCCATGATAAATACTGTGAGAAACGGCAGATCATCCCCGGGATATAACCTTCAAGATGACGAGTTCTGGGGGAGGTCAGAGTCTGACAATACACTAGCAGTTACACGCCAAAATATGACTCTCACACAGCACCCGCAGAGCACCAAAGAGGCTGCAGAACAGATACACTCTCCAAATAATCACCTGGGACCGGTGGAGTTGGGGGGTGGGGTGTAAAAAAAAAAAAAAAAGCAAAAAAACAACTTCCCCAGAACTTCATCAAAATGTTCAGTGGCTGTTCAAGCCAAGTAAATTCAGAATGACCACATGGCGGCACTTGTGAAAATATTTTTTAAACCAAATCTGGAGTCTCTCCAGTGCAAGATAATGGTAGAATTGTTCAAACTACATTTAGATTTCTCAGCTCCAATACCGAAAATGTATTAAGATCCCAGTGGTCTACTGGTGCCAAAACTTCCTTTGCTAGGAATTCTAGAATGACCGGCTTCCGAGGAACTCTATGCCCTTGGCCAACACCATCTTGTTCCATATCCTGCTTCCTTAGGAACTGGCCCGTTAGTTTTCCATTAGGCTCCCTGGCCACTGGGTTCTGTCGGTGGTCAAAAATAACTACCATACCAGAGGCTGCAGAATTCAGTTCCAAACAAACCCCAAGGTTTGCTAAAACTTCCGACATGGAGACTAAATCCGAGCTCGTGGAGCTAAGCTAGGAGAACATGTAAGCAGGAGGGCAGTGAACACAACATATTACTATTCGGTATGGTCAACAGACATACAACCCCCATCCCTGTCAAGACCCTGTGAGCTGCCGACCTCAAGAGAAGAGTTAAAGTCAAGTCGCATTAATCACACGTTTCTGTTTGAGAAAGAAAAGCGAACAGAGATAAAAGGAGACCAAACAACATGTGAAAGTTAGCCACCGTATGTGTTTCAATAAAATGTTAGATAAGGTTTGCAGCGTCATGCTGGAAATAACCATCATGCGTTTAAAAACAAACAATATCCGTGCAATTATATTTTCTAATTCTGCTCAAGTTAGAGAACTTTGGTGATGAGATAGTAAGTTTTTCGACATGGAAGTTTGATTTAAAAAGAAGAGATAAGTAAGGGTGCTATGTCAGCATTGGTTTGTTTTAAAGAGTTTCACTTAGATATATTGAACACATATTCAGTCCCAAATTTATTTGTTTTCCAGTAAATCTCGAAGAGCACAGTAAAAATAGTCTTGTAATGTAATTTAAAGTGGAACGCTTGGTAAACAGATCTATCATACTGTTCCATGATTCAAATGCATCTTTCCCAGCATGGCTTAACTGTCAAACTGAGATTAAATAGCAATATGTGAAAAGACAGGCAAATCAAAGATTAACGTACAATCTAGAATGGAATAGCATTAAAGAAGGTGATGGTTAAATGAGGCTTTCCTTTTCCCCCACACAAGAAATACCATGCATGGTTTACTGGAGTGTTATCACATTGGTTTCTTGGGTCCAGAGCAAACACACAAGTTGAGAATCTTTTCCAAAGACTGGAGAGGAGGAAGGATTTGGGGTTTTCTCGTTTGCTTTTTAAATCCACGTGTTTTCTACCTTGGACCCCTTTTTATCTGAAATTAGAGTTTCAGGAGAAGGCTGAAGGGGACTTGTAGGTGAAGGCAGGTCCCTGAAGGAATAGGATCCTTTTCGGCTCTCATTAAACCACGAGAAAGGCATGCAGGGCGAGCGGGTGGAGGCCCGAGGCGTGGGCGACGGCTTGGGTTTCCAGTGTTCCAGCCTGCCTCTGAAGATCCTGTTTTATGAAAAAAAAATGTGCATGTCAGACAAAGGAAGGGCAGGTGTGACACTTGTCCAACGGAATTCTGAAGGGACTCTGAATAAAGTTCAAAGTAGCAGTTTGACAAATTGTTCTATACGAGAGAGGAAAAATTTTGCAATTTTGATGCAGACATTAATCTTAGTAGCTATCTTTTTTGCATCGAAATGGATTCCAGAACAATGGTCAACATTTGTGTATCGCTACTGCCACAGTGAATTCTTATGAAATGAGTCTATTAAGTAGATGTGGATGAATTGAAGTCACAGGGGCACCGTCTTTCTGGAACTGCTATTAGGTTAACCACCACATCATTCCCCTTATTTGGGTGACCTAGCAGTGCCTAACCACCAATGACATTAGCTCTCAGCCAGCGCTCTTTCCCGGCCTTCTCTGAACTCTTGCTTCCAAGAGTCTGGGACTTTAGAAAATGATGTATTTAAATAATTTGGAAATTTCAGGGCTTGTGATAGTTTAAGCAGAACACACACCTTATTGGTTTCTCATCACAGTCGGAGTGCTAGCCAGCCACATCAGCCGAATCGACCCAGGCGATCAATGGAGTGACAGGTGTCACACCCCCTAGGAGGAGACCGGACCGCAAGTCTTAACGCTCTACTTGGAGGTCCAGGACCTGTCACCTCTTGAGTACATGGCCTTGAGCCTTCTCTTAGCCTCTATTTCTCTTCTGTAAAAGGTGGATATTATATGTAGCTCCTATGTGGTTGTTAAGAATTAAATGAGATGATACATGTGAAAGTGCTTGGGAAACTGCAAAAGTATGAAGGCCTATGGTTATTGTTTAACATTAAAAAGATTCAAAGGTATTTGAGAAACACAGTTTGAAAACAGATATTTTTATGAGTGCGTGTACTTGCGTATTTATATTTATTTTTCTTCTGGTTAGAGAAAAGGAATTGACAAGAGCTGAGGCAGGAATGGGTGGTAGTTTCTGTGCATCTGGGAAGAGGTCAACCCTCAATCTGTCCCAAGGCGTTTGACACAATGCCTATTATTTGTTGGCTGTTGATGTCATGACAACAAAGAGATTCCCTTTCAGTGAAAAGTGCCTACACAACACACGACCCATGTGCACACTGGACTTCAGTTCAGTCTTCTCAGATCTCTCTCCAAATATTTTGAAATATTTTTACGTCAAATATTTCAAAATGTATTTCAAATTTACACAAACAGTATAGCTCCGAACGGTTCCTGTTCTTTCCAACGTTATTGTGAGACTCAAAGGGGACAATAAATGTAAAAGCATCTTGTTAACTGCAAAGCAACGTACAAAGGTAAAGGGATTATAAAAATAGTGACTAAAGAGAATGGAGATGCCAGTGAAGTTTTGGTGGAATACTGAGACCATAGGCTGGGTGAATATCATGATTGCCCATGTAAAGATTCTAGAATATCTGATGACTATAATGGTGAATTCCTTTCAAAAACAAACAATAAAGGGGACTATAAGGATAACGGAGAAAGCCCAACGAGAGATGTGTCAACCTTCAGTCTCATCCTAAAGTTTAAACCAAAAAAATTCTGTATCCCAACGTCTACTTACTTGCTGTTAAAAGATGGGGAACAGGGGGTACAATAACTGAACTTAAGAAACCACGCCAGCAGAGGCAGACTGGTCTTCTGTAAGAAGTGTTTTCTATTCCTGGGTCGTGGACCAGTGCGGTGTCTCCCAAACAAGTCTGACAGGAGTCACCTGGGGCAGCTGCTCAAATACAGATTCTTGGGCACCTAGACTTACTGAATTAGAATCTGGGAGACAGGAAGGGAGGAGTTTGCCTGGAATCTGTATGTTAACACACGTCTGAGTTGACTCTTGAATTTTTTAGTATCTACATTTATTTCTATTTTCCTGACTGCAAATAGGAGGCTTCTGGAGAAGAGGTGACTATTTACTTACGGAAAATTATTGCACTGGTTCCCCATGCTCTACTTTCCCCTCTCCAGAGCGACAGAACGAAAGCCAGTTGTCATCCTATACTTGGTCTACATTGTTGGTGAGGAATCCAAAAAAATACCAGTCTGGATGATTAGATAGGACAGGGACAGTAGTGCTGTCCCCACCTCTTCCCTGGGAGAGGGAGAGAAATCTTATCTCCTTTATGTAAACAAATTCAACTCGGGAAGGATCTTGGGTTCTTACCCTTCAGAAAGTAATACATGTCTTAGGGGGAGATAAGACCAGTGTCTCCAGCTTAACAAGCCTGGGAATGTCCACACACCTCATGGGAGGTAAATCTCTGCGGTTCTCACTATCTATCCAGTCATAGTTTAGCTTCTAAGGCTTAGACTTTTAAGCTTAGGTTCCCCAGTCCAGTAAAAATACTCAGAAAGCTCTAACTGTGCAGAACCATAAAAATATTTCTTCTGCCGTCCCACAGTCTCCCAACTGGACATGCTTGAGATAAACTGGACCTAAGGATTATTTCCCCCTTTGGTTATACATTTCTGAATCAATTACTCAAAGTAGCATGGGAATTTTTTTAAGAGTTCCATTCATGATTGAAAAAGGTACAGTAGTGCTTAAGTATATGGATATTGTTTTAAAGTTTGTAAACACGCCATAATTAATGACAGCATGACTATCTTGTCCTGCTCCCAAGTGAACTGTCTTTGTAACAATGCTTTTGGGACAACCGCCATCATCCCTATTTTTTTTAACTAGGCAGGACCTAAGAATATTGTTGCCTACGTGCTGTCATCTTCATGCCTCATTTGAAAAGGACTTTGGGTTCAAATTCTGACCATGGAACATTTCAAACAAAAGCTCAAGACCACATATAATTAAACTCTTTCATAAGAACCTCACTGCCAGGAGACTATTCAAGACTAATAAGTCCATGAGGACTTGTGCATCCGGAGCTGAAGACAGGTCCAGAGGCCATAGTGTGAGTATGACGAGTGACATCACGGAAGCTCAGCTTCGGGTGACATCCAGAGGCTTTCTTCTCCAGCTTTCTACGCAAGATGATGGAAGGACTGGAAGAATTGTCACGTAGAAAGCAAAGAAAGCCCACTTCTAAGGAAATAACCAGTGTCCTCACAAATGCAAACCACTAGGTCCTGGAATCCTTGGAAGAGAATTTTCCAGGTCTCCAGGAGGTCTGGCTGTGCCCCTGCTGAGGCGGTATCTTAGCCTTGATTCTAAAACCCCATGAACTGAGGTAACTGTCTCCTACTATCCTGAATGGTCAGTATGCTTCCATTTGCTTGGACCTAGAGTATATTCATTAAAAAAAGCAAACTCTCCATTACTTCGTAATTACAGATCTATCGGCTTACCAGACACGCTTTCTAAAATAAATACCAATTTCCTTTTGGACAATTTGAACTCTTGGGCCTACAAAAGGAGCAGAGAGAGAGCTTGGAAGCAATCATGCCATTACTGATAGCTCACAGTCTGTTCCATTTGGTGGAGGAATCTTGTTAAGAATAAAATTCTCCCTTCTCTCCTTACTGCCTCCCTCCCTTACTTCCCTTCCCTCCCTCTATTGAGTTTTGACTCTGAGAGCAGATTATGGTCTGGGGTGCATGAGCTTCATAGAGATCTTTAACAGTCCCCTTGAAGAATCAAGACTGGTAGAAAAGAGTGTTTCATGGATCTGGAAATAATTTCTAGAGGATCAAAATAGGTATGTGTTCTGTAATTCATCTTCTTTTTTAACTTGTACACTGTCTCACTATCGTTTTTGGTAAAAATGGAATTACAAGTCACTGATGTAACCCTGATTGTTTTATTGTTAGGAACTGGGAAAAAGAATGGCTTCAAATTAAGTTTCTGTCATATTAAGTTGTCATGGGGGGGGCGAGATGAGGTGGGGGTAATCACTGTTTTTTGGCATTCAAATGGTTTATAATTAACAACTTTACAGAGCAGTTAACCCAATTACATACATCTTGAAACCAGTTCATTCTGGGGTCAGCACCCCAAAATTAAGTTGCTCAGGTAAACATTCCATAGTAATTTTTTTTTTTAATTTGTCTTAACTTTGAATATGCAGTGTCTGAAGTATTCAGAACAGAATTGAATGTCATCAAGATACAATTTGGAGTTCGGGAACTGCCAGAACAGAAAAAGTATAAGCAGAATATAGGATTCAAGCAGGTAGTTAAGGAGGTTAATTAAAGAAAGTTAGGTGTAATCAGAGGAAGGGCTGTAGACTTCCATTTATTCAAATCAGATGAAGTAATTCTGTAAGGTTCTACCATCCACTAAGGAGACTGAGGTTGTAAAGCCGGCCCCTTCTAAGGGCCCCTGGAGACCCTGACGGGTCACAGCGAGGACACGCAGGTGTCCTTCTGCAGTGCAGGCCAACCACCATTGACATATTCTGCTTCGACCCTCAGTTATGGCCCAAAGCTCCGATTCATAACCAACAGCCCATCTGAGATGGTCCCTGTAGCGCTTAACCTTAATTTCTGACACGGTTCTGGACATGCTACTACAGAATACGGCAACTTGGCCCAGCAAATATTTTAAGGTGAAGGAATTTGAGAAATGGCAGGTACACGAAGGGTTCTCTGACTTTCCCCACTGCCCCCGAAGCAGATCATAAGATCTTATGCGAGAGGTGCCTTCTCTACACCTGGAGGAAAGGAACATCCTTATCTCTGTAGATGGAGGGACGCAAGAGGAATCTGAAGGAACAATGCTTTTGGGAAGGAACAGACCTTGCTAAGTTTCCCACTGTTTACTACTCTTAGTTCATACCCTTTTGCCTTCTCACATTTTTTCCAAGACTTTCCACTCTTCAACAAACCTAGCATTAAAATGCTCAGGCTTAACTACTTCTTTGGTCTTCACTTCCTGATAAAGGCTCCTGCATCACACAAAACTTATCGTTAAATCAATTTGTATGTTTTCTCTTGTTAATCTGTCTTCTGTCAATCTAATTTACAGGACTCCAGCTGGAAAATCCAAGAGGGTAGAAGGAAAAAGGTCTTTTTTGCCCCCTCTACATTCATATGAGATGGAGAAACTGTTCCCTTAATGAGTCCTCCCCATCCTTGGAAGGTTTAAAATGAAACAGCAAGATGATTTTAAAATAAATGTTTGATATTTCAAATAAAATCAAACAAAAAATTGATATTTCAAAACAAAAACATTAGGTTTAGGAATAATAAATATATTGCTTAGGAGTTAGGAAAATTTGTTATATTAGAAATCTGAGAGAGAAATTTGTCTATTGATTCTATTTTAATATATTTAACTGATTAAGATGAAAAATAACCAAAGTGATAAGAGCTCTGGGTGTTTATAGTCACTATGTTACCATTTTAATTTACTAGATTTTCAAGCGTTTTTTTCAAGTGGAAGAGTGTTGATGTGTTAGGAATGTCAAAGTTTGTCAGCTTTCAAGCACTGGGACGTACTTAAAGAGAAAACTGAATAGGTTAAATTTATAAGTGCAGTTTTCTAAAAACAGGACCGACAATTACAGGGGGAACAAGTCTGCTCTACTGAGGTTGAGCTGACATTATTCAAGGGTCCCTAATAAAAGTGACTGCTTTTCTTTTTTATACAATTTTACTAGATGTATAAAATGAAATGACAAGATTTGTAAGATGAACTGAAGCTCAAAAAAAGGTAGGTTTTAAAACTGCAGACTTTAATAAATTACTTTGAATTTACAACCCAAATAACCCTCTTTTTAAGGAAAGCCATCTTTGGGCATTAAAACCATCTAGTGAAGGAAAGAACCCACAGAAGTGATATTGTCGAAGTTAAGCACACCATAGAGGCTTTACTGGGTTTTCATCCTCACCCTTCAGGACATAAACGCTCGCTGTGAAACCTGCCAGGATGAAATTATTTTGCCATTCTCCTCTGGCCATTTACAACTGCATTTTGTTTCCTGTCTTTTAAATCATTTTCTTTTAAAGAAATTTGACTCCGCTTGGGATGCCTCTGTGGGTCAAGTTTAGGCAGAGGTGAGGTGCTTTTCTCTTTGGGCACATATGACAGTATTGTTGAACATGTTCTATTTTAAGTACCAATGTTACTTTTTGTTTTATCTTTTTTCCCCCTATCCAATTTGCCTTTATAATAATTTATATTGTTATATCTTTTGTATCTCTGTGTATAAGCAGATTATATTGGGAACACAGAGGAGTAGATATAGATTTAAAAAAGAATAGACAAACAAGAGTATGTGTATCATGATGAGCACTGAGTAACACACAGAAATTGTTGAATCATTATGTTGTATACCTAAACTAATATAATAGTCTATATTAATTATACTTCAATAAAAAAAGTAAAAAAAAGAACAAACATGAAAATGCCAATTTATAGACCAACAGAATGAGTTAGAACTCAAAAGAGGATGTTTTTCATAGAATAATAGAGATCAACAATGTCCAATAAAAATGTAATATGAACTACATATATAAATTATAATTTTCTGGTAACCACATAAGAAAAGAGGTAAAATTAATTTATATTTTATTTAACCCAAAATATTCAAAACATTATTTCAACATGTAACCCGTATTATAAAATTCTTTTTTTTTTTTTTTAAAGATTTTATTTATTTATTTGACAGAGAGAGAGAGAGATCACAAGTAGGCAGAGAGGCAGGCAGAGAGAGAGAGGGGAAGCAGACTCCCCGCTGAGCAGAGAGCCTGATGCGGGGCTCGACCCCAGGACCCTGAGATCATGACCTGAGCCGAAGGCAGAGGCTTTAACCCACTGAGCCACCCAGGCGCCCCGTATTATAAAATTCTTAATAAGCTATTTCATATTCTTTTTTTCATAGTAAGTCTTTGAAATCCTGCATGCATTTTCTCCTACAACCACATCTCAATATAGACTAGCCACATTTCTAGTGCTCAATGAGTGACTACATCTCACTAGAGGCTACCGTATTGGATAGCACAGACAGAGATGGCTGGGGAGTTAGAGACCCTGTAGTTTTAATCCATCTAATTATTTTCTGGTGGGAAACCAAGGTCCAAGAAATTCAGAGCCTCACCTATGGCAAAGTCAGGATGAATACTTGGATTCTGGCACAGTGTTTTTTTCCCACAGTTCACACTTTCAAGGGGAATACAAATTCACCTCCAGAAAGGAGTGCCATCGCCCTTCCTGTCTTCTTCCCACATGCCACTGCCACCATCTAGCCTTGTTCCGACATACACATAACTGTTTACACACTTTTCCATGCAGCCGCTCAACCAGGAGCTTCTCCCACAGAGCTCCAAAGTAGGTACTCCACTGACATCAGGGGCAACTTACTCTAAAATGAGAATAGTTATTTATTTTACTCTTTGGTGTTAACAAGCTCTGACAACTGACTCACTAACTCTTTCTTGCTTTTGCGATCTGCTATGCTGCCTGTTTAAATCAGAACGTTCACTGAGCACATATTTGAAAAGGCTAGAACCGAGTCATATTTTTTGTAGGGTTTATTTATTATTATAATTATTGATCCTCATCTATTTGTTTCATGTTGGTCATGCATTTGAGTCATTGGGTCTCCAGAAGGAATACAATAGACTCTTAACTCTTGAGGAAGGAAAAAACTGAAACCAAGATGGAATTTAGCAAACCTCTCCTCTTGCCTCTTTCAAGTCCCAGCCCCAGGCTATAACTGATTGAATGACCTCATCTGATTTTTAAAGCCTAATAATGAAAAACCTAAGAGATAAGATTACTAACTCAATCCCTGAAACATTCCCTCTCTTTTCTGAGAAAGCTTCCCAGAGGTGATGAGTTTATTCCCAGTCTTCCACAACTGCACTGGGACCATGACGCTGATGGTGCTTGTCACCCACCCACCTTCGGGGCCTGTGAAACCAACTCAACTGCCTTAAGCCCCTACTGGGTAGTAACTCTGTTTCCTTCCTTCCTTCCTTCCTTCCCTCCCCCCTCCCTCCCTCCCTCCCTTCCTTCCTCCCTTCTATAACTCTGTTTTCTGACATATGCTTTAAAAGGTTCTGGGCCCATTATCAATCTATATAGGAGAACAGAGGCTGTCATTAGATCTGATTAGGGTTAACCAACTACTGTGATAGCTCAAAAAATCATTTTGTGAAACAGAAAAAGTCCTCCCTCTTCTTCCCTTGTTCTTCTATTATTTCAATTACATGAATTCCTGTCAGTCCTGTCAAAATTCTACTGTAATTACAGATAATTATAAAATTATGATTCCAAGTGAAAACTACTTTGTAGCACTGGTGCATGTGTAAATACTTGTGACCAGTGAAGCAGAAAGAATCCAGAGTTAGTATTTTAAAAATACAGAGCTGGCTGGCTGCTGGTTCCAATGCTGGAATTCGCGGTAGTGACTCCCTGGGGCTGGCCTCGAGTAAGGTGTGCACTCCTCACCAACGGAATCAAAATTTGCTGGCTTTTCACCTGGGATTTTAAGGGAGGTGATACCCTCTGGCTACTACGATGAAATTCAGCCAAACCCCCCCCCCCTGCCCCACTGCCAGGTGCTTTGCTCCCACCCCTTTCCGGATGGAGCCTCAAGGTGAGAGGAAGTGAAGGCCTCGGAAGTCCAGGGACCAAAAGGAGGGCAGTGTTCACTACAGAAGTGTCCTAGCTTCTCTCCCGTTGTGTATCTGGGCATCTCTCTCTCTCCCTGAAACAGTTCCACTTTTTTATTGTATTTTATCTTGAGTATCCTCGGTCGTTTCCTATTCTTAATTTTAAGGCACACAGCAGATTGTTTTATATTTCTCACTCCCAAACCACACAGAGTTAAATTGCTTTTGAGTCGGATCATGGACTTATTTCTCCCAAGACTGGTGTCCTCAATATAAACAGAGCTTTTTACCCTTTCTCCATCGGACTGGATTAAACTACCACCACAACAGACTCACACAATTAATTTGGGAATTCTCTCTTCTCATCCCTGACCCCCCTCTCCTATAATCCCAGGAAGAAGGTACAATTTCTCACCAAGTGGTATGCCAGGAAAAAGAAAACAAAGAAAAAGAAACAGCAGTGGATAACCTATAAAATGGATCAGTGGTCCCCAAATGATCTGACGATCTTTTATTGTTAGCCTTCTGTTTCTTCCTCAGTCTACTGCTGTTGAGATGATTCTCAATTAAGTACCTCCTACGTGCTAGGTACTATTTGACATGATTTGTAGGAAAACATACTTAATCCTTACACTAAAGTTATTAGGTAAATCCTGTTATTTATCCTTACTTCACACAAGGAAATGGAGGCAAACAGGTTAAAGAACTTGTCCGAGATTTGAAAGGTAATAACTGGGAGAGCTCTGATCCAAACCCGGGCTGTCAAGCTCCATGCTTTATTGCCTCCTGATACAAATCTAAACTTAAAATTACAGAATCTCAGAATAAAGTGGGGAAGACTTGACAACATGCAGTACAAAGCTCCCTTTTTTATAGGGAAGTCTTTATTGAACAGTAAGAATAGTTGGTAGGGCCTGAAGAAAATTGATCAAACAGCTGAGCCCAGCAAGAGATGATGGTCCTTCCTACACGTGGACAGAACAGTCCTGAAAACCAACGAGGTACTTAAATGTAAAATTACGCTTTCAGATTTCACAAAAAAGAGGATATTGTGGGTAGCCAGGCAAAAACCCTGAAATATGACTAACTGACATATTACATAGATCTATTTATGCTGTATTTACTGAAATCGTTCACGTGACCATAATTCCGCAATTAAGCCAATGGACATACCCGACGCCAGTGTAGGCTACAACTGGGGTAGGACAAATATAAACTGACTGTGCAATTTGTTTTTCATCTCACCTCTAGGTGGATCACTTCAGCTCATAGAGATAATTACCGTTGATTTTGGTTAACCATGGGAGGGGGGCCAGAAAGTTGAGATTACCCACCCGTACCTGCTACCTGGAGAAAACCTATTGGCTTCTTTCTCCTTTTCTTTCCATTTCTTTCCTTTGTTGGAATTCCTTCGCAAAGGTGCCCTATAACGACAGCACACAGTCAGAAAGGCGAAACACATTTTCTCTTTTAGCTTTTTGTTTGATTGTTTTGTTTTTTACATCACGAAATGCTTACCCCAGATCCACAAACTTGCGCTTAATTTTTCCTCCTTGCACCACCAGTGAACTGGATGCCCTTAGTGACTTGGGACCTTTGGCATCATCTAGGATATACACACATGTGAAAAAGACCAATTATTATTCTTTTTAAGGCCATGAGTCAAAAGTCAGTGCATCTCTGAATCTAAGGACTTTACCCCAATTCCAAAGTGTAAAAGAAAATAATGTATGCCTTTCTTAAGCCACAGGAAACACAGCTATGTTGAGGAATGTTAGCCAGGCTTCAGTTAAGCCAGGAGAGGTCCTGCTGGACAGAGGCCCAATACTCATTACAAAGAGTTTTAGCTTCAAATATACTAGAATGAGCAAAATAAGCAAGAATAAACACTATCAAATAATTCTTTACATTCAAAGCAGGGACTGACATGACTTTCCTTTTGTTCCTTCTCTGGCTCCAACTCTTTGCTTCAAATGCCAGACTCTGTCCTCCACGCCTGTCCTGCCTTTGGGTTTTGGTGCCTTCTGACAGGAACCCAGCCCACTCGCCCCATACCTCCCAAGTCCAATACAGAAAGCGACCCCTGAGAGTCTGGGAGATTTAGGGGGGAAAGTGAGAGTCAAAGCTTTCTCTTCTGGTCTCTCCCTTAGCTAATGGCCTGTGGCCAGTCCTGGGACAGAGGAGGGCAGAGCATGGAGAAGACTTCTTAAGCTGGGGCCCAGCTATAAAACGTTTGTATCTTTGAAAGGCTTCTCTCAGACGTTGGGTTAAACTACAACTTGGCTGGCCTCCTATGATGTGGAAGATGCCAAAATTTCCTCAGTGTTTGGAGCTGAATGATCGTTGCCTCTTTGAGTTATGCTGGCTCTCAAGGGCAGCAGCTGCTGGGGGATGGGAACACTCAACACGATGCCAAAAAACCAATCAGAGGAGAGGCTTTGAGAATGGAGTTCAATGTCAAATGCAGGAGCTGGATTCCACGAGTGGCACTTATTCCTCCTGGGACATGGGAGATAATTCCTATGGCCCTACCTGGAACTATTTAGCAAAGGATGCTGTTCAGCGTATCCAGTGATCTGAGATGATTAACAAAGGGTGTGTTAAATGTGATGCACATTTGTGTGTGGAACTACTCCTTCTGTCTGTTGGTGTCTGTCTCTATCTTTGTAAAATTATAAAAATATTCCAGCAACTTTCTGGCATGGGATGTAGAGAGAACAGTGCTCCTACGGAAGTGTTCAATTAGCCTTGCTAATTAATTTTGCTTCTAATTGTATTTCAGGATAAATTTCTAAACACACACACAAAACATGAATTGCACATGCGGTTCTTATTCAGGAGTTTATGTTCAAAGCTCTCAAGAAGCAGCACAGGATGTTTACAAACTCTCTAAGGATTTTTAGCAATGAGCTCTTCATATTTTTAGTTAATGATACTTAGATTACAACAATCAATCCCTTGGAATGTACATAATGAAACACAAGAGTCAGAAAAATGTCCATGTCAAAATCCACTTCTAGCCTCAGATATTTATTATGGATATTTGCATCATTATGCTGGGTATCTGAATTAAATAGCCACAGATGTGAGGCATACACATAAAGAAAATCCACAGACATGGCACAAACGCCTTCTGAGGTGATTTTGCTAGTGGACATTAAAAAAAAAAAAAAGGCAGGATTTCAATTTTCTTCATAGAAGCTGAAGGGGAAAAAAAGGGCTGGATTCCTCCAGATCAATCCTAAAGCAACTCCTAATGGCTAGGACTGTGCAAAGTTTAAAAGGAGATTGCCTAATTATTTTCTGAATTAGAGGTAGTGAGGCGATGTTTTAACGAGTGATGAGAGGACCAGATGAGACGATGGACATGGAAACACCCTGTAACCTCTTAGTGTTGCAGTTATTTGGACATCTTGGGACTAAAAGCCTGATTCTGCCCATTACAGAGTCTGCTGCTAGGCAACCTCACATCATTATCTCACACATTTGCCAAAGTGTGTTCCAAGGAACACTTAAATGAATGCTTTCAAAAGGCTGAAGAGGCAAGATTAAGTAATAATGTACTTCCCTATTTTAAATCAATCAAATCCACCCTTTAATGGACATTAGAATGTCCAGTCTGCACAAAAACCAACACTGGATTGCTAGGATTTCAGGAAAAGAAAAAAAAAAAAAAAAGAGTGACTTGTTTTCGTTTATTTATTTAGCTTTACGTAAAATTTCCATTAGGTTTTTTGAAATCTCTCCAACACTACCTTCAAGAGCAATCAGAAGTCTGAACTCCCAAGTCGGGCGCTGCAGCTTCAAGCTTTGGCAACCTGGCCCTCAGTTTCGAAGCCAGTAAATGATGGTATCCCCACGGCTACATGTGATGGCCTTTTCTTGCCCTGCACTGTCCTTCCTCTGCTGGGCCCCAGACTCTTGACCTCCTCCTTTCCACTGGGGACTCCCAAATCTGCCCCCTAGCCCAGCCTGTATCCTGAGCTCACGACCTTCTTCCTTAAAAACACGAGTTAAAGGGCGTCTGGGTGGTTGAGTCGGTTAAGTGTCTGTCCTTGGCTCGGGTCATGATCCCAGGGTCCTGGTTCGGCTCTCTGCTCAGCGGGGAGCCTGCTTCTCCCTCTCCCTCTGCCCTTCCCCCCCTCGTACTCTCTCTCTCTCTCTCTATCAAATAAATCAAAAAAATCTTTAAAAAAATGTCCTTCAAAATGAGTTAATTGTCTTTGCCCCATATTTCTGACTTCCCAGTTTCTACTAATGACAGGGCCACATTTCCTGTGGTCAGAGACCCTGTGGTCAGTTTTGAGCTCCTCACGTTCTTCCCCTGTATCTAGGTGGCTTACATTTCACGGGCTCTTGCATCACTCTTTCCCTCAATGTCTACTGCTCCTCCTTCCAGGTCATCCCTCCCTGTGTCTCCTGACTCATCTTCCCCACACTTCATGTTTTTTTTTCCTTTTTATTCCTCTGTTCAAACATCTGTGGTTGCCTAGTAATACGGTAAGGTATCCAAGGCACTTAAATTCTAGAGCTAATGACTTTACCTTCCTATTCAATTTTATTGCAATGATTTAACCTGCATAAACCAACTGCTTCCCTTCAGGCAGGCTGGGAAGCCCCATTCTTTTCAACCCATCTCATGTGTGCCTGTCTCTGCTAATGCTACCTCCATGCCTTCTCTGCCTTCCTTGGCCATCCTTCTCCCCCCAAGTCCTTTGATGGTCACTCGAATTGTCAAGTCTTAACTTACCAATCTCGGCTGGATGTAACCTCACCCCTCCTCTGAGCAATGATAAAATTTACTATTTCTAATGTATAATGCAATATATGGACCTAATGCAATATATGAATAAAAGAATCCTGTAAAGATTTTGCAAAGCCAGTTCTATTTGCCAGGATATTAATTCAGGGAATATTTTTGAAGGCATGTTTTGTGTCAGGCAACGTGCTAATAGCCACATATAAACTTAGAATCTCTAGAAATCACTAGTAGAAAGCTGATAGTGCTTAATTTACTCTTCTTAACCTTGCCTGAACAAAGGTCCATTGGTATGGAAGTCTAGAAACCAAAACGTTATTATTAGGTTATTCAAAGAATAAGCATGAGAAAAATATTTTCATGCTTTCTACTGTCATATAACTTGTCTTACAAACCTCTGGAAATAATCTTACACTTCCTCTTGCTTTAAATGAAATGGGGTTAGATGTTTATCATTTACCCAGCTACCATGGGGCTTTTCCTACCCCACTTTCCACTGAGGTCCCTCAAATATGACAACAAAATGACGATTTGTGAATGTGGTATTGATGCAATTTAGAAAACACCCAACTTCAATTAGTTGTTCAGTAATACTAGCACATTGTTAGCCTTGAAATTGCAGTCAAGTATAGCTGTAAATTAATTTTTACCTTGGAGTAACTTAACAAACCAAAAATAATGGTGTATTATTTTTAAAAAATCTAGATAAATGGCAACCAGGGACTAAGACATTTTCAGAGTTTACCCAGCAATGATGAGTAGAAGGAAATGAATGCCTAGACCAGGGGCCAGCAAGCTTTTTCTGTAAAGGGCCAGATAGCAAATATTTGAGGTTTGGGGCTATGTAGTCTCTCTCACAACACCTCAACACCTCAACTCTGTTTATTGTGGCATGAGCATAGACAGTATATAGCTAAATGAGTGTGGCTGTATTCCAACAAGACTTTACTTATAACACATGGTGGCCAGATTTGGTTTGATGACCTGCATTGGTTATCTGGAGAGACCTCCTGCATTGGTTATCGAAGAAAATTATGAAGCATCAATTATATGCCATACTTTTTGCTGGGGACCAAGAATATAAAGATGAAAAAGGTGAATGAGAAAACTCATTCATCCTTGACAACTAGATCACAAAGTGATAGAAGCAGAAGGAACAATGTGAAAATTTCTGTGGGATCAGAGAGAAGAGAATAATCCACTCTGCCTGGGAATAGGGAGAGTGTACTAAGAGTCCACTAAAGGAGGTGAGATGTGACTTGGGTTTGGAGAAGAACACAATTTCTCTGGAGTGGAGTGTTAGGCAAGAACGTAAACATGAGGTCTTGCTGAACCTCACTCTAGTTCCTCTACTGATGAGACAATGAGTTCTAAGAATCTCACGTGTGAACAAACACACCAACACATGGAGGGAAATAAGGTTAACCATACCTGACCTCTGCTGAGCCCAGCTTTGAATAGATTAATCTCACACAGCCAGGGACTCAAGAATTTTATGGAATGTTATTCCTCAAATTGGATTTTGAGGACAGTGAAGGTAGATCCCACTCTGTTAATCCATACTGTATCATCCCCTGCAATGTCATAACATTTTAATGATACTGGGGTCTGTTTCTTGGGAAGTAGGGAGAGAGAGTCCTGGAGGGACACAAAAGTACCCAAGTAGCAGGGGTGCTGCTGGGAAACGGGCCATTTGTCAGCCAGTGCAGTCTAACGAGCATATTCCACACACACATCCGGGTAACTTTACTCCCATTTTATGCTCGCTGAGCAACTTTCTGATTTATGAACCTACCAACCCAGGGGAGAGAGAACAGAACATATGAAGGATGCTGGGTATTATGTCAGCGGTACCTCCCAAAGTAAATCAGAAAATAAGTATTTGGCCTAGAAATCAGTGGTTTCTAACTTAGAACAGCAAGAATCAGCCACTTTGGACTTGATTAAATCTGAATTGTATTATTGAGTTTCTGGACTTAGAAAACTAAGGGCTAGACCCTTGACTTTCAAGGTACCAACTGGGAATGGGCTGCTGACTGAGAATTAGTTAACTGAAGGTCTCTTTGATGTCTTTCCAGGTGTTACAGAGCCTGAGACTAGAAGGCAAGAGAGAATAGGGCCTTCCCAGTCATTGATGGTGGTGTGTCAGAGACAAGATGTTACAAAACATACTAGCAATGAGAGAGAGAGAAAGAGAGGGAGAGAAGAGGCAGACGGACTGACTCTAGTCAGAGAACTCCTTGGAAAAGATGGAATCTTGTCAATCCTTGTACATTTAGCCTTTAGCACAATGCCTGACACAGAGTAGCTGCTCAATAACTATTTGTTTAATAAATACGTAAATGAATAGATTAATGTCAATGAACAGGGAAGGCAAAGAAAACTCTTCAAGGCTGGAAACTTGTTATTGGGGGAAGAAAAGAATGTAAGGCATTCTTTTTTTTAAACATTTTATTTATTTATTCGAGAGCGAGAGAGTGAGAGAGAACATGAGAGGGGAGAAGGTCAGAGGGAGAAGCAGACTCCCCATGAAGCTGGGAGCCCGATGCGAGACTCGATCCTGGGACTCCGGGATCATGACCTGAGCCGAAGGCAGTCACTTAACCAACTGAGCCACCCAGGCACCCCTGTAAGGCACTCTTTTATTTGGTCATAATATATAACAGTGGTTATTGTACTAGTAACTGACTATTGATAAAGTTCATACTTTATCAAAGCTCAATTAACTACTTCTTCCCTGTTACCCAGAAACACTATCAGCCCAGGAAGATTGAAGATGGGAACGCCCAAGTACATGGTTTCTGGAGAAGAAGCTACCCATCTTCTATCTCGTTTCCTGCTTACTTCCACTGAGAGCTTAATTCCAAAAAAGAAAGAGTAGCAAACAAGGGAGCCATTGGGGAAAGGATGGAACTCTCACATTTGACTCCTACATTACCCTAGTAGACTGCAGAACATAATCCAAATCCACATACTACTTCTCCCAACGGGGAGGAAACATCTGCTGACTTTAAAGAATCATTTAAAAAATTAGAAGTAAAAGAGAGACCTAAGCTAGATAATATTCAGCCACTTAAAAAAAATTCGAGGGTCATATTTCGTATATGAGTGATCCACGTTCCCTGACTATAATGTAATTTCTCTCAGATAGCTAGTTATGCTTGTTAAACTCAAACAGTGGACCACAGAGTATTAACCGATAGCTCCAAAATACGTGTGTCTGTTGTTTTGTCTTCTTATGGACCAATTAAGGTCTATATGTAGTTTTCCAAAGAGATGATAGAGGGCTTGCCACAAGTGTATTTCTATAAAAGTGCTATTTTAATCCACAGTTTGAGTTAATAAACAAAAGAGTTTTTGAAGTCTTTAATTCTTTTGAAAGTAGGTAAAAATTGACCATGCAAGTCCTCCACCAACTTGAGAACTACATTTGAAGAATTAGCAGGCTCGACATATCTTCTTTTGCTTCTACTAGTATTTTTTTTTTTTTTTACTTTCTAAGTACTTAATTTTATCCCAAAACTTCTAGAAGAGCTGTGCTTAGGACCAGTCTGTGGAAGGTAATTCCAGCAATCAACAGGCTCAGGAAAGGAAACCAAAGGGAAAAGATCAAGAATAAAGCTATGGTGCTTACCAAGAGTTAAAAACAGGTTGAGCCACCCCAGTCAAATATATTTTTAGAAAGATTATGATTTTTGATTTGGTAGAGACAGATGGGTATGCACTTTTCAAAAATACAGTCATGTACAGTCACACCTGCAAGGTATGAGCTTATCCCACACCACTGCTGGCACTAGTTGCCGGAATTCTATTTTTTTTTTTTTTTAAGATTTATTTATTTGACAGAGAGAGAGAGAGAGAGAGTGAGTACAAGCAAGGGGAGCATCAGGCAGAGGGAGAAGCAGGTTCCCCACCGAGCAGGGAGCCCCACATGGGGCTCAATCCCAGGACCCTGAGATCAAGAATTGAGCCGAAGGCAGATGCTTAACCAACAGAGCCACCCAGGCATCCCTAGCTCATGAATTCTTTAAAACTTTTGGCAATCCATCTAATTTAAGTGATCATTTCTCTGATCATTAGTGAGGCTGATCATCTTTTCCTATAAGTAATGCGAATTTTCTCTTCAGTGAACCAACAGTTTATTTCTTTTGCCAATTTTTGACTTTTTAAAAATTCCTTGAAGCTACCTGTATATTAAAGTCTATCAATTAACTTTTTATAGGGGGCCTTTATTATGCTTATTGACTACTGAAACCAAGAGTATCTATTAGATAGTTGTAGAGTATGAAGAAAAACCAATAAAGCAAACACCCATTTCATTTATTCCCCGCAACCTGCGCCACGGTTTATTCTTAAAAAATCCCTAGTATGTCCTTCCGCATTTCAGTTCCTGGACACTCCCCACCAAGTAACTGACTTTTGTCATTCCCACTTATGACCTCAACATTTTGTTTGTATCTCTAAGCAATTCACTAATTTTTTTTAGCACTATCTAAATAGAATCATACTGATTCTTCTGCCATTTGGTTTATTCTCTCAAAGTCTTGGTCCAGAGATTCACCCCTATTGTTATGTTTCAGTGTGGTTTATTCATTTTCCCTGCTGCACGGATTCATCATATGAATATACTACAATGCATTTAACTATTTTACTAGTGGTTATCCCGGTAGTTAGCAGTTTTTAGGCTTTCCCAGTTTTGTTTTGTTTTTTCTATCACACAGCAAGGCTGCTATGAATACTCTTGTACATGATTCTCAGTAGGCAAGGGTAGCACCTGGTTGGGTCATAGGGCATGCACGCTTTCAATCTTACTAGGTCAATGCCAAATTGCTTCCACAGACCTTGCCCCAATTTACACTTCTACCTGCACAATGAAAAACTCTTCAGTCTCTGGTTGTTTCACATAGTTTCCAGCATTTGGTAACATCCGACTTTAATATTTATGGCAATCTGATAGGTATAAAATGGTATCTCATCTGGTTTGTCTCATACTTTCCTGATTACTAATGCAGTTGAACACATTTCATAAATATTTTGGCCTTTGGGTTTTCATTTTCTATGAAGTGCCTGTTCAGGACATTATATATTATCTCCTGTATTATTTGTTTTTTCCAAGTGATTTATACAAGTCATTTACATAATCTAGATGCTAACTTTGTGTTAGTTACACAGACAGTAAATATCTTCTCCACTTTTGTGGGATTCTTTGTTGTGTGTTTGAGAAATAAAGCTCCTAATTTTAATATCATCTGATGTTATTAATCTTTTCTTTATGTTTTTTTCTTTGTGTCTTGTTTAAGAAATCCTTCTCTACCCTAAAGTCACAAAAATATTCTATACAGTCTTTTAAAAGCTTAATAGTTTGTGTTTTCCAGTTATTTTCCGGTTAAGTCTTAAATACACCTTGAATGGATTGTTTTGCAAGGTATGGGGGGGGGGAATGTAATACAATTTTTTAAAATATGGATAACAAGTTGTCTCAGAACAACTTGTAAAAACCTCTATTCTTTCTCCACTGATCCACCCACCAGCTGTCATAAAATAAGACATATATATGTATGTGTATATATATACATATATATATATGGATATATACATATATACATACATGTACATATATATATATATATATATATATATATATATATATATGAGTCTCAGGTATTCCTGGCCATTTTTCCTTTCTTATAAATTTAGGATCAGCTTATTAAGTTCCACAAAAATATCTGTTGTATCAAATCTTTAGATCAGTATAGACAAAAATGACATCTTTCTGCCACTCAGTTTTTTCAAAAGATAAAAAATTTTTACAGTGAACAAATGTATATCCATTACCTATATCCTATAATTTCCATCTTACTGCATTTGCTTTATCATATAGCCATCCCTCTAGTCATTCATTAATCCATTAATTTTCAAATGCATTTCAAAGTAAGTTGCAGACACTTCACCGTTACACACATGAAGATACTGATTTTATATATTTATTTTATATCTGGCCACTTAATCTTCTAGATGAATATTCATATAATCCTTAAATAAGTCCTTTGTCTTTACTGTTTAAATAACTTTTGTCTTTACTGTTTCAAATTTGTACTTATTATTTGATGTTCTTATCTTCCTGCAATTAGAAAATTCTCAAAAACAGACTTGAAAATTATGGTGGTGGTTGCCATTCATGTCTTATTCCTAATTCTTGTGAAAATGGCTTAAGATTCACTATTTAGTGGTTGATTGCTGGTAAGTAACCAATCACATTCAGAAAATTTTTTCTAATTCCATTTTTACTTTGACAAGTTTTTACTGAAAATGTCTGAAGAATTACACCAAATGCCTCTCGACTTCCAATAATATTATAACGCTTTACCTTTCCTTTGTTGATATGATGATTTATATTGTTAGATTTTCTAATGTTGAACTATTCTTACATTTTCAGAATCAATACTACCTGATTATGGAATATAATTAACTACCACTCCTGGATTCAATTGATTAGCATCATATTTAAAAGGAATCTACATGCATAAGGTTTCCATTTTTCACACAATCTTTCCTAGTTTTTAGGACTCCAGTTATTTGAATAAATGAGAAACACCTTACCTGAATGACTAGCCTAAAACAGAGCCTATCTTTTCTTTTTATAGGTTGGGCAGAATTCAGTTATAAAACCACCTGGCTCTGGTGACTTTCTAAATGGAAGCGTTTATAAAAACACATTTCAGGGGCGCTTGGGTGGCTCAGTGGGTTAAGCCTCTGCCTTCGGCTCAGGTCATGATCTCAGGGTCCTGGGATCAAGCCCCGCATTGGGCTCTCTGCTCAGCAGGGAGCCTGCTTCCCCTCTCTCTCTCTGCCTGCCTCTCTGCCTACTTTTGATCTCTCTCTCTCTGTCAAATAAATAAAATCTTTAAAAAAAACAAAAACACATTTCATATTTCTGTGATTATTGGTTTATCCAAGTTTTCCTCTTAGACAATTTGAATAGACTAATTTTGTACGGAACTCCATTTCCTTTAGGTTTTTAAATCTACTGAGTTCACATACTATCTTTAAATTTTTTTTTTTTTTAAAGATTTTATTTATTTATTTCACAGAGAGAGAGATCACAAGCAGGCAGAGAGGCAGGCAGAGAGAGAGAGGGAAGCAGGCTCCCCGCTGAGCAGAGAGCCTGATGCGGGGCCCGATCCCAGGACCCTGGGATCATGACCCGAGCGGAAGGCAGAGGCTTTAACCCACTGAGCCACCCAGGCGCCCCACATACTATCTTTAAAAAAAAAAATTCTTTTAATCTCCCTATCTCCTTTCTTATTTCCAATGCCACATTTTTTTTTGTTTGTTTCTCTATTTTTTTCTTAATGTGTCCTCCCAAGGGGCTATTCACTTTTATCAAGAATAATCTGCACACTTTTACTGTATTTTGGGGGGGAGAAGGGAATTAAGAATAGGTTTTTCATTTCAATAAAAATTAAATTCAGTTTATATCTCTTACCTGCTCCTTTCTATTTTCTGCTTTTTCCCCCTGCCTTTTTGTTGTTCTGTTCCTATTAGTTTGAATATTTATTTATTTTCAGTCTTTATTTTTAATAATAAAGGAATTTAAAGCTATACATTTTTCTCTTGAGTACAATATACTCTGACTACCAATTCAACTTTTGAAAATGTATTCTAAAGAAGTGAAAGTGTCAGTATATAAGAATATACAAATGCTGGGGCGCCTGGGTGGCTCAGTCCTTAAAGTGTCTGCCTTTGGCTCAGGTCATGATCCCACGGTCCCGGGATGGAACCCCACATCGGGCTCTCTGCTCGGCGGGAAGCCTGCTTCTCCCCTCTCCCACTCCCCCTGCTTGTGTTCCCTTTCTCACTGTCTCTCTCTGTCAAATAAGTAAATAGAAATTAAAAAATATATATATACAAATGCTTGTTATAACTTCTTTCACAGTGGCAAGCAAACAAGCAATATACAAAAAGAAACCTTCTAGAATACAGCCTAAATGTCCACCAATATCAGAATAGTTGTCTCAGTTATATTATATGCTCACTACATAAGAGTCTCTTTATCATTTAAATTTGTGTATATTGCCTTAGAGGGATGTCCATAAAATATTATTATGTATAAAACAAAACTGCAGAGTCATGTGACTTGTATGATGTTTTGTATAAAAAAAAGTATACAAACACAAGCATCAAAAAGTACTTTTGTTTTTACATCCACACACACACATCCACACACACACACACACACATGCACGTGCGCCAGCATGCAAATACACGTGATATATACTTACGTGTATTTAAGATGTGAAAGATAATATAACTAATTTTACTTGGTTACTATAAAGGGACACATCAGACATGGTAGAAAAAGAATGAACCTAATCTTTATACATCTCTATATCATTTAACTTGTTGAATGAGAATTTATTACTTCTATAAATTAAAATGAGGAAAGTCTATTGACATGACTATGAAATTTTGGTATTAATTCTAGGAGCTTATTTTAAAATTTAATGGATTAATCTCTCTGCATTCTCTTTATCATAGCTTTCCTGTCACAATTTTTGTAATATATCATTATTGTGAAAATTTCTTCTAAATAAAAACCAATTAATAGTTTAAAACTTATACTGCTTTCATCTTCATCTATATATATACACATACCACATATATGTGTGTAAATATGTATATGTGTGTATGTAATGCATTTTTATAGATATTATATACATACATATTATTACATATATAGTATACTTTTTTTTTCCAATGTGAATATGTTAGTGTTTATGAAACTCTGGGCTGCTATTCTACAAAATCTCTAGTAGGCCTCCTGAAGAATTTCCTTCAATAGTAGTAAATTGTGGACAGCTGAGGAAGTAAAAATACTAATGTGGTAGGAAAAGATAAAAAGATAAATAAATAAATAAATAAATAAATAAATAAATAAATAAATAAAATGGGAGAGGCATGTGCTCTTATCCCACAACATAAAAAGAAAGCAATATTAATTATTAGGTGTGAGAAGACAAAGGATTTACGACCAGGACAAAAAAGGCTATTCTTATATCGTACAAATCAAGGAGTTAGTGAAGACAGACAAAACAAAAACAAAAACAACAACAAAAATCAACAGTACCTTTTTCTTGTGGTATTTTCTTGGCGGTGGGCTGATGGTGGCATGGAGATTCTTCCATATCATGATCAGATTTTGAAGGAGAGGAGAGTGAAGTGTCTCCCCAAATAAGGGAGGAAGGCTCCTTTTCCGGGCACAGTGGTCCCTCTTGAAATTCAGCTATGTGGTCAGATGAGAAGGGCACACTGCCAGCCACTGGAGTGAGGGATGGAGCACCAGAATCTGATTCTGGAGAAGTTCTCAAACCCTTGGGCAGGAGTGATTTGGGAATGTGCGTGCGGTTATAGAAACTGTTTGAAGGCTGTTGGTATAAGAGATTATAAAGGAGGTTATGCCGCTGAGCATCAGCTCCATGAATACTTACTTTGAAATCAGACCGAACTTTTTTAGTAAATAATTTTCCCTTGAAAACCAATTTTTTTGTGGGTTTACAGATGAGACTGCATAGTTAATAACAATTCACCGTATTACCATTGTAGCTAACACAGACACCTAAGACATATAGAAACGATTACTTGTACATTCCTTATTTCCCACTAGGTAAAACCGACAGCTGAACATAAAAGCACCATCATGAAATACGACAATATGGATAATGCTCTTGCGTTAGTTCGTTGAATGAGTACAGAAATAAGTTGAATTACAATCTATCGAGTTAAGTAAGAATTTAGGAGACAAAGCAGTGAACTACTCCAGCTGTTTCCATCTAGGGCATAGAATCTGGCTGCAGACAAATCGTCTTCAAAAAGCTGTAGGAACAAGGAGACAGCTCAACACTGCAAGTCCGAAATCAGTCAGTGGTGCTCACCTTTCGCTCCAGACTGTCTTCCCCATCCGTTGAACTGACGCTATCATAGAGTCTTGTCCTAGAGGGCCGCTGGCGTCTGTTCTTCACAGAGAGCTGGGCTCGGGTTTTCAGTGCTTTTGAATCCAGGCGCTCTGTCTCTGGGACTGCCTCATTCAAGTCTGAGGAAAGAATAAAGCAAAATAATCGGCGAGAGAGACCTTTGGAGAGGACCATCAAAGAGACCACGGACCTGATAACAAAACTCTCAAGGTTATCATTAATATCAGGCAAAAAATAGGTGATAACCATGCCAGCTTGTCTGATATCCCACAGGTAAAAAATAAATCAGCGAGATTTAGGAGAAACGTACAAAGCCTAATGGAAGAAACCAACACCAAAGGTGACTAAGGCAACAAAAAAAATCTAGCATTCAAAGAGCCAGCGTGGTCCTCTGTGGTCTGCCTCTCACTATCTTTAATCTTGCTGCCCAGGGTCCAAGTCAGGACTCCAAGTCACCATTCCAAAGGGGAGAAGGAAAGGTTACTCATCGATCTATGTAGGGGTTGGCCAAGGAAAAGTTGTTCTCTGGTTGAATTTATCTGGAATGCTACTACTGCTCTTTACAAATAATGTAGTTTGATCATCGATCCTATTTTATCTTTTTAGAGTGGCAGTCATTAAATGAAGTCATAACGTTCACAGAATTAATAATCAAGTGTTTCTGGATTTAAATTATTAAAAATAAAGCATATAACTGAGTTGCAGAAAATTAATGTGTACTGATATTAATGGAATAAAACAATTTCTTACAGTAGCATTACTGGAGGAAATTCCTTTTCACAATGCTATTATGAAAGTGTGCTCTAAATATATCATAAAACCAAAACAAGGAAGCATCTCAGGTTGTGCCTCTCTTACCTATGAAACTTTGCATTTGGCATACGGTTCTAATAAATTATATTAAACATATTTTCCCTAAGAGATACATCCATTGAGTGACAATATTTACAGAAGGTTCTGACTCTTCATTTCCTGTATTTGAAAGAAAAGTGAACATCCAGAAAAGTCAGACTATTCAGGTATTTCTAAAGGACAGCTAAATATTTTCTAATTAGTCGTCTCTTCATTGTTCACATGTCAATGGAGAAAAAATAATCTCCTTGATCACTTTAATTTCTTCCTTTCAATAAAATCTAAACCTGCAGCTGCCGATTAAGAGTTCATTAGTTGTGATAATTGGGAGATAATCAATCTTACAAGCTCTTGTTTACATATAAAATGTGGGAACACCACACAGATGAAAGCAACAATATAATTAGACAGACTGTCACACAAGCCCGCTTCACAGTTTATCTATCTTGTATGTGGACTGTATCTTCTGTAACACAAAGCACGGTCACACACATGACCTCACGTGTTCCTCACGACCCCACGTGACAGAGCCGCCGAGTTAGGTTTTATCCTCTCCTGAAGTCGAAAGAACTTGAGTAACTTGCCCTCATGTGCATGGCTGGTTGATGGGCTGCCATGATTTTTCTTGTTTTTTGACTCCCGGGCTACTGGTCTGTGCCCTCCAAATTTAGCTAGGGTTGAACAAGTTACTAGAAAAAGAATTTTCCTGCCATTACACAGTTCAATGTTTTTCGTTGTAAAATCACATTTAATGTGACTAATCTAGGAAATTCATTTCTCCAATTGGCTACATAAGAAATATTCTTATTAATCTTCCACATGTGTGTTAAGAAAGCATAAAGAGGAAGACATGTTGAAAACTATAGAAAAAATTATTTCTCAGCTTTCCTATTTGGTTGGTTTATAACGGTGTCGGTGGCGAGAAGACCCAAGGAGGAAGCTCGTTGCCCTTTTGTCAACATGGCTCCTTTTGCAATAGAATCCTGGCCCCGGAGGACCTAACATAGCACCCAACACCCAGAATTGCAGGAGCTACTCCATCACGAGGTACTGAACAAATAAATGAAGAGAACGTGAGAGCTACTTATTAGCAGGGTTTAGGGGGCGGGGAATTTATGCTGGGACTTCTGGCTCCGTTACTATTCAGTAATTTGCCTGATACTCATATCAAACAACCTCCAAAGCGCAGTCTAGAACATCTCCTTTAATATCAGCTAGCACTGAGTAGGTGCACACTGCTGGAGCACACATACAGAATTACATCTATCAAAGATGAAGCCAGTTGGAAAAGCAGCGCCTTAAGTCCATTATCCAAGTGACCAACAACACAGTGCATCCAATCAACAATTTTTGAGGACCCGAAAACGAAGTTTTTAGCAGTGCTTCATGAATTACCAATCAGCAATTTATATATTCCAGCCCGAGAACGAATGTTTTTTAAGTAAAGAGCCAGAAAAATGGAGTGGAGCGGAGAACTTTCACTTCAACAGCAGGATGTCCAGAGGAAGCAACTACTAAGAGACGCCACAAGCTACATCTCCCTCAGGAGTGTTAGAGGAGGTGTGTGCAAGAGAAGGAAACTGTGTATAGGACTTATGTGGTTGGGTAACCAGAAGCTATCTTCTTCTATCATGTTGTTCAGGAATCAGAATATTGCAGCTCAAAAGAACCTTAGGGATTCTATCCCAGCTTTCTTTTCCAGATAGGAAAAACAAGGCTCAAAGAAGATTACTAATTTCTTTACTAATTGCATCACACAGTTAATCTGTGGATGAGACAGGATAGAGCTCAGTTCTCAGAAGCCTGTCATCTTGGGGCGCCTGGGTGGCTTAGTCAGTTAATGGTCAGACTCTTGATTTTGCCTCAGGTCATGATCTCAGGGTTCTGGGATCCAGTACTGTGCCAGGCTCTGTGCTCAGCACAGAGTCTGCTTGTCCCTCTCCCCCTGCTCCTCCCCGTGATTGCTCTCTCTCAAATAAATAAGTAAAATCTTTAAAAAAAAAAAAGCGCTTATCAGCCTTCTGGAAGGTCACTCTCAAGTCTGAAAGTAAACTGCACAAGTAATCTTTTGCCTTTTATTGAGTCTTTGTTTTAGTCTTACTTTACCTTTCAAACAAAAATACAGGTCAGGTTCTAACTTTGCAAATCTCCAGAAGTATATAGTATCGAAGAAAGAAAAAAAACCTGAGGGATTTTATTTGGTTTTATATTTATCCAAGGAGTAAATCCCTTACATCAAAAACTTAGCCGTCAGGGCTCCTGGGTGGCTCACTTGTTAAGCGTCTGCCCTTGGCTCAGATCATGACCCCAGGGTCCTGGGATCGAGCCCCGCATCGGGCTCCCTGCTCCATGGGAAGCCTGCTTCTCCCTCTCCCGCTCCCCCTGCTTGTGTTCCCTCTGTCGCCGTCTCTCTCTCTCTCTCTGTCAAATAAATAAATAAAATCTTAAAAAAAAAATTAGCTGTCAGTTTTGAGGACAACGATGTGGCAGAAGAAATCCAACTGGCTCCACGTGGCTAAGTTATACGCCACTGAATGTAAGGGCTTAGGTGGCCATGTTCTCTCACTGTCATTCACTCTTCACAGAGACCCTAATCAATAACCTAACGCTGCTTTTATAAAGCCAAGACCCTGGGTTCTTCCTCTCCCTCTTCTCTCCTGCTATCGTGTTCTGTTGTCCGTAAGAATCAGAGGGAAATTCCTTTTCATTTCTCCTTTCCTTCTCTATTCTTCTTTTTTCAGACCCTCCAGTCTCTGAAAAAAGCCCATCTCTGACTCAAATGCAGCTAGAAATACAAAGGATGAGCAGACTCGAGTGGATTAATAAATACAGACAGACACAGAAGAGCTCTGAAGCAGTTAGTGGCAGCGGTGTTGCGTGGGTCAGACTCCACCGCAGTGTACCTGCGTTTTAACACTAGCCTCAATATTGCTTCGAATTGCATCCTTTAGAAAAATTTAATGGATTCGATTATGATTTTAGCAGCTGTTACGAAAAATGTTCTGTGAAATTAGGATGTAATATATCCTATTACACAGCAACCAGTTCCCTCCAGTAATGCTGTGAGTCATCCAGTTTTTTCACTAGATTGACGGTATTTTTGACGTAAATGGAACGCTGCCCGCAGATCAGCCAGAGACGGCAAGGGAAAGAGGGGAATGGAGCGGCGTGACGATGGGGGCCGCTCTGCATTCTTACGGGCATTATTCTCTTCAAAAACAGTCCTGCTTCTATGATCTCACTTAACGCTATTATCAACTACAGTGCTGAGCATCATGAGACACTTGGTGGCAATTTAAACTTTGAACGGTAGCCGCAGATCAATCATAGTCACTGCAAGTTCACACTTTGGGGTTTGGGGTTGCTACATCCTGCGTTGAGAGGTAGGTTTATGGTATCTCGGAGAGGTGGTGTAAAATAGTTATCGCGGCAGTGATCTGGAGTTAATCTCCCTCAAACAGAATTCAGATCAGTGGCTCCGTCACTAAATTGGGCAATTTCCCTAACCTCTCTGTCCCCTAGGATCCACAACTGCAAAATGGGCACGATGATAACACAGCACTAATAACGGCGTTGTTGTGAGGACCAAAGGCATTCATAGATACACAATGCCTGGAAGAGCAACTGTTGAGAAAGCATCAAGGAATGTATTTACTGATGTGGAAAGGTTAGCAAGATACTCTTACGTGACTAAAGCAAGCTGTAGAGCCACATGTACATTCACTTTAAATATTTTAAAAAGAGCAACATAAAATATATTTTTGAATGATAAATAGATGCATATGATTTAACAGAGAAAGAACTGGAGGAATATACTTTATATTGACAATGGTGGTTACCTCCAAAGAAGGTATTAGATTTGGAGATCTTGACCAACAGGTACCTTAAACTTATTTGTAACGTTAAAATTTTTTTTGTATTATACGTATTTTTTGTGTGTTTATATATTACTTATATATTTAAAATTAGTAAAAACAAGACAAAGAAAAACAACCCGCACATTCAGTACATTTTCTTTTGCAGACTTAATTCTATCTTAATTCCACTAGAATTCCATCTTAATTCCATTCTAATCCGAGAGCTCTGGTGTTTTAGGACTCAGGATTTCCAGATCTTTTTATTAGTCCGGGAAACTTTGTCAAAATCCGTGTGACTATCAGCCTGCCCCACGTGGGAGGGCTGCTCTTCCAAGTACGTCTGTGGAGCCTGTTTGCCTGCCTTGCTATTCTCCGAACTGCCAGATGATCTGGCTTGATTGGGGCCCAATGGCTTAGCTTCCAGTCACTACTTTGTTTTAGCACGGCATGGCAAAGATGTATTGAATCGGATACGGTAATTTGAGAGCAAGTGACACAACTTCATCTCATCTTATGATAGCACTTTACTTAAGAACCCACCCACAGGCGACTCTCACCCTGAACTCTATTAATTTAGTTGCTTTCCTTATGGTTGCCTAAAAGCAGACACATTTTATACCCCAAGTAGAATTTCTGAAATTTTAGGAAGCTGATTCCTTACCATTTCAGAACAAGTAGAAGATTATTGCTGTTCCCTAATCTTTTCAGTAGGTCTGAGATTATTGTTGTATGAACTATACATTTCATTGGTTAGTGTTTGAAAAATATTGAAGAATTCCCTTTTTTTAAACCACTTTATCAATAAATGCAACCTCAAAACTATCTGTGTGGCCTTTGAAACATAATTTGGTTATCTGTTTTAGTGTGTAATGCTTCTCCAGGTGCAGTCCGATACCCAAAGTAGCCTTCTTCAGCTTATGGTCAACCCACCTCCTGTTCTCAAGAGGGCAGAAAGGTCCAAACTCCGTCACCCCTGACTCTATTAGTAATGCCACTAGACCTGCCCATGGAGATAGTGGCTGGAAGGCAGAAAAAACTATGTGAGGTTTCCTAAATTCCATCAAATATTATTTGCAACACTTGTAACAGTCGTTGATTCTGAGAACTTTCTAAAAGGATCATTTACATTTAGACAACAGGGAAAGGCATTCAGTATCTTAGGTTTCCTTCACTGTCAAACATCTTTACAATCCCATAGAAAAGTTCTAAAAATCAAAGAATTATAAAATCTAATCCAATGGGCAAACTGGTTGGGAACTGCAGACTTCTGTGAGTAGGACTGTGAGGTCATGTACATAAGTTGGGTCTAGGAAGGTGGGATATGGAAATGTCCTCTTCTTGATATTATAGCGTCCCTGACAAGACAACAATAAACAAGCTTCTGTGTTGTTGTCATTCAGGGCTGCCTACAAAAATCTCTGGATATTAGTATCCCAAGTATGCTAAGTATGCAACCCCCCAAATGATTTATATCATGATATAATAGTTTCTTTGATTACTATAAGAAGAATTCAGAGCTTATGCCTTTGGTAGGAAATAACCTCAGTTACTTGAGATAGCAGTTGTTGGCTTCCTTAATGGGAAAGTATCTTTTAACTACGTAAAGACTTAATTACATACATACAGCATTAGAAGGTTTAAGAAAACTCAAAGGCTACACTATTGTAAGTGTAATGTAACAGATGCATGAGAATTTAAGTACTTGCAAAGACTGCCAGTCACTAAAAATAGTATTTAAATAGGAAGTCAAACGTAACGGATTTATAAGTGCAATTAAAATGTTTGTAGGTGCTAATTAGCTAAGTTTGTAAATAGGAACTAAATATTATTCAGAGATCCCTTAATAGTGATTTGCAAATAAATTTAAAAACTAGGTTTTTGATAATGTAGCTTGAATAAATCAAATATTAATTGTGAAACCAAAATAAATATCCAAATGACTTTCTGGGTAGTCTTAAGGCCCTTACTATCATCACAAAACTCACAGACAACAGAGTTTTCCATGTACCTAAGTTCTAAGTTCTATGTTTCTTAAGTTCCTAATACGTGGCATTTCCTGTAGGTTCGCAGACATAATTAGTGTAAAGTATTGAAGTAGAACATTACTTTATGTCTAGTGGGATTCAGTTATAACTTGATGTTAGTGTCCTGCATTCACAGAAAAAACCCTAAGGATCTCATAACTACTGAAACAATATGGTTGGAATATTATTCAGAACCATACACACAAGATAATTTTCTGGTCCTAATTGCAGAAATAGCTGTTCATTGTTCGGTTTTAATTTTAAAGAGGCTGTGACACCATGATTGATCATATTTCCCTCTTGGTTGGTGGATGGCGTGAATGAAATCTGTGGTCCACCCTGAAAAAATTCACAGGGGCCTACCAATATGCACTATACTTAGAAACCACTCTTCTTCTGTATCTTCCCATCCTGATTTCCCAGCCTGTTCTTTTAGTCAATTTTACCTTAACAGAACTATACAGCATCTCCCAATCTATATAATTAGAATTTCATGGTGAACCCGAGCATTATCTATAAAATGTAAGAAACACTTCAGAATACAGCTATCTTGGAAAGTTTCCTCGAAAAGGAGCTATATCAAACATTCAGGTTAAACTTGTGTTTATTTCCAGGCCACTTGGGTGGCTCAGTCGGTTGAGCCTCTGGCTCTTGGTGTTGGCTCAGGTCATGATCTCGGGGTCTTGGGATCCCGCTGTGCACTGGGCTCTGCACTCAGGTTGGAGTCTGCTTGGGATTCTCTCTCTCCCTCTCCCTCCCCCTCTGCCTCATCCCTCTGCTCACATGCTCTCATTCCTCTCTAAATAAAATCTAAAATAAAATAAAATAAAATTGTCTTTACTTCCAGATCATAGTCTTATAGTCTTATAGTCTTATAGTTTGATTCCAAGGAAACAAAATTTAAAAGTCAAAATAAAATCTAAAGCAGCCCAGTTTTCCTAAAGTGGACAGAGAACTATTAAGCTTAAGCTCATTCAGACAAAATAGCTTCTTTTCTATCAAAACAACTTTAGATATCTTCTAGTACTAATGCATTCTCAATAGGACTAAAGGGTCTGGTGACTTCTGTGAACCTACAAAGAGGCAGTGAGAAATAGGAACCAAGGAGGGTTGTCATTTTGCAACTGAATACTTCCTTCTGAATGCCTCCTTGATTTGGCAACAAAAGTCTTAATGACCTACACAAAGACAGATGCAAAACTTGCACAAAACTAGACAGGCAATTTAGGTGCTTTGCTTTTTGAGTAAGAGAACAGATTTTGGCTCTAATGATATGCCAGAAAACAATCAATAAGTATTGATTTCTCATTCATTTGGCTTGTTCATTAAAATTTTCCATAGTGATATACCGGGAATGTTCACCCTTTAATTAGTGCAATTCAATAATACTTCATGGTCAAAATTATTTATTGGGGATTAAAAGTTACTGCAAATAATTTGTTCAGGAAAAATGAAAACGATGAAAGTTTACCAAGAAATTATATCTGTATGCATGATAAAAACAAGCTTGAATCCACTCCAGAATTCTCTCCTGCCCCAACTAAACAATGTGACAGCATGGAATAATTACCTCATTGCTCTGTATCTAATGCTCTTGTATAAGACACTCTCGATAATGTAGCGCAAGCATTCACTTCCCTTTTAATGACTTTCCATTTAATGAATTCTGGCTTTAATCATGCCTTTAACCTTATTTTATAATTCTGGTTCCAATGCTAAAAGTGAATGCTTAATATACTCTCAGACTCCGTCAGGAAATAAATCAGACGTGGTGATAGGGGTCTAGCCTGGCTTCATATCCACAGGTATCTGGAAAGAGCCGCTAACATTGAGGGCCCAGGGAAAGGCAAAAAGGACAAAAGGACAAAGATAACACATGATTACAGCCTCCTTGGAGGAGGAGTCCAGGGACCTCAGGAATCTCCTTATTGATGTAAATGTCTCTTGGCGTAGACTTTCCTCCCATATTAGATCTTACGTATTATAAGCCCCCAAAAGTCTTTCGTGGTTCTCCTCATTCTTATCTTTCAACTAAGCTATTTAACCATTTCTATTTTAATATATTTTATTTATACAAAAATTATACCATATATGTAAGTCATACAGAAAAAGAAGGAAAAAGACACCCATGTTCCTACCATCAAGCCTAAAAAATAAAATTGGTACTTTTGAAGCCCTCTCTCTATGCCTCATTTCTAGCTGTAGCCCCTATTTTTTCTCCTACTTATTCACAGAAGTATCCCTAAACAATATAGATTAATTTTGCTTGCTTTTTAAGTTTATATACATGGTAATGAACTGCATTCAATATTCTGCAAATTGTTGTTTTGTTTGCTCAACATTATGTGGAAAGGTATGACTAGGATTAACTCACTTTTTTCTGCAATTCTTATGAAAAATATTGCTGTGCATGTTTGAACACGTCTTTTGGTACACATTTGCAAGAACTTCTGAAAGCATATACACATGTAGAAGTAAACTTGGTGGGTCACAGAATTTGCATATCTTCCATTTTACTGGATAATAGCAAATAGCTTCAGCAAAATAGCTGTATGACTTTTCCTTCACATATTACTGTGAAACTTTATACTTGCAAATCACTTTATTTTTACTAATGAGGTTGAATGTTTACTTATGTTTACCAAACTCTAGGTTTTCCTTTTTTGTGAACTGATTGCTTACGTGTTTGTCCACTTTTCTATTAAGTTAGTCGTGTTCTTAGTATATTCTGAATAACAATCTTTATTCTTAAATGGGCTGCAAATACATTCTTTCAAGTTTGTGGCATGTCTTTCCATGCTCTCTAGAAAGATAATACAGTGTCTTTCAATTATCAGGTTTTCTTAACATTAACTGTGGTCAAATTTAACAAACTTTTCTTATGATTTGGAATTTTTGTGTCTTAAATCATAAAAACATGCTCCTACATTGTCTTCAAAGATCTAGGAACACTGCCTTTCATAGTTGAGGCTCTGATCCATTTGGAATCTATTTTATGCATGATATGGGGTCAAATCCAACTTCATTTTTTTCCATACGGCCAATTTTCCCAGCATCATTTGTTAGTCCATCCTTTCCCCACTAATCTGCATTGTCAGTTCTGTATCAGTCTCAAATTGGCATGAATGGGTCAGTCTGTTTCTGGATTTCACTCCGTTGCACTGGCCTACTTACTTGTCAATTGCTGAGACTATACCACACTATCTTTTTTTTTTTTTTTTAAAGATTTTATTTATTTGACACAGAGAGAGACCACAAGTAGGCAGAGAGGCAGGCAGAGAGAGAGAGGGGGAAGCAGGCTCCCCGCTGAGCAGAGAGCCCGACACGGGGCTCGATCCCAGGACCCTGAGACCACGACCTGAGCTGAAGGCAGAGAGAGGCCCTAACCCACTGAGCTCCCCTACACCACACTATCTTAATCACTGTTACTTTAGAAGGAATCTAGGCATCTGAGAGAACAAGGCTCTTTCACCTTGTCCTTGCTCAAGTATATCCTGGTTATTCTGGGCCAAGCTGTTCTTCTACATACATTTTAGAAGTAACTTGTCAAGTTCTTTAAAAAAAAACAAAAACAAAAACAAAAGCCCTGTTCAAATTCTCATCAGAACTGTATGGATACATAGGTTAATTTGGCGTTATGGCATTTTTGTAATACTGAGGCTTCCTACCTCTACCAATTTATATAGGTCTTCTTGAATGTCTTACCGTGGCTCTTGAGCTACTTTTGCTAAATTCATACTGGCTATCTTACATTTTTGTTGCTATTATAAATCGCTTGTAAAAAAATTGCATTTTCTCTTCGTTAGAATTAATTGATGTCTAATAATTCTTGGAGCCATCCATCCTGATAAACTCTTATTAATTCTAATAATCTGTATTCTTGAAGCTTTTTTATGTATTCACTTTTATTATCAGTGAATAATAACAAATTCGCTTCTTTCTTTTTATTCCTTATATATTTTTTTTATCTCTTTTGCTTGTCTGGTACTTGCTAGAACCTCAAGGAAAACACTGCACAGCAGTGGTTATAGCACATTAAGTGGTGAAATGTTAACAATATTTTTACTTTTAAAGGAAATTCTTGATTTTAGCATTTCACCTTCAATTTGATGTTTGATAGACTTTTGTTTGCTTCACATATCAAGTTAAAGTTCTAGTTTAAAAAAAGAAAGTTTTAGTTTAATAAACTTTTGTATTCCTAGTTTAATAAACTTTTTATCATGAATAAGTGTTCAACTTCATTAAATGTTTGTCTTCATCTAATGAGATGATTATATAGATTACTCCTCTAGTTAATGTATGAATTATATGAGTTTTTGAATGTCAAGCCAACTTTGGGTTCCTTGTATAGACACAAGTTGGTTATGATATTATATCCATTATATATGTAAATGTATATAAAATGCATTTCTGGATTCAGTATTTATCTCTGTGAATAAGCAGGCTTTCTGTTTTGTTTAGTTTGTTGGTTTATTTTTAAGGAAGAGACTCCTGGCCAGCTAATGGGTGTTCACTCTGTTCACCTCGGAGCCGAAGAGGAACTTTATTCCAGAACACAACTATGTTAGACAGCTTAAATCTTATACAAATGTACTAGCTTCATCTGCAGCTTAACTATTTGTGAAATATACAGATCTGTACTCCATTAGTTACACAGAAAATCATACTCGAGGCATTTGCCAAGGTGTGTAACCTCTAACATACTGCCACTCAGTATTTATTAAAAGCTCAGTTAAGGACTAAAAGACCCAGTGTATAAAAAGAATTTTAAAAAGCCCAAACTCCAATTTTTTTGAGGATTTTTATTAACTCTTTACTCAGTGACACAGGTCACAGTCCAATTATAGAAGAATTTTCTTCAATTCTAGTATAATTAATGCAGAGTGATATAGTAGTTTCCGGTTTCATGAAAGATATTTTTTTAGGGGCAGCTAGGTGGTTAGTTGGGTAAGCATCCTACTCTTGATTTCGGCTCAGGTCATCACCTCGGGGTTGTGAGATCAAGCCCTACATCGGGCTCCATGCTTAGCATGGAGTCTGCTTGGGATTCTCTCTCTCACTCTACCCTTCCCTCTGCTCATGTGCTCTCTCTCTCTCTAAAATAAATAAATAAATAAATCTTAAAAAAAATTTTTTTTATATCCAATTGCAGTAGGGACTCATTTCCCCCTAAAAATAATTGTTATGATTTCACATGGAATCAATAAAAGGATTGTTTTCAATAAAATAAGGAATTGGCAATACACTGGCAAGTATCAAATATTCAAATTTAAAATAGTGGTTATAGGGTAGAGCCACTAATTTTTTTCATGTTTATATATTCTGTCATCATCTAAGAAAAATGTTTTTAATCATGCCAATAAAGTTGCCTGAAGATTAAAAAAAAAAGAAGAACCAGTTGGATGGGGAGCACATTAATGAATATTCATTCAGTCTATTCTTTTCTGCAAATATTCTAAATTATATCTGTAGGTATCCAAAAAAAAAAAAAAAAAAGAATAGAACTTAATACAGGAAAAAGTAAATGAGAAAATAATCCCCACTTGATTAATCCAAAAAAAAGTAAGAAAGCAGATAAAAAGAACAGAGATTTTTGTTTTTAGATTAGAAACAAATAGTAAGGATGCCTGGGTGGCTCAGTTGGTTAAGCGACTGCCTTCGGCTCAGGTCATGATCCTGGAGTCCTGGGATCGAGTCCCGCATCGGGCTCCCGGCTCCACTGGGAGTCTGCTTCTCTCTCTGAACTTCTCCTCTCTCATGCTCTCTCTAACTCTCTCTCTCCCTCAAATAAATAAATAAAAATCTTAAAAAAAAAAAAGAAACAAATAGTAAGAGCTTAGATTTAAGCTCAACATATCAGTAAATAAATAACTTTCTAAATGCATCTTAAAAATAAAGAATTGGGAAAAATTAAAAAGATTGAGAGACTGTAATAAAAAATAAACATCTATATACTGGTACAAAAGACATAGAAAGTTTATAGTAAAAGAAGATGATATATCATACAAACACTAACCAAAAGAAAGCTGATATAGCTCTTCGAATACCAGCCACGGCAGATATTAAGGTGAATTACTAAAAGTAGAGACATTCTCTGATGATCAAAGGTCAACCAAGAAGATATGACAATTCTAAACTGTATGTGCCTATTAACATCACCTCAGACACATACAGCAAAAACTGACAAAATCAAAAGAAGAAACAGCTAACTCCACAATTATAGGGTGAGACTTTTTTGAAACACATCTCTCTCAGTAACACATTCTAGAACATGGTTGACAAATTTAACCTCCTATACATGAAAGAACACCTGAGCACCAAACCAGATCAACAGATAGCTGAGTACATCGTGTCTTATCCATCCTCTCCCCAATAATTTAATTTGGTTTTACTGAACACTACATTACGTATTTGTGTGATGCCATTAGTCTACACTAAGGGTCACTGTGTAAAAATGTCCTAATAACAATCGTCGGTGGATTTACTCTAAGGATGTTATCAATATTAATATCACTGTTTGCTCCAAATTATGCATTATTTGTGCCAATAGCTATAGTTCTTTTAAGCAGATGGTTTATTCTTTTATCTTATGGACACTGTGAATAATGTAATGAACAAGGGTTTCTATTTCCTTTGGCAACTAGAAAGCTTAGAGCCAAAATTAAAGGCCTTGCCTCAGAAATACTGTTAAGCATGGTATATATACCTGCAGCATTATTTTCAGTTCCACTTTGCTCTTATCCTCTTGTTCTTTCTTATCTTGCCACTATCAATTTACCCAATCCTGTCACAGAAAGGCATCTCTGAGTGAATGAAGTATAAGGATAAAAACATATAGATAAAAAAGGTAGATGCCCTTAATGGCAGTTGGTTACTTACTTTTTGCTCTTCCTGATGAAGGCTCTTTTGAAATCAGAGTAAATTTCAAAGAAGTCATTTAATTCAGAGAAATCAGATTCTGTGCAAACCAGTAAGTGAACGACTGGGTCACAACAAGCAAATACATGTGGATTGGGCCTGATGATCAGAGAATTGGCTGGCTTGAATATCTAAGCAGGCTCAGAGTTCTCGCGACGTGCCCACAAATCCTGGCTTTCTGACCAAGCATCCTGGGTTCAGGATTCAGGTGCAGACTACCATCTTAGGGACCTACTTTTAGAAAACCTAGAGCTTTACTGAAACAGCCAAACTGTTTTGTGGAAAAGTGTAAGAGAAAGGAGAGGAAGCCAGAAGGTATTATTTTCATATCCTTATGCTCCTTTTTCCAGAATATTCTTAAATTACCTGGAAAGTAGCGAAGAAATATTTTTTTTTTTCAAAGAGACGTAGGTTTGAGTAATTTATTCTAGATACATTCTATGCTGAAAGTCTAGACTTTCCTATAATCTGCCATCTTGCGTCTTCAGTCTTTTTCTTCTGGCTCAGTTGTTATTAGAGCTAAGGAATAGTAACTAACTAAAGGAACTAAGAATAAAAGGTTTTATATAATCCTTCAATGTTCACACTTTAGGGAAGATAACATTCAGTGTTTTCTAACTAGCGGCCCACTAGCTGAGTAGATGGGTATGAGAAAAAAGCAGCATTTGGTAGTAATACTCAAACTTCACAGGGATACTTGAACTACCTTTACAAACCTACAAGTGACCCAGTTCCTGTTATGCCTCAAAACTACTAATGGGTCCCAGTGCTTACAGAAATAGTTATGGCCTCTTCTCAGGCATTCGAAGCCTATTCTTACTCCAAGAATACCCTGAAGCATATCTTTAACATAAGGTCTTGTTCTTTAACATAAGGTCTATGAATCAGAAAAAAAAAATTATTCTAATTTTATTCATTTTTTTCCCTCTTCGTCAAACTCCCTTTCATCTCTTAAAATGTTTATCTCATCTATGTATTTGTCTTCTGCCAAATCATTCATCTTCCTCACCCTTTATCCTACAAATGACATGCCTTGTTATCTGACTGGCAGGGACAACACCGTTCTTTCTACCTGGGAGCCACCCTTCCCCTAAGTCAGTGTGGCACCGGGCTTTCGGTGTTCAAAACACTTCTCCAAAGGTATCATACTTACTTCTAACCTCTCGAGGCAGGATAATGATAACCTCCCTTCATACGTAACTTCTACCAATTAGCCCTAGTTTTTCTTTCATTATGTCTACGAAATATGCAGAACCTTTCACAAGAGCCTTTAAAATATTCGAAGCCAAAATCAGTATCATCTTAGGGATCCTGGAATATCTGAAGCGCAGGAAGCTCATGTTCAGCTGAGTTTTCCGAGGGAATCTAATCAAACTAAGACTACACCCCTTTTCTTCCAAGATTTCTCTAACCTGTTCCCTGCTCTTATTCTAATCGTGACTTAGATAGACGGGCCGCCGCAGACATTTCTACTCCCTTAGGGCCCCTGGACAGAGGATAGAGAGCTCCTCCATAGACTAGCACTACTCAGGCACTAAGAAATGAAAACAAAAAAAACATGACAGGAGGGCAAAATAATTACTTTTCACATCCTGGAACACAGGTAAAACAATGTGTCCTAGTTAATAAATAATAAGTGTTAATTAAGAACTCTTAATAATTAAGTAATAATCCTTAATAAGGGTCTGCCATGGCTCCTGGTAAAAAAAAATAGTTATATTTGCTTTACGTATTATGATAAAAAATATATTAGAGCATATTAAGTAATGGCTTTGTATAATCTATCAAAATTTTAATGAGATACTTGAGTAGGTTTGGTTTATAGAGAGAACTACACAAAGAATGTTCAAATAGAACTGTAACTGTGGTAAATTTCTGCATGGTTTGAAAAATGATTTTATCACTCTGAAAACATACAATAATTCAATACCGAGAGTCATGTAATTAATCCCTCCTCAGCTGGGAAGCTCATTCTTAGAAGAACATGACTCCCTGTGAAGAAATGACTGCTTGGGAGCTCTTCCTTTCCTCCTCCTCCCATTCTGCCCCCTCCATTCTCTCCTTTCTTCAGTTTTTCATTCTAACATGGTTTTTCAATGACTTTAATTGATAATCCTCTTGCTTCACTGAGTCGCCTCAAGGCCTAAAGATATGCTAAACCACTCATCCTATCAATAAAACACTCCAGTGCTCAGAAGGCAAGTCAAAATTGGACAGTCCCCAGGAAGTGGGGAGAAAAGGCCCCGCAACTAGCAGGACTGATGGCAACTGCTGTACCCATCCTGTTACAAAAAGGTGTGTGTGTGTGTGTGTGTGTGTGTGTGTGTGTGCGCGTGATCTTTAAGTGCCGAATAGCCTGTGTTTGGTCCTCAGTTTTACTTCCTTTTCTAAACCTCTAGGACTTCAGCGTTCCCTAGCAACAGAAGCAAAGGATCAATTTAGAAAAGTGCTTTCCAGAGCATTCCTATCTAGCTACTAACCAAGCCATTTTAGTTTATGTGATCAAGCAACTGAAATTCAAGGAGATTTATCACTGACTGTCCTCGGCAGCAAAACTGGAAGAGCAACCGCTTGATATGTATGCTACTAATGTCTAAGATGACTGATTCTACCTCCACTGCACAAGCATGGATTGGTTTCAGTAAGAATTAGTAGTCTCCGCATCTCACTGTGAACCAACAGTGTTGCTAGGGAAACTGATAATTATGTGGCAAAATGGAGGGTGTAGAATAGGAAAAGGGTTCAGAAGAAATATAAGGTTTTGATCCAAATCAGCATGTTAATAGTAGAGTTTGTTGATCTTCTGTAGTCACATAATTTAATAAATACCATTAATTATATGTTTGACAAGATACAGATTTCTGAATGGATGGAAACAAATGAACAGAAATGAACTGAACATTGGAAAGCCACTGGTTTACTGATCATACCTGGTGCATGTCGCAGCAGAAACACGTATTTATCATAAACTACAATTAACTTAATGGAATTAAAATATTCCAAAAGGTGAAAAAACATAGATTTTTTTTCTGACATTTTTCTTTAGAAATCAATCTTATAAAGTTCCCGATATAACAATTATAATCCTATAAAAGATTTATTTACCTCAGTGACTAAGTCATATAACCTCAAAACACCTGTTAGTATGGAGAAAAAACAAGTGTGACTATTTTTATATCATACATAGTAAAACCAATCCAGAGATGCTAAATGACCTTTCTGAATACACACAGCTCTTCAGTTAGTGGTAACACTGGTGCTAAATACTCCTCTTTAAGCTGCCCAGGAGGCAAGATTTACCCATTATATTTTATTAAGGGAAAGCCCAGCAAAGGATACAAATGTAGTAAATGGTCTCAAATTTCTAGATCTCACTTTAATTTTAAATGAAGATTTCCAATACTTTTCATTTTTAATGGCTAAGAATGTAGTTCTAAAAGTTAATGATATGATATAAACGCTTGTGTATCAAGAGAAGTCTCGTTGGAGACATTTTAATATGTGAGAAAGATCATCAGAGAATTATACGGCTCATTAGCGAACAGTTTTTCTGCATGTCACATCCCTGCCTGTGAGTTGTCTGTCCTATCATGACAACGCCGACTCACAACATTCTTTTACTTTCACTTTTTCCGAGGACTATTAGGTAAAAACTTTAAAAGATGAAACCAAAGGTTTTATATCCTCCTGTGTATTATCTTTATAAATTCTTACACATTTTCTAACTTATAGATGTACTATAGATATTGAAACATTCATTCACATTCATATACACACAACCTCTGTATGGATGTGTGTTTGCCCGAGAAAACAAGTGACCGTTTTATGGCTGCTGCATAAAACAAGACAAACATTTACAAGAGCAAATGTTTCCAGTGTTTTGATCTTATTTGCTCTTTGACAGGAAAGACTGAGAAGTATAGAGAGGACACCAAGGTAAAAGCATAAAACTATAGAGAACTTTGTAACTCAATGAATTCCAAGTGCCTTCTGATGTTAGGAAAAAGATTTTCATTCTAACGACTTAAAAATCATAAGATTTACTTATTAATACATAAGTAGTAGCTCATCCTAGATGAACTATCATGTTAAGGTAGTTTATTTACTTATTCTTTTTAAGTAGTTCATTAAGTCTATCAATATTATGATGACTTAAAACTAATTGGCTTAAGTTGCAATTTTGTTATTTCCTTTTATCAAGGCTTTGGTTTTTGATAAAACAAGAGACAAATGATAGGTTCTTATTTTGATAAGCCTCTTCTTCTTTCTCATGGCAGGAAGGCTGTCTCAACTTTTAAATCTCTGGGTAAGAACAAGAAGAATGTAAGGCTAAATTTTATAGTCACTGGAAACAATTTTTGTGGTTACTTTAAACAAACCTTGACTTAGGCCATCTTGACAAGATGTCTGCTTGACATCCAAATTCTCCATGGTATCTCCTTTAGAGACGTCACCAAGAGATGTTCTTCTCTCAAAGATGTTGTTGTTATTGTTAACTTGAGTCCCATTTTGCTTCAGTAGTCTGAAAACCTCAGCTTCCAAATCTCTAATCTAAGGGGAAAAGAAAATCCATCTGTAAAACTCTAAGCCAGCACTCCTCTCTAAGTACGCAGCAAAACCACCCTATTACTTAGTGGTTTTCAGCACATAACTCACCCGTACTTGCAGACCTTGAACTTCCACAAGATGAGCTTTTTCCAGATCTTCTATTTTCTTTCTTTCTGCTTCCTGTCTCTTGATGAAATCAAGTTCTCTTAAGAAGAAAATAAAAGACCTGATGGCATCAAATACTCAATAAATGAGAAAACATGTGGAAGTTCTTATCTGAAGCAATAAACTGCACAGTGGGACAAATGACTGGGCAGCTATTTAAATAAACAAGACTCAATTGCAGTTCGAAAAAAGGCATCTAGTAACGAAAGCAAATAAAACATTTTAATGGCTCCTAAATTAAAGAAGAATGCTTTGACTCTGCTTACTGCGATTTTCGTTCGTTAACTCCTGATTCTAGGGCACCCATATAGATTTAGAGAGAAGCTACTGAACTAATGACCCACCTTGGGTAATTTAGTGCAGATGATTACATGTCGGATAGTTATAATTCCATATTTACAAAGCCACGTACTTCATAAACCGATGGGACTGGATGGTAAGAGTTTACAGAAGATAATTACAATTTGCTTTCTATGAATGACAGTGGTGAGGACTGGGCGGGCCAGAAACACTGCGGGGGAGCTGTCACTTATACACCAGAGGATGATATGGGGAGAAGGAGAAAATATCCCCATTTTGGGAGCCTGGAATACAACCTGTAAATCCGGCAACATTTACTATAAAGTTATCACATGGAACACAATTAGGGATGACATTTTTGGCAGGAAGAGTTAAAAAAATAGTGATGTACTGGATTCACGATCACAAAGAGTAATTTCCCCTTTTACACAGTCGACATTTTTTAGCAGTCTCCTTTAAATGTGAAAAACATGATTTCGGAGATAGGAAATAACGGAGACACTGTGAATCTTACACATACGCTTAGCTTCTAAGGCTTGGCACGGAAGACCAGAAGTGGTCGGGCATGACTGTATTGCTCTGCCTGGCCAGAAGCACCTGAAGCTCCCAATGAAAAAATCCTTAAGTAACCATCTCCCTGAAATTACACCAAAATCCAACAGAGGGAAGCAAAGCAGCATTCGCGTAGAAAGAGCTGATGAGATTCAAAAGCCACCTGTGCGGCTGGACTCTGACTGCAGTGAACTGGTCGGTCATTCCGCCTGACTTCAACTGGGCTTCTTGCTTCCTGCTCCGAGCTGTTTCCCAAAGGACAGAGACTCAAATGTTTTCATAGTTATTAGGAGTGACTAACTATCAAAAAGAAACCAGGGGGTAACTGATGGCCAAAAAAAAAAAACAAACCGTAAAATAAGCCAAATACAATCTCGCACGAAAAATGATAGAAGGGATTTCCAAAACCGAATGTCTAAATGCTTTATAACTCTGCTTAAAGGGATCACCAAGATTATCTTTTCTATTCTGTTAGATGTTATAAGATTACTGGATATAAGCCTTCTTTAAGATGCACACAACTATTCTTTAGTCATTAGAAGCTGCTTACTTTTGTTGAAAATCCTTGATCAATTTCTTTGCCTTGTTGTATTTCTTCTCCAGGGCCTGATACTGGCTTTGAGTCTCCTTGAGATGCTCGTTCACGGTGTGGCATAAGGTCTGAGCCTCAATCCAGTAGCTCTCCAACTTCAGCATTCTCTCTTTATTCTCTTCTATATTCTGTTGGAGTTGGGTTTTTTCTAGTTCCCACCTCACTTTCTCATTTTCTGCTGCTTGCAGCTGGATAAAGCAAATGTCAAGGCAAGGATAATCTGGGTATTCTGTAGCAAAATCCGTCATGCTTTTAGAGCATGTTTTAAATTAAGTTCCACTGTCACATATACTCAATCATTTAGAACCTTGAGATGAGAAGAGCAAGCCTTATTTTCAGCATTTCAGAGATTACGAAATGGAAGCCTTGAAGAGGGAAACGCTTTGTCCAACCAAGGTCACACATCTGATAAATAATAAAACCTGGATTTGATTTCACCTCCCATGATCCTTCCATTGCCCCATGTGGTTTGAAATTCTGTGAGCAGTATGTACTGTTTTAGAGTTTGACTGGATTCTAGCCAATGGACTTCAGTGTACCTTCTTTCAGATGCTTGTCCTACATATAATTAGATGTAAAAAACTAACTGAAAAGCGAAGGGGGAGAGGCACACTGGGAAGGAGAGAGGGGTGGAAGCACAGTTTGGCCTAATAGTCAAGAAGGGGTCTTTGGAGTCGTTCAGTTTAGAGGTGAAGCCCAGCTCTACCATTACTGGCCTTTAAACCTTGGGCACGTAAGTAACTGAAGCTCTCTAAGACTCAGGTATATTATCTATAAGACAGAATTGTGAGGTAACACAATCGCATGCCTGGAACAGCTCCTTGGGCATAATCTGATAAATGTTAGTTATTTTGACTTTGGTTTTTATCCCTTTTAACAATATGATTACATCCTTTATTTCGACTGACACGAACATAGTCTGTAGCTCATTTTTTGCTGGCAGTGTTCTGAATTTCCGGAGCCTTATAAACTTCCATTTGCATAAAAGTGTAAAAGATAGTTTAAGTAAAAAATATAAATTATTGCTGACTTATTTTAAATCCCTCTGATGGAACAAAAAGGCAGCTTCCTGTGTTTCTGCTTGCAGGGACTCTTGGGAATAGATAGTACACTAGTCCAACCCCCTTATTTCTACAGAAATTCAAGGCTGATCCTTTAGGTGAGGGGTCAAAGGTCATTTATTCACATTAACAGACCTTCAAACTAGTGCTTCATCTAGTCCACGTGCTTCCTTTCAAGTTCAAAAGGATGCGGAGTCCTTATAAACTAACAGTTTTCAAAATCGAAGACATCCCCAGACCATACCACATTCAGCAAATATATATATATATACACCTTTTAATGTATATTTGAAACTAAATACATTGACAAAACAGATTACAAGGTAAAAAAATCAAAAACATTTCAAAATTAGGAATTCTATTATCAACATGGATATAAAGAGTCACAATAAAGTAAGCTACTATAGATATTACATGCCAATATAATAAAGAGAAAAATACAAAATACTAATTTATAGGATTTTCTAATTAAATGTTTTTGGTCTAACACATAAGCTTTGTTAAAGCACTTACAATCCACAGGGGAATCTTTCCCTGGTTATAACCAACAATTAAGAAAAAGAAAAACCAATTCTACCATTCTGTGCTAAGAAACAACAGCAATTTAAAACGAGACTAGGTTTTTCCTGCATCTTTTATTAAGCAATGTTTTGTATTCAAGTTGTTTATTTACCAACCACTACTAATTTAAAAATGATTATTCACAGAGCTTGGCTGACACCATGAATGATGTATAGACATGCTTTGACTAAAGAGCTACAGAGTTATTAGCTGAGAATACCATTTAACCAAAATAGCCCTGCTAATTCATCTCCATTTAAAACACATGGAAAAACCAAAATAATTGTTTGATGTGAACAGGAAAACAGATCATTAGTGGTGGGGGGAGAAATTAGGTCTTAGTTTTTAAAAGACCACAAAAACAATAAAGAATATTATTTTTAAAGTAATTCAAAAAATATTTTTAAATCCTTGAAATTACATATTTGATAAACCTAGATACAATTCTAGGAATTTACAAGTACCTTATAATTTACCAACTAAGCGTGCCCTTTTGAATCTTGTATTATTTCTTATATAAACTAAAAATACATACTACCTTTTATCAAGACCCGTTTTTCTTCCACAAATTTAAATAATGCAAACTAAACTGGTCTAAAAATTTCCAGTAGCATCTGGCATCTAAAATCAATTATTCACATATTATACTAAATTTCACTATATTTAATTATTAGAAATTGGAATTTTTTTCTATGAAAAAGTATTAATGTGCTACATTGAAATACATTGTTTCCAATGAATAAGTTAAAAATAAGTAAATGAATAAACCTCCTCAAAATAAGATAAAGAGAAAGAGATACAGCGTAATAGCTTGTATAATAAGAACAGCATAATCAGTGGTCAAAACATAACTCGGATGCTAGAACCATTAGCAATATTTAATTTTTTGAGGAAATCTCAGGGGGAAGTGGCCACATACGGGCAAATATGTAAATATATATTTTTAAAACGCAGTGCTATTTTCACTGAGGGAGTATGGTGCTTACTCCCTAGGGGGATGTGTCTCACTGGCAGGTCTGTCTACATACCTAACAGTGGAAATGAACCTCTTACATTTGTACTCTTTCAAATGCACAGGAACAAATCCTTTAGTCCTAGGGTTGAATTTATTCATAGCATCCGAAGTTTAAAAAGTACAACTCAAACACCATTTAATGGTGCTTACCTTGGTCTTCAATTTTTGAATCTCTGCTTCTGTAACTGCATGTTTGATTTGCAACTGGAAATTGAAAAGAAAGAAAAAAATCTGAACTAAGAAAGTGTATCTATATTTTGGAAGCCCTGGCGGCTAGAAGACTACCTTATCCCATAGATGAGAAGGCCCAGAAAAAGTGCTGCAATGCAGCAGGTTGTAAATTCAAATGTCTAGTGTGTAAAATGACTCACTAGGTGCACACTAATGAAACACGGGGTCTATGGCCCACACTCCCTAACGGATTAGGTTACGAATTTAATTGCTCGGGGACTAAAGAAAAGACCACACATTTTCTAGCCCTCCCTGCAGCTCTTCCTCTACGATTTGGTGCCAGGGAATGGTTTCAGAGCCCAGAGCCTTGTGGACGGCACGGTTCCGGCAAGCAAGCGGGCCCGCGGCAGCGCGAGGATCCGATTCCGAATCTGGAAGAAAGATGGCGCTATGGTTCCGCGAGTCCCAGGCACCGACGGCCGAGCAGCTCCTACGCGGCTCGAGCAGCTGCCAGACGGAAGACCAGGATGCTGCAGTTCCACAGCGACATCGGTGATTTTTTTTTGTTAATGCAGGAAAGGTACAGATGCAGATTTCGGTCCCCCCAAAATCGACTCCTATGGAGGACTTAGACCCCCAAAAGCTTTGGCTGCATTTTATTAGCACGCGAGCCACCGGTTCATTTGTTTTGCTTCTCCCCTCCCCCACATTGCTTTCCCTGTAAGGGTGAGAAGAACAAACGAAATTCGTTTCCTTAAGGGATAAAGAAATGCACCAAGATTTACAGAAAACAATTTACGGGTTGAAAGTCTCTTCTCCGAAATCTTTGAGGCCAGATGTTTTTGGAATTCAGAATCCTTTCAATTTCAGAAAGGCAGGGAGAGGCATTTTCCATCAACTGCCTATTGCCCACAGCTTGGCCCACGGAGGCACTCTGTGATCAAATACACGAGTATTTTTTGCCACCAAACTACGTATTTCCCACTAAGTGAGGTGGAAAATAGAGACTATAAATAGCATCCTGTTTTGGTCAGGTTTGCCACCAAATTATTTGAAACAAACAGTTTTCAGAGCATTTAGGATTTAGAATTGTACCAGAAGGGCTGCAAATGTCTAATATTGCTATGATCAAATGAACCAAAGTTTTCTTACCAGCCCCTGGTTTTCTGCCTGCTGCTAGGGGCACAGAGGAAGGATGGAGAGGGATGCTCCCTCCCCCATGCTTTCGGGTCTCCTGCTATGTTTAAGGCCCTGTGGTCTACACTGCTAGGTCTGGGCTCCTGCTCTAGATCCTGGGGGGGGGGGGGGAGCGGGGGGGATCTTGAAACTTTTAAATTTGATTCTGCCCCACTCACTCCATTTCTGTTACTTTACCACTCCCTGATCTGCACACTCCTGCAGTCTCGTCAGTGTGGCTCTTGCTCCTTTCACCCTCATGGGTTCACAGGGGCTCCTGCGTTCTAACAGTCTCTAGAGAGGAAGGATTCTCTGTGCAGCTGGCATTCTTTCATGAGGCCCCACACAGGCAGTCCTGGTGCTCCCGGTTTCTGCCCATAGCCTTAGTGGTACCACACTTCACCTGCCTACTTTGAGGAGCTGCTCAGAGCAACAGTGGACCTGGCAAGTGCTGCTCCAAGTTCCCGGCAGCTCCCTTCCAGCTGGCTCATGAGGTCTGAGCTTACCAACCACGCCCTAGTCCGGATGAATGTCTCCGGCGGCCCGGCCTGGCATGCTCAGACGACCGGATGTATGTGTACTCCAGCTCTGAGCCCTCCAGAGAACACGCTGCTTGCAGAATCACCAATCCTTACTTTTCTGGACTGCCTTGAAGATGTGGAAAACTAGGGCACATGGAGGAAAACTGACCGGGCTTAGTTGTTACAGTGAATTGCTGTTAGAACCACGACTAGAACCTAGACCTTCTGGTTCCTGATCCAGTGCCGTTTTCCTTCGAAAATAGGATTGATTCAATAGGCACTTATTGAAGAGCCGCTATGCGCGTCCAGCAAATGCCAGCCAATGCACGTGCCTGGGTGATTCTGAAGCATCTGGAATTGTTACTGACAAGAAGAGTGACTCCTCGATCTTGCTACCACGGCCAAGTGTGAAGCCAGACTGAATTCATCTCAGGCCTACCGTGCATGAACTCCATGACGTTGGCCAATCCCTTCACCTCTCTTACCTTCACTTTGCTCACCTGTACAGTGCGGGTCCTCCTAGGTCATAACCTTCTTTACTGGAAGCTTAAATGAGATAATCCACGTAAAGCTGCTAGCACAGTGGCTAGCGCAGAATAAGCCGGTTAAAGTTAGCCCAGACTAAGATGAGAATGATCTGAAGAACTCAAATGTAATTACCACAACCGCACTTCTTAGTCAAAAGTGCTAAATGCTGTAAAATGTCACACCTGAAATAAAACAAACACCTCTGCTTCTATTTGAAGAGTAGCACGAAACCAAAAGGGCAGATTTTACGACGAACGCTGCAACGGTGGGCAAGTGCCAGATTTGATTTTCTCAGCGGTTGACTCCCTTCAACCGTAGGGTAACCAAGTATGTGGCATGCAGGTTGTTGGGACTTTGGATTTTCTTTGTTCACTGTGACCGACAGCAAGCTGCTTCTCTGGGCCCCGGCTTCCCATGTAAAACATGAGAGGGCTAGATGGGAAGAACTCCAAGGCCCTTGCAAATACTACAGGTGTGACATTTACGAAATGAAGAGCCTAGGGATGGTTGTCATGGTTGCAGAGTCTAGAAATCCTTGTCTCAAGTGAGCATGTTTATTCCTATGAATGCATATATAGATTAATCCACCGATGTGCAGGCAAACCCAGGTAAAACTGAAGCAGCCAGCTTGATCTCCAGACACCCCACCCTCCCATCCCACCAAAATGGACGACGGAAGACAGCAGAACTCTTTGGCGGTGAAGGGAGAACACTGATAAAAGCCTGGAGCGCTACTCAGTGCAGCCGAATGCCGTGGATACAGGACAACAGACGGAAGTCTGCAAATTCAGACATTATTCAGAAGATGGACGAAAGTTTTAGTGCAGCGTTTTCTTAGACTTCCCAAGGCCTAAAATGACAGGACGTGTCATTATTTTAAGGCTGTATGCACTTTAAGAGAATTTCTACAAACTCATCTCTATTAACATGAAAAATATCAAAAATAAACTAATTCGAGAGGCAGGGTGAGGGGTTGTGGGGGGTGGGAGAGGGAAATGAAACAAGAGGGGATCAGGAAGGAGACAAACCATAAGAGACTCCTAAACTCACGAAACAAACTGAGGGTGGCTGGGGGGTAGGGGCAGGTAGGGATAGGGTGGCTGGGTTATGGACATTGGGGAGGGTATGTGCTATGGTAAGTGCTGTGAAATGCGTAAGCCTGAAGATCCACAGACATGTACCCTGGGGCAAATAATACATTATGTGTTAATTTAAAAATAAAAAAATAATAAAAAATTTAAAAAAAAATAAAGTAAAATAAATAAATAAATAAACGACTCGAGGCTTCATTTTCCGTAGGGAGGAACTGTACGCGCCGCAGAGCTAATGAGTGTCAGAGCCAGGTTTGCACACTTTAGTCCACAGTTCTTTCTACTAACGTCCCTACATTTGTAGGATGCTTGATCTCTTTTATCATCTCCTTTATCATTGCAAATGAGCCTGCGAGGGCAGGTGGACAGGCAGGGCCCACCTCTTTGTTCAGATGGGGACAGAGGCCCCGACAAGTTACGTGGCTTCTTCAAGTTCCCAGGGGAAGCAGGTGCTGGACTGGAAAATATCTCAGGTCTGACTCCCCCTCCTCTCTTAACCCCTTCACCATGCACCTAATCAGCTTCACGATACAGTTTTTTCAATTAATCCTCACAAAAACTCTTGAGCCTTTGTCATCCTTGTGACCTCCTGGTTGAGGAAGTATTACTTGGGCTGGAAACCTTGGATCGCTTCTGGTAGTCTCTGAGTCTTCTGACACTAAATACAGAATGGTGTTGCATCTGCTGCTGTTATTATTCATGGAAGTTAGGAAGAAAGAGCTCCCTCGTTATTCAACTAGCATTGACCTAATGACACTGTGCGCTGTGCTCATCACACGACACAGAACCTACCTTCCAAACACTTACTTTAGGAGATTATAATAAAGACCACCTTCTGAGAGAAGTTCCTAGATCACCCCGAGAGAAACATGGCAGGGAACCTGCTCCAAGATAGCCTGATTAATCTTTTATTCCCTTAGCCAGGTCAGATGACCCTTAGGCTTTGGCCTACTTGTCTTATCTCCCTCTTTGGTAAATGGGCAGGGTGAGACCGAGATACCTCTATTTCACAGAGAGAGGAAGAGAAAATTAATTTTCAAAGAGGTGAAGTGACTTGACGAGAGAAGCACAGTTGGTGAAAGGTCGTGTTTTCTTATTTTAGAGCAGTTCTCTCTCCACGTGTTTAATAACCTTTCCAAAGGACAGATCAAGGGTCCGCACATCACCCCCTGAGATTGGCTGGGCTGACGGCCGGGGCAGGGAGTCAACAGGATTGGTTAATAGAAACCGAGCCTAAAACACCTGTTGGAATTTTGGGGCTTCGGAAAATCTAGATTTGGAGAGAATACTTGGGAAGAGAGGATATAAATAAAAAGAAAAGGTTAAGGATTGCAGGTCCATGTTTTAACTTAAAAGACCAATTTCATCTCTTCTGTCATCTTTTAATGTGAATGCCAAAGATGTCCACCCTGGGATCACAGCACAAATAAACACATGCCTCCTACAGAGAACAGCAGCTCTTACGTAACACTCTGCAGGTGTACCTGCTGTGTACATTTTGTTTATTTCTTTCAAAAAGATGAATATGGAACAAGTACCCTATCACTGAATCAATACAATCCAAATATAACTGCGCTAGAAATAGAAACATCCTTACGCGGAAACAGAAATGGAGAGATTGAACTTCTACACTTTCTTTACCCTTCCTGTGCAGGAATGGAAAACATTTTTCTTTAAAAAGTGCAAAATACTGTCTTTGCAGCAAAGATTTTAAGAGCTCTCTAGTGCCAGAGATCTTACAATTGGGTAAGAGCAACATTCTCTGTTCTACTTTACAAGGGTGAAATAATAAACGATATTTGCATAGAACTTTACAAAGTGGTTTCAGCATTGGAATCAAACTTTTTATAATTATCTTTGTGATTACTTGATTGAACTCTGTCTTACCTATGACAGGGTAGGCTCCATAAAAGGAAGGAATTGCAGCTGTTTTTGCCTATATCCAGTTGCTGTTAAAATGAAGCTATGTCATATTCCTTTATAATTTCTGTTCAAAGCTTTATATATGGTACCAATCTTTACACTACCAAGTGTTCTTCTCAGGGAACAGTTTATGCAAAATTAGCTGAAGTTGGGTGATTGAATAGTATAATAACCTAATCTGAATGGTACCACTAATTGCAGCATATGTAGGCTTGGGTGAACTACTCCAAAAAGGTCATTCTCCAAGTAGGTATTCATAAACTAGTTACTAATGATATAGATGAAAACGGATGTAGGTGAAAGCATGTAATTACAGTTTTTTTTTTTAAGAAGTATCTGTTTGCTGCTATGTACACTATTTTAGGTAAACTGTTTTATAGCTTCTCGACATGTTAATGGAAAGTTCCATAAAGATAACTTTATATTATTATCTAAGGCATTTACAACTTTCTCTAGATTCTTTTTCTTTTTTTTCTCTAGATTATTTTTCATACATTTTCTATGACTTCAGTAAAGTAAAATAGCAGTTTTTAGATTCCATTTTTTCCCTCAAGACCCTCATGACCACTGAGGAGGAGTGTGAAGGGAAACACTAGACAACTGGTTTAAATGTCTCCTGACCAGCAGTTTCTGATGCAGCCTCTTCCTTTTCGCCACTAAATTTCCAGTGAAATCACATTTAAAAAAAGAAAGAAAGAAAGAAAGAAAGAAAGAAAGAAAGAAAGAAAACTCACAAATTCAAATGGACACTAAACTTAAAAACATCTGTTACTAGAATATGAGAGTCACAAAGTTGAATTAAGAAAAGCACCCAAGCTTCACTCCAAAGAGAGAGAGATGGTTTGTCCATCCTCAATGACTGCTGAAGATCCCGAGTCTATCCAGTGAGAAAGCTGGGCAACCTTTACTGTCATTCCCATGAACAACTGTCCTCAGACCAGGTTCTCCAACTATCTCAGGATTCCACATTCATTCAGAAAGCAACTACCAGAATAGGAAAAGAATGCAGAAAGGTGGCTGAAGAGTGGCACATCACATACTTTGAGCTCCAGACCCCAAAGTGGAGCAATAAAGATAGGGGTGGTCCTAGTAAGGGTTTTGAGAACAGGGAATAATCTTTTTTTTTTTTTCCCCTTTAATTTAGAGAACTGAGTGCAAGATTTGGAAATATCTCACCTAACCACAGAGAACTGCACTAGATGATAGACAGCCAGAAAATAGCAACCAGACAGGAAATGAGGCACACAGATACGTCCTCCCGATGGAAGTCTAGAAATGGGATACATAATTTAAGAAGTGGATGACAGCTGACTATACAAACAATTTTTGCCTCACTTCCAGATAAATACAGGAGAAAAAGGCAAAACTGAGCCCATTACTAAATATTTCAAGTGATGGTAAAGAGAATATCAACTTGAAAACTCAAATAAGTAAACTGAGAAAATGAAGTAACACATAAATAAAAATATTTTAAGGTAACACTCTGGACTACTGGGATAGAAAGTGAAGGAGCACAAAGGATGGATAGAGAGTAAGGAAACTAAAAATGTTATAAGGGAATTAAGTCATGTTAGAGGTGCTAAAAAGCAATAAATGAACTTGAAGTTAAAAGCATATTTAATGCTATAGAAAACTGAATCATTGATATGAGAGGACATATTTGAGAACAACCTCAGATAGAAAAAATAGAAAAGAAAATACAAACCAGATAATTAATACAGAAGACGAAGTATTTCCAGAAAAGAAACAGCAACTGAGAAAAAGGAAAGAAACTGAAGAAAATATTAACTAAAACCAAACCAAAAGACAAACATAAAACAAGGAAAGCAAATTACAAGGAAAAAAAAAACCTCAATGAAAGGAGGCCTACTTGAAGAAATTATGATAAAAATGTAAAATACAAGACTAAAATAATACAAGTATCCAAATGCCAGATTGGCATTACACCTTTTCTTTACAGTATGCATCTAGCTCAAAACAGTGAAGCCTGCCCTACAACACCGTCAGGAAAAAAAATGTTATGAATCAAAATATTAAACCCAACTAATTATCATTCCTATATCATGAAAACTAAGTTTTCCCATTCTCAGTATAGGAAGCTCATGAAAGCTATAACCTCCATGAGTACTTAATAAATTACTTAAGGATATACTCTGTGAAATGAGAAATTCTGGCGTAGAGAGAATAACAGTTGAAACTGAGTAAGCCAAGAGTCTAGCGATTTATTGCACACAGTATTATAAAGCTAACTGAAAATGTGATTATATTTTAACAACAATCTTGTCTTAGAAACCAAGATTGTATCAAAAAGATTCAAATGATAATTGTTTTAGAACATCCACACGGTATTGTTTTGTCCTTAATTTTGAAAACTATAGAAATAGAGAATAGTTTTTAAAAACTTACAGATATTCCTGACCAAAAATCAATAAACAAAAAGGAAACATAAAGCCTAAAATGAGATGAGATATATTAAACTCTGAATAATTGTAACAATAAACTTAAGTTGCTAAAGTTTTGTACTAAAAGAGCTGCAAGATAATATTTTCAAAATTTACAATAAAACAAAGTACTTCAATTAAATTCACATTATAAAAGCAGGTACATACACATGTTTACAAAAGTGTGTTTATCCAGCAACTACAAACAAAAGTAGCAGTCACATTATTACCATCAAACAAAGAATATTTAAAGATTAAGAAATCTTTAAGTCATATTTTACATGCTTTCAACATAACATTAAAATAGATAATCAAAGCTACTAGGCACAAAATATAATGAGGTGTAATTTTACTATACAGGTCTCAGTTTAGTAGATTAAATAGGAAAAATGATAAGGATACAGAAGGTGGGAAACACATAATATCACTTTTATCACAAATATCCATATTAATCTATAATAAAAGCACCACTTGAAAAAAATCAAAACTTACAGACAATATGATCTGACCACAATGTAACAAAACATTAGATTAATAATAAAAGTTACAAATTAAGAACTGTTTCCTCAATTATTTGAGTCAAAGAGAAAATAAAAACATTTAAAAATGAAAAATAAAGACCATTTGTATAATGATGACAGGAAGACAAACACTGAAACTCAAAGATGTTGCCAAAGACTTAGCTAATAAACAGAGATTCATAGTTTTAGGTGCTTTCATGTTAAAACAATAAAGTATTACAGTAAGTTTAAGCACTTACTGCCATAAATTTGAATAAGAGAAATCAAACATTCCAAAGGATAATAGAATGATGGAATGAATTAAAAAAAAAAAAAGATAAAATGACTGAATTAAGTAGGGGCAAACAGCCAGTGCAGTACAACATCACATAGTAATAAAAACTATTTACTGCCTTTCCTGAATGCAACTTTGGAGATGCCAAAAAGGGAGGAGGGAAAAAAAAGTCTCGTTCATCAATTAACAAACAATCTGGTTAATCTTTCATCTTATACATGTGACTGGGTACACCTGCATCTAGAGGTAAATCAGGGACAATCTATTCCATTCTCCTGAAGTTTAGACATCCTGGCCGCTAACTTAAACTTTGGTGCCATGGGGTAAAGTAGTAGCACCAAAATGATGTTTATGAATTAACATCAGGACGGCACTGAAATCCCATTAGAGTTAGAAAGAAGTATAGGTGAGTTGGAACTAATTAGTTTGTAAAAGGCATGCCTATAAAGATATCTAACCAAAACTCCTGAAATACAAAAAAAAATTGAAGAGGGGAGGAAAGGCAGACGAGAGTATGCGATGGTTATTATTTTGTTAAATGATAGACATAGCTATTGATCTGCATTCTATGTTCCTAGGGAAAAATAACCTAAGACTGAGTCAAAATTACTTACGTGTAATCTCTAGAAAAACAGAATGAAAATGTATAACTTTTAAGCAGCAGATGAGAATTTGATGTATCTAATGGCAAATAGGTAAAAGATAAAAAAGAAACAAGAAGAAAGCATGAAAATTGTAAATATAAAGTGGCAACTCTAAGTTCTAATATTAAAGTGATTAAAGTAAATGTAAATGGGTTAAGCTCATGAATTAACTGACAAAGACTCCCAGAGTAGTTAGGAGTAAGATTTAAGAATAGGTTAGCCAAAGGAAATACATTTGAACAACAGGCTATGATGGAAAACAAAAATGGAAAAAAAAACAGATGTTGTGAAGCAAACATGATGCAAGAGAAAGGCAGTGATGAAGTTTTACTATCAGAGAAAATAAAATTTGGGGTAAAGTGCATCATACAGGACAAGTCAGCTGTTATTAGATAAATTACAAAGTTATAATAATCCTGAACATATATGCAGCTGATATCAAAGATTTAAAATATATGAAACCACAACTGATAGAATTATAGGAAGGAAAAAAATAACTGTAATTTTGATTATAACATATGCTTTTCAGAATTAATAGATCAAACAGAAATCTAAGTCATGCTACAGAGAAGAAATGTATATTTCTATTATAAATCATATTTACATAAATGAAAAGCATATAAATTTCATACCTAAGCACAAAATGTGTGCAAAAATTTTGCATGCATGAGGACTAGTTAAACAAAATTATTTATGAATTAAGTTACAAAAGAAGTCTTGAAAATTCTAAATAGCTACATGTGTCTGGAAAGTAAAATATATCACTAAAACATTCTTGTATTAGAGAGAAAATCTTGGGGTGCCTGGGTGGCTCAGTCAGTTTAGCATCTGCCTTTGGCTTAGGTTATGATCTCTGAGTCCTGGGACTGAGCTCCGTGAAGGGCTCCCTGCTCAGCAAGGATTCTGCTATTTTCTCTCTCTCTCTCTCTCTCTCTCTGCCCCTTGCCCCTGCTCCTTCTCTCTCTTTGTCGCTCACTCTCTCAAATAAATAAATAAAATCTTTAAAAAAAATAAAGAGGAAATCCCAAGAGAAATTACATCTAAAGTACAACAGCCTTCTAAATGTAAAAAATTGTTAACATGTAGTTAAAAATCAATATTTAGAAAAAGCATAGTTTTAAATATATTTATCAGAATGCAAGAATTATCAAAAATAAATGTACTAACTGCAAGTAATCAATACTGAAACAAGAAAGGAGAAAAAAATTAAGATATTGGTAGGAAATAATAAGTATTTTTTAATTTAAAAAATTAGGAATGTAAAGGTTAACAAGACAGACAAAAATTCTAGAAAAACAACTAAGAAAAAATATTCAAATAAACAATGAAACAAGAATAACTAATTATAGGTAGTAAAGATTTCAGTATTTAAAAAGTATATTATAAAAATGGTAGGAAATATGAATGTTTAGAGGAAATATATAACTTTCTTGAGAAATGCAAAATACCAAAACTGGCCCAAGAAAAACCTGAAAACTTAGAGAGAGTAATAGCTTTATAAAAGGTTTTTAAAATCTTCCTCCACAATGGAACTGGAGGGTATTATGCTAAGCGAAGTAAGTCAATCAGAGGAAGACAATTATCGTATGATCTCTCTGATATGAAGAATTCGAGAGGCAGGGTGGGGGGTTGTGGGGTGTGGGAGAGGGAAATGAAACAAGAGGGGATCAGGAAGGAGACAAACCATAAGAGACTCCTAAACTCATGAAACAAACCGAGGGTGACTGGGGGGTAGGGGCGGGTAGGGATAGGGTGGCTGGGTTATGGACATTGAGGAGGATATGTGCTATGGTAAGTGCTGTGAAATGTGTAAGCCTGAGGACCCACAGACATGTACCCTGGGGCAAATAATACATTATGTGTTAATTAAAAAATAAAAAAATAATAAAAAATTAAAAAAAAAAATCTTCCTCCACGAAGGCACAGATGGTTTTATAGCTGAGTAATAATAAACTCCTAGGGAACAGAAATTTCTATTTTATGCAAGTCATTAAGTCTCTCTTACAAAAGTCATTTCTGAAAATAGAAAAATAGAGAAAACTTCTTAACTTATATTGAAGCTAATGTAACCTTTGTCGCAGCTTTTGATTAATCCACTCTAGTTAGATGTTCTGTTACTTACAGGTGGATGCTTGTGTAACTAACAGAGGGGACTATAAAATTTTAGAGAGGCTTAGGAAAAAAAGACTTGAATTAAACAGATACATTCCATAAACTTGGATTAAAAGAGCCACTGTGATAAAAATGCCAGCTCTCTGCAAGTTAATTTAGTAGTTTAATGTAATTACAATAAAAATGCAAAGAAGTTTTTCCAAGGGAATGAATAAAGTCATTCAAATGTTTTCTCGAGTAGGCTGAACACTACAGGAATTTCTGAAGAGTTAGATGAATCTGATTTATTCCATCAATGTTTCATATATATTCTAACAGCACTGCGCCAAAGAAGAGAAAACAGAACAGAATATAAAGGCCAAAAGCAGGCCAGAGTGTAAAGGCACCAATTCTGTAGGTAATAATGCTGGCCTTCCAAGCAGAGGGAAATGCGGAAATGAGCATTTAATAAAAGTGCTAGCTATCTTGTCAACTCCTTGAAGAAATTAAATTAGGCAGCTGTCTTGAATTATACAATAACCTCCAGTATATACTTTATGATATTCGTTCACCAAATATTTAACCACTAGCCATATGTCAAGAACTATGAGAAAACAGGATATAAGAGTGAGCAAAAACAGAGGAGCTGACAGGCTGGTAGGAAGATAGGTAATAGGCCAAAAAAGGAAGACTGATTGAGATAATGTCAGTCCAATGTACTTTTCTCAAAGAGCACACCACGTACTTGTTTGATATAATGCAATTAAGAGAAACCTCAGTAACAGGAGACATTGTACAGAGTCCGATACACATGACTTTCCATCTCCACCCCACATTTCGTGCATAATCTTACGAAAAATATTCAGTGCTGTAAGTATTGGGGCATTTGTGCTAATGACAGAAAGAAATTCAAAACTGATAGTGGCAGTGTACAAGATACAAATGCTGTGACAAATGCCACTGATAGCGACAATCTCCTGAAGAAATGAATATGTTAATATGCTAAATATATAACAAAAGAGATTACAAGTATTAGAAGTGAAATAATGTGGTTTTGCTTGATCTTGAGGTGAGGACGAACCTCCAACTCTTAAAAACCGAAGTTAAAAGAAAACTACAGATTTGGTTACTCAGGCTAAAAATAAATCAGCTTTGTTACACAGAAAGGGTCCAGATCGTGCAGTGGCCTACAGCAAAGTCAGCCATCATTTTCTGTAAAAAGCTAGACAGCAAATAATTTAGGATTTGCAGGTCACATGGTCATCATGCAACTACGTGACTTGGCTATTATTGGAGCATGAAAGCAGCCACAAACAATAAACAAACAGATGTCCATGGCAGTGTCTAATACACCTTTATTTACAACAAAAGGCAGTGGGCTAGATTTGGCCATTAGGTCATAGTTGGCCAACGCCTGGGTCTAGACCCTGCAGCTGTCTACACGGTGGAGTACGCCTCAAATGGTATTTACAGAGCACGGAGTCCTTGGCTCAATTCAGAAAATGGAGGGTATAATCTTCCATATGCTGTTTCTGCTTTTTGTACTCTTTAGCTTCCATAAAAGAATGTGGACCCCACTTCCAGCTCAATTATCTGTCAAAAAGTAGGGCCATACCCACCTGGCGACGTGGGTAAGCTACATTAAGAGGCTGTTGCCCGGATATACTACTTTGACTTCACGGCCTCAAAGCTGAACTGAGAGTTACAACATTCAAGGAAGACTTTTTTAAAGAACAAGTCGTCCATCTACTCTTCTAGATAATCTGTATTCATGGACCAAATCAGAGGTGCAGAGAAAGAGGTCCCTAGATTGCCTCTTCTTCACACTCAGCCACTTCCAGTAGAACTTTCTTTTTCTGCACTGCTCTTTGGTTTGAAGATATCAGTTAATGCAGAACTGGTATACCTTTATAAGAACTAGCCCTAAGATAAGCATTGCCACTCCTACTGTAAGAGAATTCTGAGTTTTGCGATCATTATAGAACAGTGTACTTCCTTTGTCCCCAAGATGTTTGTAGCTGATTTAGAACTAGGAATAGTCATAAATCATCTGGAAAACCCATGTATTTTGCCTCAAGGACTCTGTGAACTACACAGATGGAAAGGGTTCAACCTGACAAATAATAACAAGTGGGAGAGAAATGGGCACTCGATACACTGAGTGGCGTAAATAAATTTCTCTATCACCGAGAAAAGCCATTCTGGTGGCAACTTGGCATTAAGTACCATGAGTCCCCAAAATACGCATGTTCTTTGATCTAATAATTCCACAGTGAGAAATTATCCTAAGGATAAGTACGCACATATCAGTTGCAGTGTAACTTTTAAGAATAATTTTTTAAGACCTGGAAACAAAGGAATTGTTCTAAGACAAAAAATTAAGTAGATCAATGATAAGAGATCCCTATAGTAAATAAACATCATTTACGGAAGAACATTTGATGACATGAGAAAATCCTAATAATGCATTTATACATGTACCAAGAGTAGGAATTTAAACCAGTATGTATTGTATAATCCCAAATACCATAAAATTAGGCTCCTGAATGAGATTTTTGGCATTTATACAAATATGCATTTTCCAAAATTCTATAATAAACCCAAGTTTTTTAAAATAAAAATTTACATTTTAAAAGCACACTTTGATACTGGTCTCACGAGTATAAATTTATCATAAGGAATTAAAAAGGCAAGTCAATATATTAGGCATGGTAGGTATAACATTAGAACATATAAAACTGAACTATTTATGATTCATCAAAATTAGAAATTAAAAATGAAAGAAAATTAGAAATCAGAAATAAAATTAGAAATTACACATTCACAATGATCAACCTTGTTTTTCACGGATAGGAGAACCTTTTCTGCCAAATGGTCAGGTCCCTAACAGTCTCGGAACCACAGAGCTTCAGTGCCTCAGGGTTACTGTGGGGGGGGCTGTAAATAATGACACGCTTGCCTTGACAACGAGGATGTTTCCTATAACAAGGAAGAATGAACTGTTTGGGGACACATTCATCACTGTTTCTGTTTTACATGTTGGAGTTGTGAGTAGTTAATCTGGAAGACGAATGTATGTGGTATCAGCACCTATCTGGCCTTTCGGGATCCATTCTTGGCCCTTTTCTGACAGTTGCTGCCTCGGGAGACTGACCTCTTCACACTCCTGCTTGGGTTTGGCCGATCAATACGAGGCATTCGCAGGAGAGAAGGGGCTGAGTGTGTATCAACCTTGTCCCCAAATGTAGTTTTTAGCAGTGGCTGCATCTTATAAAGATGCTCTCCTTTGAGGGGGGGAAGAATCTCTGTTCCTCTTTACCTATTAAGGCCTTCTTTCGGGAGGAAGTTGGAACAACTTCCTGTGACCAGTCCCTGTGCACCTCACCATTCCTGGGGAGTTCTAGTGACTCTGTTCAAATTTCATTCATTAAACTTTAATTTCTTCAATTAAACTACTTAGGTATGTCATTTGATTCCTTTTGGGATCTTGTGTATTTTAGGAAAAGAAAAAAAAAAACCTTTCTAAGAAATTACTGCCTTAGAGGAAAGATTATCGTCAGGTCCCCAAAATTCTATATAACCTGAACTTACCATGAAAACTGCACTTAATTTAAGCTACAGCTTGAAAATATGGTCATATTGAAAATATGGTCATAAGCTATCACTACAACAAATAACAAGCCTTTAAAAATTAATGACTGTGGAATGAAATCTACTTAAATTTTACCTTGAAATTCAATGACGTTCAAGACAATCTGTTATCAAAAGGTTTCTTTTGAAAGCTGATTCTTCTCGATACATTTTTCAAACAAAAAATATTGACTTAATAATGAAATGGAAAGGTATAGAAAAATATTTTGCAGATCAGCAACTCACCTCTTTGAACTTGTGACTGAGCTTGCTTGTGTCCAGGTCTGATGGGGAAAACATGTCCTCATTTTCGGGCAGCTCAAAGACTTCAATGGCCATGTCACCGCCAGGAAGAACAGGTCCTACTTCATCCTCCTCTTCATCTGTGGCATATTCTCCTGTCTGGAAAGAAGGGGATCCAGCTGTCCTTAGCCCCGGTAGAAGTGGGTTATTTGAAAATATTTTACAAAAGAGAAATAAAATATGTCACCAAATGGTGAAGTGTAAGTAGGCTTTTAAGTCAAGCATGCCTCATGCAGCCAATGTTATAAACAAATGTTAGTTCAAAGATCCAAAGTGACATGTCAATGCCATATGTAAGTGCCTTCCTAAAAATCTAATAGCATCAGCAGCATCTTTAGTATAGCAACAAAAGTTGCTTTCCATCTAAGTATGTGATGGTTTTGCGAAATAAAATTATATTGCTAAAGGAAATAAGTAATTCCTGTAAATCCCCACCACTGTGTGAATAAGGCACCCAATACTGAGAGCAGGGAAGAAGGAAGGGGAGATCAAAAGATTCACAGAGCTGGAAGGGACCTTAATTAAGCCTTACGAAGGTTTAGCAGGTGGATTCTCCTAAGCTTTAGACTTCAATCAGCTCTGTTTTGTTTGCTAACTAATGTGTTGGTTAACCAGTGACCTAAAGGAAAACCAGAGACGGCTAACTTACAGCCCACAGAGGTGTACTGCTTTGCCTGCCCAGTATTTTGGTAAATCTTAGTATTTTGTCGATGTTAAATAAAAAATTCACATGAGATTCTGGATTTCCAGTTTTTCTTGTAAAAGCTAAAGATCTGGCAATATGGGTATGTTGTGACATGAAAACAACTGGCTAGTCAGCAGTGATTGCCCCTTTGGGATGGGTCACACACCTTCAAATACACCAGAACTTCCCTAACTCCATACTGTTGTATGCTGTTAGCTTCACTTCTTCATGGTACCCACAGGCCCCTGGAGCTATGTGAGTTCACGGCCCCTGGAATAACTGTTCCGCCATACCACTAACTTCCTCAACATTATTAGAAAGTAGGTCCTCTCCTGGCAGCACCAAGCTATGAGGCTCTAATTTAAAATAACTGTTGGAAATCTATACCTTATGACACAATTTGAAGATAAATCACAGATTCACAGGGTCGAAAAACAAAGTTCATTTAATGTGGCCCTGTTCCTTCAGGTAGTATTATGTATAATATATAAAACAGACAGGAAATCATATTGCCTTTAAAAATACCTTCATAAAGTGTGTGGAGTGATCTATTCCTCTGATTAAATAGGCTTAGCATCTGATCGTTGGTTTTTTTCTTTTGGTTCTATACTATACTCTTCTTGCTAAAGCTGAAATCCTATTTCTTTGACTGTTTCGCACATCAAGAAAATCTGGTCATTAACCTCAATGTAATAATTCCTAATGTCTGAAAGATCATTATTAAATTGCCATTCTGATTGCTCCTTTCCAAGTAAAATAATCCTGGTTTCCTCCTGGGTTTCATTCTCTGTCATTGTCCTTATGCCTCTGCTCAGACTTCTCTCCAAATTCTCCACACTTGTTTTAAATTATGGAGCCCAGAAGTAGGCACAAAAGTAACGGATCTGAGGGTCGTTGACCAGGATGGACAAACTGCCTCAGCATCCTTCAGACACTACTTCCTCACGTGAAGGCTAGTATCATGAAGACCTCGACTTCCGCAGCATTTGTATATAGAAGTAAGCTCAGTGTATCTCTTGGTTGAAAGAGCTCCTCGGTACTCGGAACCCCTGGACTCTTCAGAAACCAGTCAGAAAATGTGTAAACTCTAAACTCCATTCCAAGTGCCTCTGGCACTGACAGAAGAAGGTAGCTGGGCGGTAGGGGCTGCTGATTCTAGGTAGCTCCTGCCTGTTGGTATGATTAGATCCTATACATCTTAGAAGAACTCTAATTCCAGATTTGGTATGACTTTTTGTCATATTCTGTAAATCATCTCCTATTTATATATATTTTTAGAACTGATAGATACTTTGTAAATCCCAGGGATGTTAATTAATAGAAATGTGGTAAGGTTGGTAAGGACACAATCTTAATACCTTGCTGAAAGTTTTGGTTTAGAGATATTAGACTGGGTGCTTGTTTTTAGTCCTAATTATCACCAGCAGCAAAGCCATGCCTTTATTATAAAGGCCTAAAACAGGTATATTAAATTCACTTCTACATCATCAATTTGATGAATTTCCTGAATGACTCCATAAAATCTTAAGCTAAATTTAAAGTCTAATGACAATGTGGCACATTTTAAACATAAAGTTTAAATGACCAATTTGATTTCCCTTTCCCAGCATAAAAATACTTCTTCACTACGTGTAAGGGAATGAATATAAACATGTGTCTAGAACGGGGCCTGACATACAACAGGATCTCAACAAATATATATATATATATTTTTAAAGATTTTATTTATTTATTTGACAGAGAGAGAGAGATCACAAGTAGGCAGAGAGGCAGGCAGAGGGAGAGGAGGAAGCAGGCTCCCTGCAGAGCAGAGAGTCTGATGCGGGGCTCGATCCCAGGACCCTGAGATCATGACCCGAGCTGAAGGCAGAGGCTTTAACCCACTGAGCCACCCAGGCGCCCCTCAACAAATATTTTTAAAAGGATATATCCAAGAATGCCTATTGCACTTGCTACTTGGTAATATCTATAACCTCCTAAGGAGATTTTCAGTAATACATATATTTTCAAACAGTGAACTGCAAAGGCATTTGTTAAGACAGTATTCTGTCACTTTCATTTTTTTAACACTTCTTACAGTGCATAATAGGATTAGGGTATATACAATATATGCACAATATATGTAATTCTTATCTCTTAGTTCTGGCTTTGTCATCCATTTTAGTTATCAAAATTACGTTTATAAATATAATTTATTAAGAATTCTTCCTCTTATTCATTTTTTTTTACTTTATCAATTTTCTGTCCTCACTATCCAAATTATCTGCAATTCTGCCGAAATTCTTTTTTTATCTTTCATTTCATCTTCCTACCTACTAATGTTTTCTCTTTCTAATTAGCTTTAGAAGCATACTAAGGTCAAGATAATGTCTTGTAGTGTCTGGATTCTACTTATTTCTTATTAGAAGTTCTGGATAGGGTGTTTAAAAACTACCATGCCGGGGCGCCTGAGTGGTGTAGTTGGTTAAGTGTCCGACCCTTGGTTTCGGCTCAGGTTGTGATCTCAACATCCATTTCAGGGTTGTGGGACTGAGCCCTGCCTGGGGCTCTGCACTCAGCAAGAAATCTACATGAGATTCTCTCTCCCTCCCCACCCCTGCTCCTCCCCCTCATGCACACACTCTCTCTCTCTTAAATAAATATTTAATGAAAATAAAATAAAAACTATCATGCTAAGTGGAATTTAAAAAACAGAACAAATGAGCAAGGGAGAAAAAAAAAGAAAAAGAGAGCGAGAGAGAGAGGCAAACCAAGAAACTGACTCTTAACTACAGAGAACAAAGCGATGGTTACCAGAGGGGAGTTGGTTGGGGAATGGGGGAAGCAGGGGATAGAGACTGAGAATTGCACTTGTGATGAGCACTGGGTGTTGGATGGAAGTGTTGAATCACTATATTGTACACCTAAACTAACATTATACTGTATGTTAACTAAACTGAATTTAAATAAGAACTTAAAAAAAAAAAACTATCTTGCCAATCTCTCCTGCTGATCATTTATCACTCCCAACATAAACAGGCTTTATAATAAAGGATGCATTGACTACAGAACCTTATAAGCATCTAGAAGTTAAAAAGCTACATTTAGTAGACCAAGAATAATGTGTTCTCTTGATTGTTCTATCTTTATTGAAAGTGGACATCACGTTTATGGTTAATCTGAAAATAAATTACATGGAATGATAGGGAAGTAGAATTTCATAAACCTCTAAATTAGATCGGACTGAATCCGACATTTACAATGGACAATATTGCATCAAAAAAAATATGCTACTACAAAGTGTTTCCATTGGTATCCATCTCCTTCTCTATTTCTGGCCAGATTCAATATCTTTCAAGTAAACAGAGACTCTTGATAATCTTTTGTTCCAACCTGAAAATCCATTTTATTTTATTTATTTATTTATTTGTTTGTTTGTTTGTTTATTTATTTATTTTTAAATCCATTTTAAAGGAAGGGAGAATAGTTCTTAGTGCAAGAATTGACAGAGATAGTAAGGGTTCCCTTTCACAACTCATCTACCTTCTTGATTAATATCTTACACCTTTTTATTACTTTCCCAAAGGTGCAAAAAAATGAATAGCAATTCCTTCATAACTTACTGTGTGCCCAACACTACATTCCTCAAAGACCGTATAATGTAGGTATTACTATGCCATTGTAATTAGAGGAAACTGAGACTCAAGAGACTACCCAATGTCAGACAAATTGTTATATTGTTGAAGGCAACATATTCCAAAGCCCATGTTTTTTTCTTCTGTACTATGCTGCGTGCAGTGTATAGAAAGTAAAACTTTATAGGATAAAAAATGGGAACACATTCCTTTCATATTTCCCTGGCCAAAAATGTTGGTGCATAATCCTGTTGTGTTGAAATTCACCTTCCACGTCTTTGAGTGTTTTCATTCAATTCACCCTGAAGACTTGCACCTGTGTCTAGTGAGCTGCTAAGTTCTCTTCCTCTTCTTTTCACTCATAACGTGCTTACCCTGGGCAAGTACACAGAAGTCTCCTTCAAAAGGTTTGGCTTACGGGCCTGCTGACTGATGTCTCATGCCCTCTTTCTTATATAAACCAGAATCATAGCATACAATCTATAGAATTACTGCAGGGTCTTAAAATGGATGGAAAAGATACTTGCAAAGCAAAATGAATGCAAAATTCCTCTAGATGTTTATGGTCTGTCTCTTTTACGTTTCCTTCTCATACCTAATTTTCTTGAGCTACCAATCTTTACTGACTCTTCCCAAGATACGTCCTCTCATTTTCATGGACACAACTTCCTTTATACTCATATGACATCAGAGCACTTAATATTTTAATAAGATGTAATTACAAGAATAGTAAAATACAGCTGACAGGTTCTGCCTCTTAGTAAATATCTAACTTCTGACTGGTGGGAGCAAACACATGAGACATTCTTGAGCTCCGAGTGCTCAGGAGCTGTAGATCTCAGTTTAGGTTTTAGAGAAGGAAGGGACGTTATCTGTTATCCTGGTGAGTTGCTGAAGTGGAGGCCAACTAAACAATCTTGATTTTGAAGTCATGTAGCCCTGGATTCAAATCCTGGCTCTATGATGTTGGCAAAGTTAGCTTCCAGATCTAAGTTTCAAAGTCCTCGTCTATAAAGTGAGAATACAAATACCCCCTTAGGATATATCACAAGGATGTCATGAGATTAAGTTAGAGGTGCCTCTAAGCACCACGGTATGGCCCACGGTAGGCGCCCAAAACAAGCCATCGCTGCTGCTGCTGGTCGTGTTGCTAATCTTGCGACAGCAACATATGCTACGGCTTCTCTAAATCTGAGTCTTATAACCAGACATTCATGAAGTTTTGGTCTCATAAATATAACATCCTAGAAGACCCTGCCACATGAACCTTTTATAAGCAAATTGGTCATTTCTGAAGTAAAACTTTCTTTTCCCTAAATCTGCTCCCCTTCTTATACTCCCAGTTTTGGAAGGAGGCATCAGTTTCTATCCAAGACCAAGAAAACTTCCAGGCCTCTGTTGTCTCCACTTAATGGCCCCGCCCCTCCTGCCCCAGGGATCCAAGACGAAGATCCATCTACTCAGCTCATCCTATGAAGTCATTGCCCAAAGATTCTTCTAATCCACTCCTTTATGGTTCTATATCTCCTTATATCACTCCTTATATCTCCTTGATATAAGGAGATAGTAGAACCATAAAATGGTTCCATAAAAATGGAGGCCGTTTTTATATCCGCCCTCCATCAACCATTTTCAACCATAAGCTCCTTGAAAGCACCAGGTATGATTTATTCCTGTAATCCCAGTGTGGCTAGCACACTGCTTGGTAGATAGTAGGCACTAAACAAATGTTTGCTGAATAAATTAATACAGTTTCAGCCACATCTGCGCAGCACAGCAGAGCCCTGATTTTCCTGTTAATTCTCAGCTTTCAAGTAAGAAATATAGCGAAGCACAGCTGCAGCTGGGGCCTAAATGACCCTTTTGGGGATTTTCTCTTGTTGTTAGGTTCAACCATTAGCAGTAATTTTTGCTGTAGCAATGTTTGCTCTGGTAAATTCCGGGAAACTAAATGGTGCTAATCATAAAAATAGCCTTGATTATGCAGTTTTTGTTGGAATTTGTTTACTGGATTTGAATTTGGTTATATATATTTTCAGACTCAGTTCTGTTGGAGAATAGAAGAGAGTTGCTTTTTCTCTGGAGGAGAAAGACCTCAAACTAACACTTTAATGTTTAAAATTCCTAAATCCGTGCCAGCCATCCAGATGGCTTTCAGCAAAAGCATCCCCTTCCTGTAAAGGCATCTCTCTTTCCATCTTCTGTCAGTTGACTTCTGTGTGTCCTAGTTTTGTAACGTTAGGCCACTTAGTCTCTTCGCTCATCTTTATAATGGGAATAACGGCATCTTCTTCATAAGGTCGTCGGGAGACTTTCCAGTAGTGATATCTTCAAAGTATTAATCACAGTGCTTAGAATATGCTAAAAGACCAGAGGACTTTATTACTGTGATAATTTTCACTATCCCTGGCTTCCCCAGGATAATGCCAACAAAAAAACCATGGGCTTTGGGGTTGGAGAGACAGGGCCCCAAAAGAGAAAAAACAACTTCACAGTTGCATGATAGCCGGCAAGTCATTTAGCATACATCTTCTGTGCTCTCCTCTTCTATAAAAAGACCCCAAAGCTACCAATCTCACAGCACATTGAGAGGATTCAAAGAGATAAAGTATGTAAAACATCCACCATGATGCCTGGGCCAAGATAGATACTCATTTCTCCTCTCATTTCTCAAGTCATTCAAAATTTTCTTGCCAATCATTTTGCTCAGAATGTTTTCTGATATTTCACTTCATTCTACGGTCTCGCTACTAAAGCAAGAAACATCTATCGTCTATATCTAGGTTACTGATATGGCCTTCCATGTTCCCTGCTTTCAAGCACTCAGCTCCTCAGATAATTGGTAATACCTCTGGCAAATTATCTCTCCTAAAATCTGACTAGATAGATTGAAGATTCGCCTATGAAATTTTTTTTTGTAACAACTCATCTGTTCCCTTCTTAAAAATTTCTAGCAATTGTGGTAGACAATTTATAAGTTAGCATTTGATTTTATGGTATTTTAATACCATCTTTAGTTTGGTTTTTTTTCCCTACCCCCTCCTTTTAGAAAGTATACTCCTGAAGAGCACGAACTCTATTTCCCACCACAGTAGGCAGGCTCTAAAATGACTCCTAATGACCCTTCTTCCTGGGTAATCATGCTCTTCTAGAATCCATTTCCCCTTGAATGTGGCTGGACCTGGTGACTCACTTATAACAACGAGAATACAACAAAAGTGATGGGATGTCCATTCTGAGATTAGTTTACAAAAAGACTATGTCTTCCATCTCTTTTGTCCTCTTGCCTTTGAGAAACGATCAGCCAGGTTGTGCGTGGCTCCATGAAGACGCCTACCTCATAAGGAACTGATGTTTCTGGCCAACAGCCAGCAAGGACCTGAGGCGTGCCAGAAGTCACATGAGGGAGCTTGGAAGTGTATCTTCCTTTCTGTCCTGCCAACAGCTGCAAATGAGCCCAGAAGCAGATCTTCCCCCATTGAGCATTCAGATGACTGCAGCTCTGGCTGACACCTTATTTGCAGCCATGGAACAGATCTTGAGTCAGAGGCATCCAGTTAAATGGACCCACAGATACTGTAATGTAGAAATATAATTCTCATTTTAAGTTGTTAAGTTGTGGTGGTAATTTGTTATACCCCAACAGAAAGGCGGTATTGCCATAACAAACACAGAAAAACGAGGAAGTGGCTTTGGAAATAGGCAGCGAAGGAAGGCTGGGGGACTTCTGAAGAGTATGTTAAAGCAAGCCTGAAAGGCCTTGAACGCACTGTAAGTGGAAATCCAGGGTGGGTAGGGGAAGTTCTTGCATAGTGGCAGAAAGCTTAGCAACATTATCACCTTCTATAAGGAGAAAGCTGGAAAGCTCCCTTGTGAATGGAGTGATCTAACTCAGTAGATTTCCAAACAAGTGTTGAAGATGCTGCTGGATTTCTTCTTGCTGCTTATGGTAAAATGTGACCGAAGAGAGAAATTGAGAGGACCATTAAACAGAAGGGAACCAAGATTTGATGGTTTTGAACATCTTGATTCTGAAAATAAGAAATAGTTTCCAAACAAAGTTCAAAGGCAGGGTAGTGCCAGGAGAACATGGTCTAAAAATGAAGCAGAGGGTGGAACTAACATCTCTTGTTAAGAATTCTGAACTTAGGTATGGAGATGCCTTAAAAAATTAAAAATAGAAATTCTATTACTAGGTATTTACCCAAAGAATAAGAAAACATGAATTCAAAAGGATATATGCACAATGGAACATTACTCATTCATAAAAAAGAATGAAATCTTTCCATTTGTGAAAAAAATGAATGGACCTGGAGGGTATTATGCCAAGTAAAATCAGTCAGAGAAAGACAAATACCATGTGATTTCACTTATATGTGGAATCTAAGAAACAAAACTAATGAACAAACAAACAACAAGCAGAAACAGACCCACAAATACAAATAATAAACTGATGATTGCCAGAGGGGAGGGAGGTAGAGAGATGGGCAAAATCGGTAAACGGGAGTAGGAAATACAGGCTTCTAGTTAGAGAATGAATAAATCACGGGAATAAAAGGTACAGCATAGGGAATATAGTCAGTGGTACTGTAATAGCATGGGTATGGTGGCAGACGGTGGCTACACTTGTGATGAGCACAGCAATGTGTATTAACTTGTCAAATCACTATGTTGTACACCTCAAACTAATGTAACCTGGTGTGTCGACTATACTTAAAAGAAAAAGAAAGAGATCTGAAGAATAGCAGTTAGATTGTATTATAATCTGTAATATTCAATTATTGAGGCAATTTTCGATCACAATTTCTTAAATTTTACTTTCTAGGAATATCCCAATCTTATCCACCTCAAACTCCATAAATCCTTTCCCTTTCCAACTGTTCTACTATATTGAATTTGTTGGTGAGTATTCAAATACCAAATATTTTTTAAAAGATAGTTTTCTTTCTTTCTTAGAAGAAAGTCTCTTAAAATAGTTGTTTCTAATTATAATTACATTGATTGAGAAATGTGAACTATAAACTGCCCCCCGCAAAAAAGAATTCTGAACTGAGGGAACTCATATATATATATTTTTTAATAACGTGTAGTAAGCAAGTGTGTCATGTGCCCTAAAGAGAGACACTCTATTTTCCAAGGCTGTTCACCCTACACACAGCATTAAAAAGGCAATTTGAAAGAAAGGCCATGAGTGTGTCTGCTCACAAGACACACAGAGAAGTCAGAGACCCATTGAGGCATTGTCTCCCAATTGATATCTACCCTTGTTTCTATATCATTTTGGCTTCTGGTGAATTTTTCCATTATGATGATTTTCCCTCAGCTACACTGATCAGTGTGACCACAGTGGCTAGCACCAAATCCAGTCAGTCTATTTCATATAGTTAAGACCATTATTAAATGCAGTCCATGCAACAGAATGAGTTCAACTTGCAGTAACTGAGGTCAACCATGATGTGTTTAAATAAGCTGTGATTTCTCCTTCTTTTTCTGGGATTCTATATTGTTTTTGCTGGCCCACCTGGAAGAAAACAGGAAAAGTGTTTTCTCTCTTGTCCTACTATTACTATTACTACTATTATTACATTGGCAGTCACTAAATGAGAAGACCTCCACTGGCACTAATGGGACAGAGAAGGGCGGGTGTATAACACATCAATTCCATTACACATTGAGCAGTGGAAGCCATAACAGTATTACATTGCATCTGCCCAAAGGGTTCCATCCAAAAGTCCATTTTGCTTCCCTTCCCACTGTGAGCCCTGCCCAAACCACATCAGTTGAATTTGGGCATCCTTCTTCACTATGGAACCAGGTGAGATGGTGATCTGTGAGCTAGTATCCACACAACCGTGAAGTTGGGTGCCCCCCCTCCCAAAGTTCTCCAGCATATTTAAGGGGTTCATACAGCATCTGGTCTCTTTGAAGAACAAAGGAGATCTCATCCTGACCCCTAGTCATTTCCTCCTTACAGCGGCTGAGTTCAGGGTAGAGAGAGGAGGCATCAAGGGGAATAGAGGCAGAGGGCGGCTCTGGACCAGTAATAAGATGCATTTATTTTGTTTTGAGTAGTGCAGTGGTTACTTGTGTTTTAACCAAACTTCCAACATCTCCCACCTGAAGCACGATATAATGTGCCATCATTACTGATACAGCCAAGTTAGCTTTGGAGAGTTTTTGACCCAGCAGCCCCCGCCTTGACTCCCACAGCAGGGACTGTGATGGAGGCCATCTCAACCTGGAGTCCAATCCTAAGTTTGGTTAGAACATAAGGGATAGGGAAGTCTTCCAAGGTGGTAAGGCTAACTGTAAGAATTTAGCAAGACTGTTGAGGGACACTTTCTTATTCTCCAGCAGGTTACTTTCATCGGCACTGTGGGCCAGCTGGGACCCAAAGACTCATCAATGGTTTCCCATAGGAGTTTGACTATCTCAAAGAACTCTCCCTGACAGGGCCTATATGCCTTTACAGCAGCCAAGACACACCACAAAAAAAAACTTTGAGACCTCTTAGAGCCTCACTGACTATAGCTGGCATGATAAAGTGCAGGAGGGGTTGAGTCGAAAGGCAGTCCAGCTCCTGCTATTTCTCCTTAAATCAGCATTATATGTCTTGCTCCACTATCTCCACAGTGAACTTACTAGGGCTCTAGTGAGTTTTAGGCTCACTAGAGCCTAGAAAGCCTTCTGACTGTGGCAACTGCAAATCCCTTCCTTTCCAAGAGCTGGGTGTCAGTGTGTTTCTCTGACTCTGGTCTGAACAAGGTCAGAACATTCCTCTAACTCAGAACGGGTCTTTGGACTAGTTGATATAGACTATCATATCTCTATGGGGATTCTTCAAACTCCAATTTCTGAAGAGTGATGAGAAGAGGGCCAGATGATACCTGCCGAAGCAGGCCTATCTGGAGAGGACACCAGAGCTCAGGTAACCTGCATCTTTTATAACAGGCAACATCACCACCCTTGTTCCAGAAGGGAAGACTATCTCTATAGCTTCCAAGACTGTGCACGACACAAACATTGGATAGTCCAGAACAAAGGGCAGTCAGTGCCTTAGAAATGTGAAAGCCTCGTGGAGAACTGTTTCCCAGTTATTATTTAATGTGGGAAATGATCTACAAGATTCAACTGATTTTTAACATCCCTATAATATTTTTCAAATGACCTTTTCAAAGACTGTCCAAATAGTATTCCTTTCCAATACTCTGCCTGCAAGTAAACTGGTCTCTTTCTTGAATATATGCAATACAGACCTGATTCTAGGTTATAGAAAACAAACAAACAAAAACAACAAAAAACTTCTTGCAAATAAATATCAAAGCCACAAATCTAAATTCGTACTTTTATTTTGTATGTCCTTAGTTCTGATGACTCTTTTACACTATGGTAATTTGGCCTTTTGACGGGTTGCCTTGAAAGTGCTTCAAGCTCTTACCATATATATTTATTGTTTCTAAAACAAAATAGCAAGCCCCTTGCGAGTATAAACTATATTTTTCCATGACTCAATCTTCCTAATTCAATTCCTTTTAACAAATGCTACCTACTCACTAAGACATAAATGCCACTGTCTTTAAGTCCCTGATAAATATATTCTATATGAGGAGGGAACTAAAGATCCTTATTTTTCCCACTGAGATCCAGAACCAAACAGTCAACAGACCAAAGTAGACCTCTGTAATTCAAATGTCACACTGCAATTTCAAATTGGCAGCCTTCCTTGAGTTTCGTTTTACTTGCCAAGGAAACAATGAAGCACTTATTCTAATGCCAACAGAACTGTGGGAAGAGACTAAGAGATTTGTATTTCCCCGAATTTTTGATCTGCAGAGGAGAACAACTACAGGGACCAAAGTGGCACATGTTATTATTATTTTAATAATTCTATAATTATACAACTAATTGAATCTTGGAAAATATGGTGTGTACATATACAAATTGACTCACATGATTGCAAAAATGCTAACAGATGATCAGATAGAACCAGAAGTTACAGTTATAGAATTTATGGTAAATGAAAAGGTAAAACGAATACAAACATCGTTTGATATTTCTATGGATTATCTATGAATTAATGATAAATATGTCTCAATTTTACAACTTCCTTTGAGAGAGAATAATTCTATTCCTTTCCTCACGGCTATCTGATGGGTCGTGGCTGCAATTCTTTCATACAAAGTCTCTGCAATACCAGGACTCAAAGGTCAGTTTTCCTGGCATCTTTAAGCTGGCCAACTCCAGCTCTGATCGTATCTAACCCCGTCCCACAAACTCCCCAAATCCTGGGCCTGACACAATGCATATTCTGTTTCACTAGGTCTGAGGCTGGGTGGAGAAATCTGTAATTTTAAAGAAGTACCGTGAGACTGTCACACTGAGACAAGTTTGAGACACGGAGTCTTAAAGTCATTTTGTAAGTCTTAGCAGGAACTAAGTAATAGTCATTTTATATCCAGGTAACTGCTAAATATAAGAATTGTACATGGCAGATTTTAATTTTTTCATTAAATATTGAGTTGGCAGGAAGCATATTTGTAAAACACATACGGTATATGAATAATGATATCACTACTACCAATGAACAACCTAGTTCAAGAAAAGGAGCAGTATCACTACATTCTAGTATTTTTGTGTGTGTGCTTTCTTGCTTCTATTTCAGTTGCTTGCCCTTTATAGAGTAATGCTGCTGAATTTTATCATTCTTGTTTTTTCTTTAGTTTTACCATATTTATGTAGAGCAAAACAATGTATCGTTTATTCTTAACAGTTTTAAACCTCATATCAGTGGAATCATATTGTCTGTATGGTCCTGTGCCTTTTTGACCTGGGATTCCACCAGCTGTGGTGGGTTGCTGAAAGAACTCTGCATATTATTCCACTGTATGAATATACTTAATATATATTTACCCAGTCTGTGTTGATAGAGATTATCAGTTGTGTCCAATTTTTTTCTCTTATAAGAAAAATATTACACCATGTCTTACAGCTCATGTATATAAGAGTTTTACTAATTGTTTAGTAAAGAATATAACTGTTGAGACAACTTTACTAGATAATGTCAAATTGTTTTTCAAAGTGATGGGCCAATTAATACATCCTATAAGCAGAGAATAATAGTTCCTTTACTTTACATCCTCACCAAAACTTAAAATATCCCATTTCAATCAATTCAGTAGATGTCAGATGGTATTTCATTTTGGTTTTTAATTTTCACATCCTGATTGCTAATATGTTTGGGCATCTTTTCATATGCTCGTTGGCCACTAAGGTTCTTCTTCTATGACATGAGTGATTAAAGCCAGTGGCCCTCTTTATATTCTTTTCCTGCTCATGCCTAGAAGTACCTTTTATATAATTCTCTTCCCATTATTTATTTTTCAAATACCTTCTTCCAGCTTCTGGTTTGTCTTTTTGCTTTCATATAGGTATTCTTCAGATGAACAGAAGTTCTTAATTTTAATGTAGTCAATTTTCTCAATCCTTTCTTTTATGGTTTGCTTTCTTAGGTGTTTCATGTTAGCAAAACCACTTCTTACACTGAGGTCATAAAGATATTCTTCTATAGTGTCTTCTAAATGTTACAGTTTTATTTTTTGCATCTGAGTAGTCAGTCCACCTGGAGTGAACTTTTGGGTACAGACTGAACTGGGGGCTGCAATTTCACCATGTCTCCTTCACTGAAAAGCCTAATGTTTCTCAACTCACCTAGAGTATTGTCTGTCACTAATTCAATTTTCACATGTGTGAGGGGTGTTTCTGGGCTCCTTGACCAACCTGTTCCTTCTTTTGCTCCAGAGACTGAATTTCTACAGTTTAATAATAAATATCTCTCTTCTAAGGCATGTTATATGTCATGGTTATTTCTGGTGCACTGTTCTTTCCTACAGATTTTAGCGATAGCTTATCAACTTTTTACCAACTTTAACCGATTTTTAAATTCTTTAGAATTATTTTTCCTGGAATTGCATTCAATGTATAAATTGACTTAGAGAATTGACTCAAATTAAACTATTGAGTCTTCTGATCCATGAAGAAGGTTTCTTTACCCTTTCATATAAGTTTTCTTTAATACATTTCAATAAAATTTCTTTTTTTCCATAAGGGTCTTGCCTAGGTTTTGTTAGACAAGGTTTCGTCTTCTTACTAAAGTAATTAATAATTTATAAATTATATTTTCTCTCTGTAGGCACATTGATATAGATGCTTTTATATTTATTATGTGTTCAGATTTGCTAAAATCTTATAGTATTTCTAATAATTGATCATAAGTATATTTGAGGTTTTCCAAACTGTTAACCACATCACCTGCAATAATAAGTTTTATTTCTTCCTTTCCAACTTATCTCTTTTACTCCTTCTTGCCTTCCAGTATGATGTCAAATGCAAATGGTGACTGATTTTCAAATATTAATACTTGCATTATTGGCTAAACTCAACTTCACTATAATATCTCTTTTATATGTTCTTGGATAAGGTTTGCCAATATTTTATTCAGTTAGGTTTTTTTTTTTTTTTTTTTTTTGCATTGTCTTTATGAATAAGATGGGCCTATAAGTCTTGTCATCAATATTTGGTTTTGGTACCAAGGTTATACCTCATAACCCAATACATCTCACGTTCTCAAGGTTTTACTGCATTCATGGTATCAGAGTTGTACTACTTTCATTTTTGTCTTCTGGAATAAGTTATATACAACTGGAGATATTTGTTCCAGTTTGGGATTATTGATAGAATAACTGGGACCTTCTCTTACTTTCCTTTCTCCTTTTTTTCTCCCACTCCTCACTTCCTCCCTGCCCTCTCCTTTTGCTCTTTGTTACTCATGGTGATTTAGTTCCCTGTGAGTTTTGTACTTTGAAATTGTAAGCTCAATTTTTCTTGAAACTTTAACTTTTAAGCTTTGATTGAAGATGAATGGCTTTGGGCACCTGGGTGGTGTAGTCAGTTAAGCATCCAGCCCTTGGTTGTCTCTCTCTCCCCCTCTTTCTGCCCTTCCTCCTACTCTCTCTCTCAAATAAATAAATCTTAAAAAAAAAAAAAAAAAAAAGATGAACAGCTCAAGAAAGAACATGCTTTTTTCTTCTCCTGAAAGGTAGCATAAGTTCAGGCTGCTGTGATCACAATGTCTCAGAAAAAAATTTTTCTTCCCTTCCACCCAGCAACACGGTTTGACATTGGCAATTTCTCATGCAGCCCTTGGAGTAGAAGATTAGATTTATTTTCATCTTACAGAGTAGTGTAGCCCATGAGACTCCAACTTTATGATGGAGTTCTCCAATTAGACATCCCACTTTGGCTGGGGCCTGGCTTTGCCTACTGCAACTCAAAGCAACACCAATTACAGTCTCATCATAATATACAGAATACTTAGGATAAATATAACATTATGAAAGTGAAAGAAGTCAGACATTAACAAGTGTGTACTTTATGGCTCTGTTCAAATGACATTCTAGAATTGACAAAATTAATCTACAGTGTCAGAAAATAGATTCAATGGTTTGATCTGGGCTGAGGGTAACTGCAAAGTTATGTAAGGAAACTATCTGAGGTAATGAAAATGTTCAGTATCTTCACTGTGGTGGTGGTTATTCATGAAACTGTCCAGCCATATGAATACATTTAAAATTGGTGCATTTTATTATATATGTTATCCCTCATTAATCTTGACTTTAATATCTGAAACGTGGATATATAATGATAAAAAAAATCAAGTTATCCACTTAAGATCTATACATTTTACTCTATGTCAATTTTATGTCAATAAAATGATTTTTTTTTAAAGCCCCTTTAAGGACTGGAATTCCAGAAATCCATTAAGAGTTTTTACCACTACCCTTACTAGCATTGATATCAGTTTAAAATAAGTGGAATCCTTATCAGACCTGCTAAGCCTCCATAATAAGGCTGCTTTAGAACATTGGGGTCTTTGGCAGGTTACCATTTAGTTCTTATTGCTGATGAAAACGTATTTCTATGATGACTATTGGGCAGAAAATGGCTCTCTATGAAATATTGATCTTGACATCACTTAAGCCATTTCAACTATTCTGTTTCTATTGCATGTTTATTCAGTTATGACTAAAAGGAGGTCATGTCAATGTGAGTCACCAAATTCCTATTTCTAAGATCCAGAGGTTTTCAAGGAATGAAATATGTATATTCATATTTTTCTGGTTTTACATGCTGACAATTTTGGTGCAGTGTGATAGAGATAGGGTCTTCTTGCAAATTCATGTTTTCTCAAAACAATTAAGATATGGAAGCAAAAGCCCATGGAAAAGTGTGAAATCCCAAAGTGCCAAAGGACAAATCCAGATTATTCCTCAGTCCCTATCTCCAATCTCTAGTCTTGCCAGGTCTGACATTCCTTTTACCCATGTACCCTGTGTCACTCTTCCCTCACTATCTCAGATTATGTTTCTAACTAAATTTTATTCTCATTTAACTCTACTCTCCAATTTTCATCTTAGCATCCTTTGAGTGATTCAGTTCAGTTCAATTTCTTGGCTTCCTCTCATCTGCCCAGTGCTGTGCTCATGGTGGTGTGTATTAAAAATCGACCAGCTATTGAAACCTGTCATTGAAGAGATTACAAGCTAGTAGGGGATATCTGCAGGTAAATGACGATAGAGAGAGACACACACAGTACTATTGGTGACTCATACAGAAAAGAGTCCCCAGCTCAGCTGAGAAAGTCCAAAAAGGCTTTGTAGAAAAGATACACGAAACCTAAATTGAGCCCTAAAAGTGAATAGGATTTGAAGGCACACAAGGTTGACCAAGAATGAGTTTAGGGAATGGCATTCCAGGAAGAGAAGACCAAAGGAGCAAAGGCATGGGGAAGCCATAGGATCCTTCTGGCCCACTGGAAAGTGAAGTTGATAAGGTCCATCTCCCAGCATGCCTTTTTGCATTTTATAACTTTTTGGTAAAAAATTATATTCAACTTATAAATGTTCTTAAAGTTGGAAAAGTGCTGACATTTGTGTCTATTTCTGTGACATCTCTCAAACACTTCAAACTCTGTGATCCGTCATTGTAATATAGAATTGTCCTAGCATGATTTCTAGGATGTACAAAGTATATACCCTCAGAGGAATTTAATGGCATAGCAGAATTTGATAGAGTTTATTTAGTATTTTATATCTCACTCATGAATAAATATCATCACAATGTAGTAGTTGGAAAGAAAATAACATGAAAACATATTCAAATCACTTGCATTATGATAAACAATATAAAGAAAATGAGCTACAAAAAGATGACATTATTTAGGCAAAGGTTTCTATTCTAACCTCTATCTTCCCTTAATACTATCCACCTTCCTGTCTGTGCTCAATATCATAAATAATTTTGTTTTCACATACAAAGAATATTTCTAAAGAGGGTCCTTCAAGTATAGGAGGATGTCTACCACCAGGGGATAGAGTGTGTGTGTGTGTGTGTGTGTGTGTGTGTGTGTGTGTACATGTACAATGCCTAGGCTAGATCAAGCACGGACACACAGTCTTCAACTAAATGTTTTCCAAACATCTCGATTCTGGATTTCAACAACAATGACCAGTACTGTAGATTCTGGGATCACAAACTAAAGGATGTAATTAAATTTAATGATTTTAAAGATCCAGTCAAATTGGAGTCTATAAACAAGTTGTTAAAAAAGGTTTTATATTCTCCTATTCTTCAGGCTTCTCCTATCACCATAATCGAATCTCCATTTTAAACTTGATTTCCATTTTTAAGCTCCTCTATTTCTGTTACTGGCAGCTAAAGATAGAATTATTTTACTATTTGAAGTGTAATAGTTTTTTTTAGACATTTCGCTATGTCTGCCATATATATCACGTAAGTAAGTAGCATTATAATTTGAAGATATGTGTATTTAGTTTTTTGAAAAATGAAGAACTTTGTATCAAAAGATTCTTTTCTAAAAAAAATCCACCTGGTTTAAAAACAATGTGCACACTGTAGTGTATACACGTCATACAACCTTATTGTTGGATATCTTTTTCTTCCCCTTTAATATGAATCACAAAATATTTAAAGTGTTAAGGGTTAACAACATCCACAGTTAAACATTAGGAAGTGAGTACAACTTGCAGAACCTGCACCCATAATATGTGCACTATATCTCAGAATTAAATACTATTTTCAAATGATGATTTTTCCAACTATTATTCAACACACAAAATACACGGCTCTAGAGAAGTTCTTTGAACACAGAGCTAGTTAATAAGACACACGGAATATTTAATTTCACACATGAAGCAGAAAGGTGCATATAAGCATTATTTTCCATCAAAAAAACAAACCTTAAGGAAATAGTTGTTATTGTTATTGCTGTTGCCAGACACTCCTTGCAATTCAGCCACAGTGCTCTAAAATGGTTGACAACACAAATTAAAGAAGGCTTTTCCCTATTAAAGAGAGCAGCCCAAGGATAAAGGGTAGAAAAAACACTGACGTTCCAGTGCCTGCGAGAACACACACATTTGAGAACCGAGAGAATGCCTCCCACTCTTAGTTCCTCAACATTATGAACAGTATAAAGTCAATTCACATTATTAAAAGGCCATCCATAATAATTGCAATCTCTTGTTCACACAACACAAGCTGTTTCCAACCAGGAACAGCAAACAGCATGAGTCAAATTCAATGTCATCCCTTTAATGCTTTTCACCTAAAAATTATATTCTTATGAACCATTTAACACTTATGCAAAACATAGCTCCATTGTATTTCTGACTCTAATTATTACATGTTAACACAAGCAATAAAAATGCATATCCATGTAGGTAGCTGCTCTAAATTGTGTTTAATACCTTAAAAGACTCTAAAAGCTAATGTTCTCATGATATGGTTATAATTACATTAATTTTCGGTAATGAAAAAAATTATGAAAGTGAGCTTAAATTATGTTTTAAGAGAAGGGGCCTCAGTTTCTAGAGTGATGATTAACTTTGTTATAACCTACTGCCTGAAGAGACTTTGACATACCATCTATAATCTAAGACTCTAAAATATAATAATTATCATATTTTAAAAGCATATTTAAAGAAGCAAACCAAAATAATCCTCTAATTTCAAAGTGCAGGTAAAATAGTTTATTTTAATGTGAACGGCCATATGCATTTTCTAATTCAAAAAAGTGCTACAGCACTAGTTCATACTTCATTTCTAGTGTGAGCAGACTGTATTTCACATTGCATAATGATCTTTGATAGAAACATAAACCCACAACTTACATACATGACCCATGCTACACAAAACATATACCAGAATTACAACATCCCATCACTAAAAGGCTAAACATTGATAGTTGTGGAGTATGACAGGAGATTAAATTTGTTATTGAAAATTAAAATCTAGTTGAAAATTTACCATACCCCCAGAATTTCGTGGGATAGTGCTGACTGTGTGAGGGGCTTACTGAAATCCTCCATCGTTACCTTCCAGATTGTTTAAAAAAAGAAAGAAAAGAAAGAAAAAGAAATGAACAATAATTCTATTATCTGGAAATGCAATTGCTAATTACAGATACATTCAGATATACATCTTAAATGTTTCAATTGCTCAGATTTAATCTTTCTCTTCTTTACAAGATCCTTCCCCTTATTCTTCAGCCTTTGGGCATAGCCTTTTTAACTTTTTTTTTTTTTTTTTAAATCACAATGTTTAACGGAGAGTAAACAGAAACAGGAATGTAAATTAAAACTGATATGGCTGTTTGCTTACTGAAAACTCCTCTAGTTTAAATATTTGGGGGGGAAATTAAGAAAGTGTAGAAATTTAAATAGAGTTTGGGGATTATCTATATATTGCAAATTCTCTTGGAGTACAACATATAATGTCCTAAATCATCAAAATAGTTACATGTAAGCACACACAATAAATGATAAGGTATTCTTATTCCTAAATATGGTTTTGATAGAGAACTACTGTACTTTCACAATTTTGGGACATATTTCTCACGTTGCAATGTTTTCCCCATAGGCAATTCAAGCAAGCAGCTCCCCTCTATCAATGTGACAAGTTCCAAGTTAGAATCAACCTTGGATGATTTGACCAAAACCAGAAGCTATCTATCCTCAGTAGACAATCTGATCTAAGTGCTGGCTCTGGAAATTACTTGGATGAACTCAGTTGTTCTGCATTTAATTAGAGGTTTTTTCCTAGTTGGCCCAGGGAATGTCACAGGGGATATTGTGAAATAAAAATGATTCTAACTTTGAAATCACAAGATGATTCCTTAAATGATAAGAAAAGTGAGAAGCCAAGTGATTGATTACACAATTCATGATTAACAAAGATACGTAAATCAATACATTGTTCAGTTACATATAAAATTAACTCAGTTATTCAAGCATCATTTACCCATTGGATAACCAGTGGTTACTGGTTCTTCTCACCTCTGTTATGTCTCTTGGACATTTTACTTCTCATTAACAGAGAGAAAGAGAATAGATAAAAAATAGGGACATAGAACTCAAATTGATTTAACAATATTTGGTAGTATTAGTAAAAAAATGAATTTAAATCAAGCAATAAATACAAGAGTGAATTTTCATTATTTGTATAGCTTTCATCTCTCCTATGCACAGAATATTAACGGTTTTAACTGAGCATGTTTTGGCAACACACAAGAAAGGGAGAGAAATACAGGTCAGAGAGGAGCATGATAGAGAAACAAAGAAAAAGACTCCTTGACCTTTTCAGTAAAGTGAAGGTTACTTGGAATAACATAGTAGCGAGCATCTGATTTCTATTTCTACAATTGGAAGTCAGAAGAAAAAGTTTAACCTAAAGCTAAACTCGAATTTTTACCAAAAAAAAAAAAATCATGTACTCAATTATTCTTCCCTTTAAGCCCTATCTTCATAGGATACTTACAGATTATTTGCCTAGAATAAAATAATTCTCCAAGTATTTAATTCTCCTATTATTAGAAATACAGAATAAAGAATCACAGACCTAAGTATTACATGAAACTCTATCACCCAACACAGGAATCCTCTTTCCAACATCTCTTGTCGCCCAGTTATTCTCTGGGTGCCTGAACAAAGACCCATTAGTCCACTCCATTCAAAAACAGCAATGTGTTGTAAAGAGTCCCGACTTTGGAGACAGGAAGACCCTATTCCCATCAAAAATCTGCCAACTACTAGCTATATGACTAGAAAAAGCCTCATTTGCTTCATTTCTAGAAAAAAAAAAAATCTCCTCTGTGTGCTGTAAAGATTACATGAAATCATGTAGGGAAATGCATCTTGCCAAGTGCAGGCAGTGGATATTTATTTACCTTTCTTAGTCCTGAAAATACCTGCTCAGGTGACAATCAACTTTGCTTTCCTCATAAAAACTAGGCAAACAAACAAACAAAAATCCATATGATGTGCTCCTAAGTATAAAAGTTGAGTAACAAATATTCATTTTGCATTGACTCAAATTACTAAATTAGAGGAAACCTTACATCAAACAAACAGACAAAAAGCTTTAGGGGCTTGAGTTGAAAACTTTTGGGACTGAATGTGATCAATTCCTCAAAATTTAACTGGAAGAAGTATGTAGTATGTAGCAGGTGATCTAAAATTTTTACTTGGAGAGCGTTAAAGAACTATCTTATTTTCCCTCCATCCTTGCTAGACTTGATGTTTTATTTCACACACTCACAGAATATTAAAAGCTAGAAAGAGTGCAGAAATTTAGCCCAATCTCTTGAAGCCAAAGACACGGAGGCCCACAGACTGGGAAGCTTGGCCTCCTCGCCTTCCTCCACTTGATGTCACCCAAACTCCCCCGAATCTCACGTCCAGATTCTTTCTTTCTACCAGAGCCAGCAGGTAAAAACCAAACCTGCAGAGAATGATTCTACAATCCTAAAAATAGGCTGGCAGCCAAAGCAAATCAGTGTCTTTGATAATACCCAAAACACTAGCACAGAGAACTGAAGACTAAGATGAAAATTTAAATATTTGAGGAAATCGTTTTTGATTTCTAAATCCAAGGCAACATTTTCACACGTGATATCTCAGTATAGTAAAAAAACACTTGCCATTTCAGATGGACTGTGCAAGTAAAAATTAAATCAATTAAATAGAATTCCAAGAGATGAATCTATTCACATGAAGACTTTGTAATGTTTATTCTCTGATCAAAAGTTAACTGATGCACCATTTTTAGTTGTCTACTATAATAAATAGGAGAATAAACTACACTGAACTGCCAACACATAAAAAGTTAAGATACATTTGGGTTAAAACATTCCAGACTAAAAACACATGAAAATATTTCATTGTCTATTTATTAATCTTCACTAGGTCTTGGCTAGAGACCAAAAAAAAGCTCTGGAAAAATAATATATTCAGATGAGTAGAGGTTGAACATATGAAGTTGCACTGTCCTTATATCAGCTGGTATAAATAATATATGTTTTACCTGAATATTTACTATGTTTATGGAGTATGAAATACTCTGATTAAATTATTGATGGGTCTTTTGACATGCCAATATGAAACACATGCATGTTTAAACATGTTTATAATAAAGCATGTTGTCCCACTATATCAATGCACATTTGGCATTTACATTAGAAATAGACCAGCATCTGTATTACATTACAACACACAAGGATTCCGGAGAGCCATTTTCACTTGGGGGTTAGCTTCTATTCATTTACTTGATCTTCTACAGAGAGCAGGATGCAAAATTATTCCAATATGTATCTACTCTATGGAATATGTGCTAGTGGAAAAGCTTTGTTCTGCATTATGTTAGCACAAACCACAGTAAGCAGATCCAAAGAATTTTCTCTTCCTGGAAAAAAGAAACCTGAAAACACCCAGCAGTTTTTAGTACTTTTCTGTGTGTGTTTGTGTATGTACGTGTGCATTTTTTCAATCAAAATGTTTGCTGGTTTTGTTTTGTTTTTTTTTTCAAAAAGTGTTACAAACTTACTGTAGAAAACTGGGGGAGAAATGGAAAAAATACAAAGCGGAGAGAGAAATCACCAAATTCCAAGAGTAAGGACAGCTACTATTCACGTATTGGTGTTTTTACTCTTTTTTGTTTCAGTGAATTTCTTTTAATAGTGCAGTAAAACATGACTTATTTGATCCCCAAGTCTTCATGCTGTAAACAGGATACCATTACCTGATTCATAAGTCAATAACAGATGTAAGTAATATTTCTTTTCTGTGAGGTTGAATGTAGACACGTTCTCCATGAGAAACTGCAAAGAACCTATCATACTTTTACACGGTAAAGAGAGTTTTGTAAAGGAGGAACGTGGTGGGGAGAAAGCAGGAAGGACTCTGTGAGCGCTACCTACCTCATCATCGTCGGCATCGTACTGGGCGTAGTGCTGCTCGAGCAGCTCTCTCTGGCGCCTTTCTTGTTCCAGCGTCTGGCTTATCAACTGGGCAACCTCACTCACTTGTCCTGGCTTTTCTCGCCCAATAACAAATCTGTAGGAAGGTGAAAAGAGACCAATATAGTTGGATTCTCCAGCAAAAAGGGAGTGCTAAAAAAAAAAAAAAAAAGCAACTGCGCTTAATAGCTCATCACGGTCTGTCAAGCGTCAAGAAAATAATATCACATATATACTCTAAATGATATGCCTGTGTGGAAGGGGAGGTTAGCTGCACAACTGAACAGGTAACTGCAGACGTACCCTAAAGGAAAAGAAAGGGGAAAAGTGAAGGACAATAAAAAAATTGGGTGTCTGGGTGGCTCAGTCAGTTAAGCATCTGACTTCTGACTTCCACTCAGGTCATGATCTCAGGGTCTTGAGATCAGCCCCGCCTCCGGTGGATGCTGGGTGTGGAACCAGCTCAAGATTCTCTCTGCTTTTCCTTCTGCCACCTCCAACCCCCACTTGCATGCTGCTCTCTCTAAAAAGAAAAAAAATTACTTTGGGGGAAGACAAAAGAGATGTAATCCATTCTACAGTACTTCACACATTTTTGATGCCCTACAAAGTGGAAGCAAACTCATAATTTCTTGTACAACTGTACTTGAGGATCATTTCCCTAATACTGTTCTTTTTACAATGCAAAAAATGCTTCAAAAACATTCTGAGGAATAGAATGCCTTAGGTGGGTAAATAAAGAGGCATTAACTTCTGCTAAGTTACTATAACTCTGGAAATAAGAGAAAGAAGGGGAAACAAATACAGGTTTTGGCTTATTGTTTAAAAGAAAAACATTGTGAGAGGGAGGGGAGGGATGAATTTGGAGGAAATCGGAGGGGTTAAGAACCATGAGAGACTGTGAACTCAGAACAAGGGACTGAGGGTTTTGGAGGGGAGGGGGTGGGGGGATGGGCGAGCCTGGTGGTGGGTATTGAGGAGGGCACGTATTGCATGGAGCACTGGGTGTGGTACATAAACAATGAATCTTGTAACACTGAAAAAATAAAATAAAAGTATTTGGGGAAAAAAAAAAAAAGAAAAAAGAAAAACAAAAAAAAAAAACTAAAAAAAAGAAAAAAGAAACTAAAATAAAAAGAGGTCATGAATTTGAAAATTCAGTTTTGAAGAAAGAGATGTAGGAGGAAAGGTGTGGTTTCAAGAAATAAAGGGACAAAGGGAAATATCTGTTCAAATCAATTACTGTAAGAAAAAAGGATAAAGTAAAAACAAGGGAAGTTATTCACTATTGCAAGTTGCAGTCACTTAGGATACAACTTCATCAATACTGTGTGTCTTGCTTAACAAATTAATATTCACTTAATATCTTTTCATATTAATATATGGACTTATTTTTCTAAAAATATATGAGTAGTACACGTGATTCAGTTTCTACATATCATTTAATTTCTTTATTTTGGATGTGACTCTTTGTTTAATCGTGTTTCTATTGCTAACTGATGTTTTCCTTGGATATAGTATGTTGCTGTATTGGATCATAAGTTTAAGTGAAATACACCACCATTCTCTGTAGAAATGCACTACAAGTCAAAATTTTGTGCTTAGATGCTAGAAATTAATTGTCTTTATAGCAGTATTCTTATATAGTTCCAAACAGGACTTTGAAATTATGCTTGAGTGTTCATTAATCATTTGAGTTATTTTCCTTTGGGAATCAAGTACAAGTAGAATTTATAAGTTCTATAATTTTCATCATTATTCAGGTATAATTTACACATAATAAAGTACATCTATGTTAAATGCACAGTTTGATAAGTTTCACATGCATAACCTGTAAATGCCACATCAATAAAGATACACATTTCCATCAACCTAAAATATTTCCCTTTCTAGGAAATCATCCTTACCCTGGGGCTGTATTAGATTTGTTTTTTCTAGAGTTTCAGAATCATAGAGTGTCTGACTTCTTTGGCTCACCATATTTTGGAGACTTACCCATGCTGATGCAAGTATCAGTAATTCATTCCTTTTTATTACTGAACAGTATTTCATTGTACCAGATGTTTATCTGGTACTTGGTTTATCTATTCTTCTATTGGTGGATATTTAGGCTGGATTTTGGTTATTATAAGCAAAGTTACTATAAATGTTTGTGTGCAAGTCGTTGTGGGGGCATAAATTTTCATTTCTCTTAGACAAGTAACTAATAGTGGAATTGATATTCTACAGTAGTGTATGTTCAACTTTTAAAGAAATTGCCAAATTATTTTTCAGAGTCATCATACCATTTTATATTCCTGCTAGCAATGCAGGAAAATTACAGTTGCTTTATATCCTAACCAACACGTGGTGCTGTCTTTTAGAATTCCAGCCATTCCTCTGAATATCTAACGGTACCTTTACAATGGTTTTAATTCCAATGCTTTGATGACCAATGATGTCAAGTGTCTTTTCATGCACTTACTGAGCATTCCTGTATCTTTTTCAGTGAAACATCTTTTCAAATCTTTTGCTAATTTAAAAAAAAAACCTGGGTTGTCCAGCTTTTTATTATTGCGCTGTAATAGTTCTTTATATATTCTAGATGCATATCTTCATCTATGCATACTGTATGTAATGAATACACATAGATATACACACACATACAAATAATGTCTGTGTATCTCTGTTTGATTTGTTATCCTCTCCCGGTCTGTGGTTTACCTCTTAATTTTCTTTTTAAAAATTTTTTTAAAAGATTTAATTTTTTTATTTGTCAAAGAGAGAGAGAGAGAGCAAAAGCATAGGGAGTGGCAGGCAGAGGGAGAAGCAGGTTCCCTGAGCAGGCAGCAGGGAGCCCAACACGGGGCTCGATCCCAGGACCCTGGGATCATGACCTGAGCTGAAGGCAGACGCTTAATGGACTGAGCTACCCATGCACCCTACCTCTTAATTTTCTTAATTGTGTCCTTCAAGGAAGTTCAATTTATAACTTTTTAAAAGATTTGTGCCTTTTTTTCCCTACCTAACTTTGCCTCATTTAAGATTTTTAAGATTTCTCCTATTTTTCTATTTAAGTGTTAATGTTTTGATTTTATATTAGATCTGTATCTTTCAAATTAATTTTGATGCATGATGTTTGGTAAGGGTGGAGTTTCATGATTTTCCACATGGATAACTAGTTGTTTCCACACCATTAATTGAAAAGATTATTTATTACTGCCATTGGATTTACTTTAGCATATTTGTTGAAAATCAGTTGACTAGATACTTGTGGGCTGAATTTTGGGACTTTTCCAATCTCTTCCATTGATGTATTTAACCTTGTGTGCATACCACACTTCCTCAATTACTATATAATCTCTGTTGAAACTAGGTGGTGTGAATTTTCCAACTCTGTTTATCTTTTCCAAAACTATTTTGACTATTCAAAGTTATCTGCATTTTCATATAAATTTTACAATCAGCTCATCAATTTCTTTTAAAAGTCCACTGATGTTTGATTTGGGATTGCTTTGAACCTCTAGATCCATTGTGGAAAACTGACATCATAATATTGAGCTGATCCATGAACATGGTGCATTTCTGCATTTATTTAGATTTTCTTTACTTTCTTTCAGCAATACACTACAACGTTCAGCGCAAAGTTGTAGCCACAGTTTGTTAAGTTCATCTCTATTTCATGTTTTTTCAAGTTACTGTAAGTGGTACTGATTTTTAAATTTGTTTCTAATTGTTTGTTGCTAGAATACAGAAATATAATCAACTTTTGAATATTGGCCTTGTATTTTGTGACCTTGCTCAACTCACTTATTAATCATAGTAGGCTTTTACAGATTCCTTCAAATTTTCCAAATATAAGATCATATCCACAATGAAGACATTTTTATTTCTTCTTTTCCTACCTGTTTGTTTATTTTTCTATTTCATTTGGAGATACTCGGTTTCTGTGATGGAAGGTATATAAAGTCTTTACCATGCCCAACTAATCTAGACATATAAGAACTATCTTGAATTCATTATATTTTTGGTTAACAGTCTAAAAGTCAGAAATGATGTCTAGGAACATAAATATAAAGCAATTAAGGAACTTATATCCTAGAATGAGAGATTTAGGAAAACCCAGATGGATCTTTTACGTTTCTTCAAATGCATAACAGAGTGGGGTTTGAGAAAGTATCACTTACCTATTATAAAGCTGACAGGAATTTGAAGGAAGCAATTAATGTACAAAACGCTATTAACTGAAAACAGCAGCCAAGCTCAAAGTAAAACGTAAATTAGAATTTAGATTCATTTACGCCATAAATTCTTTAAACTCATTTGAGAATTACATTGTCAGATCTTTTAGTTGAACAGTTTTCCCTGAGAATGGAGAAGTTTATATCCTCTGTAAGGCAAGTGTTTAAAATTACTCTGAACACAATACAGGGAAAGAAAAAGATAAGATTTGGTTCACTTGCCAACAAGTTAGAACCACTGCTGATGACTCTAGAGGTGAATGGGGGAGTCTTAAGAAAGACCTTGTGAGAAATTTTAAAGCAGAAGATTATTTTTAAAGCCCAAATTATGAGATTAGAGCATATCAGAGAATAATAAATTATATAATTATATAATAAATCAAAACTCCAATATGATGTGCAAGTTTCTTCCTGCCCTCAAAACATGATCTCTAATTCCAAGCCAGAATTATCTGTGATGCTAAAACTGAAAGCAACAAATACACATATAATCGAAATTCCAGAGGAAATAAGAATTGTCCCACATTGCATAAGAAACCAGTATTTTAAACCATGAAGGCACAGTTGCTCAAATCACAGTGTGGTTTTCTGAGTTGGTCCCTGCAATTTAACATTATTCACTATTTGCCCAATATTAGTTTGTATTCAAAATCACTTTACAACCTGAGGATCCACAGACAGGTACCCTGGGGCAAATAATACATTATGCTTTAATTAAAAACAAAAAAAACAAAAACAAAAAACAACAAAAAAAAACTAAGGAGAAAAAAAATCACTTTACAGTCTTATGAAATAAAAGTGATTTCTAATCGTATATAAAATAGACAATCCATCTCATGAGATACACTTTTCAAAGCATTTTGTTAAAGTACACACCTCTTCATTCAGGCAGCTGTTTAGGGTAGCGACACAGCATCTAGCTACACACATCTTTAAAGCCCTGTAATCCGGGATAACTTATAGTTCATATGTGCATGAGTAGAATGGCATCCTGAGAAGTATGATTCAGAGGGAAAGCACCCAGAGGTGGAACTAAACTATTCTCCATGCCTTATTTTCCTCATGTGAAAATTGGTTATCTACTTCAGGTGTCTAAAGGAGGGATAAAAGAATAAAATGTGGTATACACATGAAAGGACATGAGGCACTATTACTGTGATGATGAAAGTGATAAAATCTTCCACTTGGAAAATGTGTAACATTTGAATTACCTTTCTGTTTGTTCTTAAATGTTTGGTCCATTTTTCAGCTGTGTTTATAAATGGCCTCCTGTAACAGTATGTGTACAATCTAGCACATATAGAATTGAGCAGAAAATGCAAAGTTTAAAGTTAGGTTATTATTTCAATTATGCATTCACACTATGGATATGCTGTGATAGTAAAATTTAGGGGTTAAAAGAGTCTGTAAAAGGGGAAAAAGACTATGATAGGACAAATTCACTAAACCAGAAATATGACTTACTGGCTCTTTGACCTTGAATGTATCAACATTTCTCATCCTTAGTTTCCAGATTGTCATAAGATGAATATAATAACTTAAGTAAATATCACATAATACATATAAAAAGCTTAACTAAGGACCTAGTGCCTAGAGAGTATTTAACACGTTTACCGTTGTTTTTACCTGGATAATGTATTAATAGCTAGACGGGGTGAATGCATTTTTAAGTACTATCTGCGCACACTGTCCCAATCACCTCTTATTTGAATCACGCTAGCTTTGAAAACAGAGTATGTTTTTGAGAGTCAACTACAGTAAAAAGTTAAATACTTGCACTGAAGTTCTGAGAACTTTAATTTTAGTTACCGTCAAAATATAAAAGTCTAGGTCATGTGATCTCTTTAAACCGAATTTTTAAAGTCTTCGAAACTATAACAATTAATGAAGTCAGCAACAATCAGTCCCCTCTAAACACACGTGACCAAATCAGCTGATACTTATGCACAATTACGATTTATATTTTAGAAATTATCTCTGGCTGAAATGACACGCATGTAGTCAAATCAGCCTTTAAGATCCTTTAAGAAAACAATATGTTTTCCTGTTACTTTCTAAATTTGTTTACTTTGCTTCCACAAGAATGGATTGATCTTTTTATTTTTTAGCTATAAAGGATGAGGTAACAGGAGCCAAACTGTAATAGACATTTAAATTAAAAATTCGGTATTTTCTAAGGTAATAATTGACAAATAAAGGCTAAACTAAAATACAAAATGAGGGTTTATGTGTTCAGCATGACTTGCTTCTAGTGTTTCAAACAATTACCTTGTTGTGACGTGAATTATTTCAATAAGAACTGCCCCTCTCTCCCTCAGACTGAGATACAATAGGTAAAGACAGATAAATCAGTTTTCCCTTTTCCTTTCATCTATTATCAGACCAAGCAGTGTCCATGCACTGTCCTTTAGAGTTTAAATGACGAGATTATACGGGATTCATTGGATTAGTTCACTGAATTCTCTGGTGAGCTGTCAAACAAAAACTAAACAACTATAAAATTGCATTTACAATTTGCTGAATTGAAGTTATAAAAATCCTACATGTTCAGTGTAAAGGATGTGAGAGGTTATGCTGAAAAATGATGAGTTATAAGTGCCTTGTTTTGCAGACATTTATGATAATAAAAGTGATATACTAGTCAAAAATGGCACTTAAATGATGTCAAAACTTCAAAATTTTTATATTAAAGAATTTTTAATGTAGACTTAAGTCTAAAAAATGAAAAGCTACAGCAGGATATAGTTATTAGCTCTTACAAAATCAAATCAATTCTTTTATTCTGTAACAAATACTTTTGTGCGCACACCAAAAATCTGTAAGATATACCTAAAAAACAAAAAGAAAAATAGATAAACATCACCTACTCTCATTATATCGGAGTCTTGGCTCATAAGATCCCATGGTAATTTTAAATATTTTGTACAAAGTGTCTCATTTTTTTCTATATTTGATCACATTTTATGGCCTTACTTTGAACTTGATAGCTTTTAAAGTATTTGACTTAATTGTAGTACTTGAGCAAGTGGTACTAAATGCATATTTAGTTGCTTTCACTGAGATTTGCTATTAGTATCTAGAGGTTATAGTCCTACACAGAAAAGCTTTTGCCTCTTCTTGTATTTGGGTACTCTTAAATATTTTTCCTTTCTATATTGGGATTTAGATTAATATAGCATACTCTATATTTAACATTTAAAATTTTTAAATTCATCTAGGAAGATGTTCACTTTCTTTTTGTTTCAAATTTTTATTTAAATTCTAGTTAGTTAACATATAGTGTAATATTGGTTTCAGGACTAAAATTTAGTGATTCATCACTTACATATAACACCCAGAGTTCATCATAACAAGTACCCTCCTTAATACCCATCACCCATCTAGTCCATCGCCTGCCCACCTCCCCCCATCATCAACCTATTTGCTTTTCAAAGCTAGACCTTAAATATCTAGATCTGAAATGTTTAAACCTAACTGTAAGCATTACTTCTTTGAAATGAATTTTATACATAACCCAATCTTAATCATAAGAACTTTGTTCTACCAGTATATTTTAATATAGAACAAAAATAGTTGAATTTTTAAAAAAAATTGCCTAACACATGCCACTTCAAAGACTATATACTACATAACAGGCATAAACTTATATATTTTCTAAAAATGCTATGCCTTCTCAAGAAGTGACATTTCTTGATTTGAAAGCTTTGATATTTCAGGTTTAAATAGTTATGCATACAAATATTTAAAGGAAAAAATTTTAAATGCTAATCTGTATATATTGGGTCCAGAAAATGTCTCATTAAGCCGAAGTCCCCTTTAAAACATTTTTTTGAAATTTCCACTGTTTTTAATCTTCTATCTATCTAATCTTCTATCACAAGTAGTTATAATTTTAAATAATTTAAATAATTTAAAAGTTGTGATATTCATGGTCCCATTCCTCTTGTCTAACCATAAGGGAGTAATGTAAACACAAAATCTGTAAGGACTGAGAATTCCCATGAACATTGCGGTGCCCTCACTGCCCTCCATTACAAATGACACTCCATTATGCACAACCACAAAATCAAGACTCTGATAAAAAGTGAAACTCTTATTTCCCCTTGTACTGTAATGGCAACAAAACCTCTTATTAAAATGATGTGAATGAAGCAAAAACATTTCAAGATTTAATGTACTTCAAATGGAAATTTCAAATGGAAAACCAACGATTTTAGGTAAAAAATTTAGAAAAAAACTTTCATATTCAGAAATTACATATCCAGGTGTGAACCCAAAATAAACAAGTGCATATGTATTTAAAAAAACTCAGCATGCATTTATATTTTCTTTTGAGTATTATAACCTTTTCCAAAAAGGACAGGGAAATATTTAAGACCTTCAGATTAATTTATTTTTTATTATGTGTAACTAGAATTCCTACAAAATCCTCATCTCCAGAAGTGTCATATGGCTCAATGTCAAAAGCTCACTAAACACATATGCTAGGATAAAAGCGTGATGAATGTTATTGACCATAAGTAGCAGTACTTGCCAGAAAGCATTTAAAGTTTAATGTAAATGAAGAGCAAATATACAATTTATTATAAATTTCTCATATGGAAGCACAATCTCTCTCCTGTAACATCATTTTCCTGTAAAAGTTGTCCTCCAGTACTAGGATGGCTGTGTGGAGTTAAAAAGAATACCTAAGTCTTTTCCCACACTTCACTCTTTCAAATACTTCACAATTGTTACTATGTCTTCTTGAAATTTTCCTATTTAGGTAAAAGTTGGCAGAATCTTTGATTTTTATATATATACAAGAAAAAAATGTTTAGATCTCTCACCATCCTGGTCAGTCTTTTCTAAATAGTCTCAAATTTTTTCAGGGTTCTTCTTAAGAGAGGGCATTCATTAAACAAATGAATTATATTGTGGTATAACATTAATCAGACTTCCTGTCCATCCATCCATCCAACCAGTTAAATGCAGCCTCTAAGATGCACCCAAGTGATCTCTGGCTCCTGATGACATGGAGCATAAGAGGAACCTGTTAACTCTTTATCAAATAAAATACAAAACTGATGGAATGTCACTTTGGATATTAAGTTATGAAAAGATGACAGGTTCCATCTTGGATACTCTTTTGGATCACTCCCTCTGGGAAATCCAGTTTCCATGTTGTAAGCCATCCCTGTAGAGAGGCTCCATGAAAAAGGTGGAAAGTAGATCCCATAAACTGTGAGATAAAAAGTTTGTTGTTTCAAGTCACTAAATTTGGGGCAATACGTTTTACAACAATAGGTACACTATGTCATTTACATAGCGGTGAACAGATCAGAAAGGTCCCACTTAAAGCTGTAACACCCAAAAACGTATGAGTTCTTAAAAGTTATGTTGCAAATCCATGTCTGAATAAAGAAAAGGGTCCAGACAAGAATTTAATATAGATACTATTTTTTTCTGGTAAAAAAATTAACAATTGAAAGTATTTTTAAAACAGAAGTATATAGCATAATAACATATACACATTGCTGAGGAAATTCAGTTTGACTACATCTGCCTTTCTTAAGTAGACATTGTCCTCTTTTCCAAATTCCCATCCCTATCAATATAATTAGTTAGCATGGTGCCTTTTAAGTTAATTGTAACTATTAACATACATTTAAAAAATGGTTTTATTGAGATCAAATTAATATACAATAAAATTCACCAAATTTAAGCTGTCTAATACAATGAGTTTTCACAAATATATATACAGTTGTGTCACAAATACAATAGCCACAACATAGCACATTTTCATTGCCTCAAAAATGCCTCTTAAATGCTTGTGGTCTAAAGTACAGTATAAAGGCTTTTCTGTCCGCCTTCTTTAGTCAATATAATAGTTCTGACAGTCAAATATTGTATTGAATATATTGGTAATTTGTTTCTTAGCATTGCTGAGAAATATTTCATTACACAGGATACAATACAATTTGTATATCCTTTATCAGTTAAAGGGCAATTCAGTTGTTTCTAGCTATTATGAACAAAGCTCCTATGAACATGTAAGTATGAGTCTTTGGGTAGATATATGTTTTCATTGCTCTTGAATACACAGCTATGAATAGAATTGCTGGCTGATATGGCAAGTAAAGGCTTAACTTTATAAGAACTTCCCAAACTATTCTGCAAAATGGCTGTGCTAGTTTGCATTCCCGCTGACAACGAATGAATGTTAAATTTGCTCCACATCCTTGTCAATGCATAGTAATAACATTCTTTTAAATTTCAGCCATACTAGTGGGTGTGTAGTAGTATCTCATTGTGGATTTAATTTGCATTTCCCCAATGATTAGTGATGTTAAGCAGTATTTCATGTGCTTAACTGTATATCTTCCTTGGTAAAGTGTCTTTTTAATTGACTTGCACATTTTTAATAGGATTATACATCTTCTTATTGAATTATAAGAGTTCTTCATATCTTCCAAATAACAGTCCTCTATCAGATAATCGTTTTTGCAAATACTCAGTCTTTAGCTTGCTTTTCCATTTTCTTAAGGATTTTTTAAATAAATGTTTTAAATTTTGATGCAGTTTAATTTATCATGTCTTTCTCTTATATTTCTCGCTTTTGTGTCTTAAAAGATCTTTGATTAACCCAAGGTCATAAAGATTTTTGCCTGTTTTCTAGAAATTTTATGGTTTCAATTGTTGTACTTAGATCTATGATAAATCTTGAGTTGATTTTTGTATATACTGTGGGACAATGGTCAAGTGTTCTCATTCTTTTTTTCTTAATGCGGTTATTCAATGTTCCCAGTACCATGTGTTGAAAAGACTATAATTTCCCCCACTGAATTATTCTGGTGCATTTGTCAAAAATCAATTGTTCATGTCTGTGCAGGTCGATATTCGAACTCTCTTTTCTGTTCCATTAAACTGGATTTCTATCCATATGCCTAAACCAGACTGCTGTGATTAGTGTAGCTTTGTGGCAGTGAAAGTTCTCCAAATTTGTTCTTCTTAAAAAAAATTAATTTCTACAAAAAATATTGTTGAGATTTTCACTGAGATTGTCCTCAGTCTGCAGATTTAGAGAAAATTGAAATTTTAACAATACTGAGTATTCTGATCCATGAACGTGGTCTATTGCTTCATCATTTAGGTAGTCTTTATTTTCTCTCAGAAATATTTTGTTGAAGTTGTCAACATATCATGTCAGGTTATCCTTAAGTATTTCATGTTTTTGATGCTAACATAAATGTTATTTTTAGTCTGAATTTTCAATTCCTTCTTGTTGCAAGTATACCAAACAGAACTGATTTCTGTACATCAGCCTATGCCCTGTAACCCTGCTTGACTCACTTACTAATAGTTCTAGTAGCATCTTTGATAGATTCCTTAGGTCTTTCTAACATAGATGACCATCTCATCTGTGGATAGAGAGTTTTACTTCTTCCTTTTCAATCTATTGCTTTCCATTTCTTATTCTTGTCTTACTGACCTAGTTATGAGCCCCAGCACAACGCTGAAGAAAGTGGTGAAAAGTGGACACACTGATATTGTACTTATACTAGAGAGAAAGCATTTGGTCTCTCATCATTAAGTATGATATTAGCTGTAGATTTCACTTAGACGTTATTTATCACACTGAAGAAATTCCCTTATATTTCAAGTTTCCTGAGTTTTTTGGTTTTTTTATTTTTTATTTTATTTTGTTTTTGTTTTTGTTTTTGGTCTCCATCTACTGAGATGAGCATATGAACCTATGATTTTTCTCCATTCTTCTATCAGTATGGAAAATTCCATAGGTTGAATTTCAAACATTAAATCAAACATGCATTCCAAAAATAAATGTCATTTAGCCATAATGTATTATCCTTTTTATATATTCCTGACCTCAATCTGTTAAATTTTTGCTAAGGACTTCTGTATCTACATTCGTGAGCAATACTAGTATGTAATGACTTTTGTTTTAATGTCTTTCTCTGACTTTAATATGATGGTAATGCTGGCCGCATAAATGTAGTTGAGATATGTCCTCTCTTCTGTGTTCTGGAAAAGTTTATATAGAAGTCATATTATTTCTCCCTCTAATGTTTGGTAAGATTCACCAAACAAATTGATACTGGAATTTTCTTTTTTGGAAAGCTTAAACTCTAAATTCATCTTCATGTGTACATGTACACACACACACACACACACACACTATTTTTTCTTGAGTGAGCCTATTTTTTCTTGAGTAAAACAATACTCTGTCACAGTCTTGTTTTCTAAGAAATTTAATCATTTATTCTAAGTTGTATTTATCAACAAAAAGTTCTTCATAATATTGGCTAATCCTTAGAATATCCGTTAGGTTTATAATGATGTCCTCTCTTCTATTCTAACTTATATCATAAATTACCCCAAAATTTACAGACATTTTATCTTCCATAGCTTCTCTGAGTCAAGAATTCAGGAGATGCTTGACTAGGCAGTTCTGGTGTGGGGCTTCTCACTAAGTTCAATCAAATGTTGATGGGGGATACAAGCATCTCAAGGTCTTACTGAGGCTGGAAGATCTCACCTGAAGGTGCCGCCCTCACACAGCTGGCTAGTTGGCACTGGCTGTTGGCAGGCCTAAGTTCTTCCTTGTGTAAGCCTCTCCAGAGAGCTGTCTGAATGTCTTCTCAATGTGGCAGCTGTATTTCTCCAAAGCTAGTGATCCAGAAGACCAAGGTAGAAGCCATATGCCTTTTATAGCCTAGCCTCAGAAGTCACACATCACTACCTCCTTCACACTCTACACATCAAGGCTAGTCAGGAGTCAATGTGGTGGAAAACTGAACAAGAGAAGCAATACCGGGAAGAGAGGATCATCAGAAGATAGTTTGCTTTGAGGATGTGACGAGGAACACATAGTCATGTGATAGAAACTGACTTGGTGTTTGGACAACATAAATATCATAACATAAGAAGAATTCATTCACCGAAAGAGTGATTTTTTTTTTTCCGAAAGAGTGATTTTTGAACTGAGACTTGATAAGCGGGCATCAGCCAAGTAAAGATCATATGATTTTTTTTCTTTGGGCGAGTGTACAAGACAGAGAATTGTACAAATAAAGGATAATAATTTGAACATATTTCATTTGATGTACCACACGAAATTAAATTTTTAAATTTGAATGCCACAAGAAGATCTCAAGTAGGAAGTTGAATAACTCTCAAGCTTGGACAAGAGAGGACAAAGCTTTAAGTAACAAAAGGAAATTAATCGAGAATGGGCCAGAACAGCTGGGAAAAAAAAAGAGAAAATGAAAAAGAAAAAAGGTTATGGCTTACAGATAAATCGGTAATCTGGAAGATTAAATTGAGAAAACTCTTAGAATACATTAACAAAAATGTAAACAGATGGAGATCCTGAGAGAAAAGAAGATGCTAGAGGATATGGGCAAGGTATCTAATTCCCATTTAATACTAGTTTGAGAAGAGAAGATCGAGACAGTGAATAATAAAGAAAGAAAATAACAAAATAATAGAAAATTTCCCAAATTCAAGTGTTCAGATTGAGTTCCAAGCAAAACAAACAAGCAAACACAGATCTAGTGATAGCCTGCTAAAAATTTCAAAAACCAAATTAAGAGGGCGAAAAAATCCAAAACTGAAAACCATAGAGGACTACAAATCAGATTAATACTAAATCTCTCTTTACCAATTGTAGATATTAAAAGAGAATGGAAAATATCTTTGTAATACTGAAAGAAAAGGATTTTGAATTCAAATACTATACCTACCTACCTATATTTGAGGGCCAAATAATACATTTTCGGACATGTAAGCACCCTGGCAGCTTCCCAGAGGAAATCGAGAAGGCTAGAAATAAATTAAGTCAGGTTCCATTAGAACCTTTATGCCTTGAAAAGTGACACAGATTGAACGACATAAAATTACATTTCATTTCCTATCAATTCAGTCATACTTGATTCTAGACTGAGTAATACTTTCATAACCATAACATTATAGATATGACTTGCTGGTTCTAATTTTTGAATGAACTTATAGAAAAACTACTTAAGACAACTGTAGCCATGTAATAGAAAGTAAATATCATAATCATAAACTCAAAAATCATAAACTCTTGCTCAAGTTTTTACCTGAAAAAAAGCCTGATAGGTCAAAGTTTTATAACAAGCAATCATTAAATTTTCATCTAAAACTGAAAAATCAAGAAATGAAGAAAAGACTTATATTGGTACTTTCAAAAGAACTAAAAAGAGAAACCAGTAACAATGGTTTCCTCTGCAGACTATCAGATCCTGTGCCTTTGTTAGAAATGGCTATAAAATTGACTCTCAGTTTTCTAACGATCTACATGAACACCTAAGAAGGAATCAGAGTTTTCAGAAGAAAATAATAATCACTAATATTTCATTGAATTTCAACTTTTTCTAGGCATTCATTACATGTTTTAACTCATGTAATACTTATCTCAAATGTATGGAGGAGGTACCAGTATGATGCCCATTTTATAAATGAAGAAACTACAGCACAGGGAGATTTAAACACTTCCATAAACAAATCTTCCATTTAAACACATCTTCCATTTCACATCTAAGTGATAAAGCCAGAATCTGAATTCATGAGGACTGTCTTCATGGGAGGAAAGGTAGTTACTAGAGAAAGACAATTATTCCTAGTACTAAGTGCATAAAGAAATATCAGTGACTACATTAAATAATATTTATAATTTGTAAAAATTAATATTTATAATTTGTAACAGAATCAGGTATGATTGTACCTATCCTCTGACTATACTCTAACTTAAACACATTTTTCCCCTTGTCCACAGAGATAGAACATAAGAGATTGAGTCAAATGTCTACATTTGGAACATCTCTGGCAAAACAACATCACAGAAAGCTAAATTATATATCCCAAGATAAATGGAAGGTAGTTTGTATAACTTTTAGTTAGTCTCCTAATATCTAGAGATTCCTACTTTCTTTCCATAGGTATATGACTAGTCTTTTTATCACTTTTGAACTAATTATTATTTTTTCTAGTAACTTTATAATTTCAAGTTTAAAAGTATTTTTCCCATAACTTTACATGAACCAACAGACATCAAGCTCTTTTAAGGATCTCCAAGAAATACATCATTTAGTATGTTTTGATTAAAAATGAATTGTAAGTAGATAAACCTGTTGAGTCGAATGAACAGAATCTAAACTATTTAAATTATTTTTTACATAATGCAGGATCTGACAATAAGAATTGAACTTTTTTCTAACTTTTTAACTATATTACATTTGGCAAGTTACGTTCTACCAAGCGTCAAAAAAATTACAGGTTTTCAAATAATTTACAACATTTTCTTTTTAGGTTTTCACCAGGTAATATTGAAATATACAATAAATACGTTCAAATAAAAAATTTTAAAAGAAGAAACATACAATAGAAACATACTAAGTAGTATGAATCTAAACTCAAAAGGAGAGCAGTAAATGTGTTATGCGCTACGTATTAGAGAGCATAAGTTAATCCAGAGACCAACTGGATTGACGAAGTACACAGAATTGCCTAGAGCGTGGTACTGAACCTTGGTCAAAGCTGTGAGATGTGCTAACCAGGGATAAAAGATGTTTTGCAAATAGGGGTCCACGAGCTGTTTCAAGGCAAGACAGACTAGCCTGTCAAAGTTGTTTGGTAATAATCTTTGGATTTATTCCTTCTACCTGGATTTGGTGGAGGCCAGGGGTTTTCAATGATTTCAATGAGAAATCCCTACCACACATAGACTTTGGACTTCTTGGTACCAAGATGCTGCATGCACACGCCCATGGTGGTTTAGCATCTGGAGACCAGCAAGTCCTGCGAGGCCCAGAAGAGAGATGATAAAGAAGCCTGTGTCCTGTGTTCGCCATGCCCACCCCGTTAATGCTTATCTTTCTCCTGCTGCTGCTGTGATTGTTGGATTATTTCTGACTATGAACCACTTGAGTCCTATGAGTCCTTTCCTAATCAGTTATGTCAAATAATTACACGATATTAACATAGTACTTATCCTGAGTACTTAGTTTTTAAATGACATCAGTAAAATGAAGGAAATAGTCATTGTTTACTGACACTTTGAGTCAGGCCTGGACTTTCAATCCCCCAGGAACCTCACCTGGTTTGAGCTGAACCACTTCTTAACTCAAGAGAAATGATGCGGAGTTGAAAACACATAAGTCTTGAAAGTCATCACATTAAAATACTTGCAATTTCTCTCGTGTGTTAAAATAAGGAGTCTTTGTTAGTAGCATTAGTTCATATACTCAGGTATTGTAATTTAAAGTTTAATAAAACAAAGCAGACCGAGATCAGATGGAAAATGATTCTCTGTGAGGGCAGATGAAGTCACAGAACTTCACTGTGTGATTTCGATGGGTATCCAAATGCTGGCACCAATTTCATATACATTTCCAGGAAATAAGTAAAAATCTTGACCTCTAATACTTCAGAAATAATCACCAACCACATCTCAGTTTCATTTGCCTCATCACTTCTAGCTTTCTATCTTTCTTCCACTTGTATCCTTACACCCATGGCTTCCACACGTTCCTCCCGGATCTGTGCTTAGTAGTTAGGAGAAATATCAAACTAAATTTACTAATTTTTCGGATATCCCTTCTTGAAAGTAAATCTCAGTAGTCACCAAAAGTGATAGCTACGTCACCAATCAATAAGAAATATAAAACCATACACATTTTAAATTCTGAGGTTTAAAAAGTTCATTAAAAATACAGGTCTAGTTTTTGGATCCTGTTACTGTATTAATGATTTATGAAGAACTACCAGCTAAAATATATTCAGAGGACTCCAAAATTACTTTCGATAAAATTCAGAAAAGACTTTCTCTTAATATTCAACTAATTAAGACCCTGGGTTAAACAATTTGGGGGGAGACAAGGAGGGCTAAAGGTCCCATTTCAATATCAAGATTTGTGCAAAGTGAATGAGGAAATAAATGTATGCCTTTAAAAGATGAAAGTAATATTCTGTAACCTCAAGGTTAAAAAAGTAGTATGAATGATGAGCACTACCAGGAAGAAGAGAGATCACTAGGGGATATGGAGGTCAAGGAGGGCTTCTTGGAGGGTAAAGGAGTTGAAATATGTTCCTCAAGATAAGTAGGTTCTAAACAGAAGACAGTATTTTAAACCGAAGAAATGACAGAGAGAAAGGCACAATAATAAAACAATTACTCACAAGTCACATTTGAAGGAATATGGCTACACCACTGTGACTGTACCAAAGCATGACTACAGGGAGAGGTAAGTGATAAGACTGGGTGATGAAAGATTTTAATACCAGGATCAAGAGCTTAGATTTGGTACAGAATGGGGGGCCCCTAAAAGTGTCTGAAGAGGAGAGGCACATGATGGATGTGGAATTATCGCTCCTACCCACAAGTCTCAGATCTCCCAGTACTGAAGTTACACAGAATGAGTTCATTCCTTTTTCCACGACAGCCCTTCCTAGATGTGAAAACTGCTATTATTTTCCTCCATTGGGAGGAAGGATGAGAAGGACAGACTGAAAAAGGGAGAGACTGAAATCAGGAGATAGCTGAGAAGCCATTTGTAATTTGTAGGAGGCTTGAAATAGAAGGATGGCTATGATTTCCTGTAACTATAAACTTCCTTGCAACTGAAAAATGTTTTTATAAAAAAAAGAATGAAAAAAGAAACATGTTCTTACAAGTTGAATGTATATCTTACTTATTTCACTTTAAAATTCACTTCAAAGCCTAAGGCGCAGCTTGAAAACCGAGTTGTCTACTGACAGAGGAAAGTGCTGTCTCAAGAACAGACCATAATCTGCAGAAAGACAGTCACGTTTCCTGGGGGAGCCCACCCACACGGCTCTAAGAGAGCATCAGACCGTTTCTCCTCTGCTCTTTCCAATTATTTCACATACTGTTTTCAGGACTATGGTAGTCTTGAAGCATCAACACAGCACCGATAACAGTCATTGATGTTGTATTCCTTAAACATTTCCTTCAGCATTAAAGGGTATTTTTCAACTGAAAATATTAAACCCTTGTTTGTGCAACATAAAACCCGCTGCAATAAAATCCTCATGCTACCCTCTTTACGGCAATATTAATTCATTGATATTTCAGAGTATTTGGCCGTGACATTCTGATGATAACACTAAAACATTTTGATAACTGCCCATACTAATGTCCCCTATGTGTTCCTTCGTAGGATTGATGGAAAAATGTTAAGACATAAGCAATGCGGTATTTAGAAATAAATACCCTATGACCTAATAAAATGGACTTCAAACCTTGACCTTAGTTGGCGCAGGACTACTTTCTTATCTGTTTTCTAAGCTACAATTTTCAGAACCCCCTGGACAGGATATATATTTCAAGGTCCAAAAGAATGTATCCTCTGTCCTTTTAAGTTGGCAGAGTTACAGTTTACCAAAGATTAGTCCTATACAATCTATAAAGAGATTTTTTTAATGAATGTATTAACCTCAAATAATTTAGTCAGTTTATCTAAAAACATGTACCACTGGATATATGTATAATCATTTCAATTTCAATTTACTGTATAACTAGTTTTATTAAAGGGATTTAGAGTCTAAATTCATGTTTGCTGAGGACTAAAGTAGAAATTTTATGCAGTTAGGCACACTAACATAGCTCAGTAATTAACCACATTGAGTCACACTGTATACTTCATATCTTTGTGTTGTTCTAAAATGCCATAATTTTCGGTCTTAAATTACATTCGCATAAACTGATTACGATAAAGAAGGAAATATTAAAAACTAAAGGCAAGTGTTAAGTATTTAGACAAAACCTTCATTGTAATTACATACAACTATACGTACAATTCTAGAAAACTAAAATTCAACAAAATGTTAAGTAATAAAATTATACACACGTGAAGTCACGTATTTACCTGACATTGCCCTTGGTGTTTCTGAGAACGGTTGCGGCAAAATTCTGTGTGACACCCACCAAGCTGATTCCGTCCACTTCCACAATCTGGTCATTGACTTGTATTCTTTGGAAAGAGGAGAAAAATTAGCCACAATTAACTTTTCTGATAGTACATTACCATTTTCAATCCATGAGTTGACAAAATACTTGATTTTTATGATACTCTTACTGACCCCGAATTTGTCTTGTAGCCACAAGGTCCCGATCTTAGTCAAATGCTTAATGTTTTTAAAAGATTGCTTTAAAAAACAGATTGTTTTGAAAAGCAATACTAAATGGAGAGATTCAGGTTACCCAATATTCATATTCCTATCACAACGAATTGATAACTGCTAATGTATGACACACTCACATCATGTCTTGTCCTTAATAAATTACGTAAAGCATAACACATCCAGCTGAAATATGCTGTGGGCCTCATCCCTAGTCCTACTTTCCACCTCTCCTCTTCAAGGAAAAACATCATCAGGAATTGCGGGGAATCCTTCCTATTCACGTTGTACGCTTGACACAGATAATGCTCATAACTGTATGTACGTGTATATGTGCACACGCATGTGTATAAATCCATATATTTATTTATGTTTAGGAGCAATATACACTATTAGTGTTGTCTAATGTATAACGCTTTTAAATTTATACACATGTTTTATACATACCATTTTTTTATTCTTTAAAAGGAAGTATTTCTTTTTTTTTTTTCTGAAGTATTTCAATCATGGAGAAATGCAGAGGGAATTAGGTAATAAACACTCACGTACCAAACACCCAACTTTATCAAATCTCAGCACGGTGCAATATTTGAGTCGGATTTTTTCCTAAAGAAATGTATCCCAGAAAAGCTGAAGCCCCTTTATTATTCATCTCTAATTCTAGTCCCTTCGCTGCTTCCACAGAGGTAACCATCATACTAATTTTGATGCTCAGTCTTCCCATGGATGTTTTGAAGTAGAAATAATATGTATATATGAATGTGCACAATATGTGTACATCAGCAGTTTTCAAACATTATGAAGTATGCCTCTCATTCCATAATTTAGTTTGCTTCACTCAACGTTACGTATGAGATTTATCCAGTTATAAATACCATCCCGCTAATTAATTTTAACAACCAGGTATATACATCTTTTGTGAATATATCAAAATACATTCATCCATTATTGCAGAGGGACAATTGTACTGTTTTCCATTTTAGCCATTATGAATACTCATACGTGTCTCCTTACGCACATGTGTGAGTTTCTCCACGACAGATACCTAGAAACAGAACTCCTGAATCAAGGGACATAGGCTTTTTCATCTTAAACAAACAGACAATTGTACCTCAAAATGCTTATGCCAATGCGTATTCTCAACAGCACTGTGTGAAAGGTTCTGACTTCCCACACTCTCACAATACTTGGTATATTCTGACCCTTTAAATACTGGTGATCTTGTAAGTATAAAAAGACATCACACTGTGATTTTTAACTGCATTTGCCTGATTACTAGTGTGGTTGAATGTTTACTCATATCTTTCTGAGTCATTTGTCCACTTCTGCAAACTGTTAGATCATGCCTTTTACCCGTTTTTGTTGATGTTGTTGGGTTGAGTGTCTTTTTTCTTACTAATTTATTGAAGATGTCCTTAAACATCCTGTATACTAACACTTTCTCAATTGAATATGTTGCAAATATCTTATTTCTTTGAAAAATGATGACCTTGAGGAAAACAATTTTAAAAAATATAATCACATTTGTAATTTCAGCTTTGTATCAGGTAGTTCTGTGTTTTGTTTCAGGAACCCCTTTCTGAAAGCTTCAAGGTTATAGCAACATTCCATGTTTTCTTCTAAAAGTTTTTAACATTTTGCCATTCTGCATTTAGGTAGTTAACTACCCGGAAATTATTTTTTATTATAATATGCGTTAGCAATCTATTTTTATGTTTTCCAAGTGTTACAAACAAATACCTTAATAACATTCAATACAAGTTCACTTTTCATCCACTGATTTCTAGTGCCGTACCTGTCAGGGTTTCAAATGTGTGTCAACATGTTTTGCGCTTTCTATTAGTTTCTACTTGTCTATCTCTGCACACTCTATCGCTTCCTAATTAGTTTTGACATTTCATAGGATAATTCCCTCCACCTTGTTCATTGTCCTCAAATTTTTCTGTGCTAATCTTGAGCTTTTTCTCTGCATAATTAGTTTTAGACTTACTTGCCAAGTTCTATAAAAACACTCGTTGAGGTTTTAATAAAATCATACTGATTTTTAGATTAGTTTGGGGAACACTGACATCTTTATCGTCTTGACGCTTCCCATCAATAAACCTTGTGCCACTATAACAACTCTGGACAAGTGCTGGGTATATCCTATGCTGTCGCCGTGTGTTAAGAAGAGTTATTTAAAGCTCGAAAATAAGAATACAAAGAAGAGTAACTTATCTTTTCAACATGATTTACGTGCATTATTTAACAGGTCCACCCAAGGATAATTGGGGGGAAAGTACCTTCATGGATCCACTGTTTAAAACTGATTAAAATCCTGGATATACTTAAGTTGCATGTTAATTTGCAGATTCTTCTGTCCTGAATAAATTCAGGTACTTTCCTTCTGTTAGAAAAGATAATCCCATAGGCCATGGTTTATTTCCCTGGAGAATATTAACTAGTTTTATATCTAACTTAGTAATGTTATTCTACTACTACTTTATTAACTTGCCTTTAACTACATACTTCTAAAATGTCCTTTGAATCACATTTACCACATCTCACTGGTTCTCTCATTAATTAGTGAGTTAAGTAAAGTCTAATCTGTGTTCATTTTATATGTATGAAAGTCATTTTTTTAACTCTCGGAATATTGGCCTGTGATGGCTTTGGAGCTCCTAACCAAGATGCCAGAGTGGATTCACAAAGCCAGTGCAACTGTTCCCCCAGAAATACACGTCCTGGGCTGGTTAAGCCCCGGCCTAACTGCTTGGTCCCAAGACTGATTCTAAAGCAGCAACAGAGCAATATCTTTGTTAATGTGGTTTTTTCTTAATGTAGTACTTTTGAAGTTTTTTCTGGCTTTGGCCATTTTGGTTCTGCATCGAGTTTGGTCTAAACGACAACAACGAAAAATAATTCCCCACTGGTAGCAGCAATGAGTAGGAGTGTAATTTTATATTCTGACCATTCAAGACGGCTGTTGGAATTATAGGGATCTATTATCTCTCATGTGAGAGCTGATAAAAAAAATCTGAGTTGCTATCCTTTAATTTTTTTTTTTTTTTGGTCTATCTGTGGGCTTCAACTATTTCATAAAAAATTTCCTGAACACTAGAAAGGAAAATAGCCCTTTGAAATCTCGACTAGTGAGTTTTTGTGTTTCTTTGATTACTTAACGCTGTTTCTGAGGTTCTAGAACTGAAGAGACAAATTCTCTGTGTTGCTGTAACTGAGAAAAGCCGTTATCTCTCACTGTGTAGGCATGAAATATGTTCCTAACATAGAAGGGTATTAATAAATTAAATTATAAAGTCTTGGAAGTTAAAGGAGTGATAATCTGGTTCACAGAGGAGAGCAAGCACTCTCATAAATCTTATATTCTAGAATCTAATTAAAAGTTCAAATGTGCTAGACATTTAAGAAAAAAATCTTTCTTAGAGATTCTGCTAGAAGCTCAGAAATATTTTCATAGAAAGCCCAGTTCACATAATAAAAGTGAATATTCAGACGAGTAAGACTAATTTAATAATTTTAGTTTAAGATACATACCTATGTTTTCTCCATGATTTTGTAAAGGTATGGGTTTGTATTTTCCAAATGAAGAGATTAGTTAATCTGAACTTCCTAATATTCGATATGGATACTGATCAGATTAACAGTACCCCTACATAAAGCTTAAGACGCATAAGAAAATTAAATTGGGTTTAACTAAACTAAATCATAATTCTGACAAACTTTTATATCGATGATAGTTATGTTTTATAGAGTGTCAGCTTAAAGCACGATTTCCAAGATTCTTAGTTCTCTCCAAAGCCTTGGCCAAAAAAGCATAGCTTTTAATATATACAACTCCACTTATATTAAAATGTTACAAAGTTACAAAAAATAAATTTAAAAATAAAATGTTACAAAGTTACTCTAGCTTTGCATCATGTTAAGGAATGTGTTTATCTCTGCACTTTAAGAAGATGTAAAAATGGTGTGTTCGGCTGCAGAAAATGATAGCTGCTAGTCTGGTATTGTTTGTGCATGATGGACAATCAATAGCAAGTCTCTGTCTACCTGCAAAGGTTGTTAAGTTGGTTAAGTAAGCTGTAAATTAAGTGTAATGTGGATTAATTGAGATGATGCTAGCAGCAACAATGACAGAAAAAAATAAAATTGTGTAGGTGAGGTAATGGGAGGAATTTTTTTTTTTTGAGAGAGAGAAAGGATAGCAGGTTAGCCCTACAGTATCAGCCTGTTCCAGTATATGAGAGAACATAATGAAGATCAAAACTGGAGTGTGTATAGCAAGTTGAAGAAGGTTTGAAGAAGAGATTTTTATTTGCCTTAGTTTATACCATCTGAGGCCAAAAAGAAGGTATAAAATGAGCTGAATTTTTTTATGAAATGCATTCAGTCTTAAAGGACTGACTGAATATATTATCCATAATATAATTTAGAAGAAAAAAGTATAGTTTTTCTACTACTAGAGTTACACAGAGTGAGTCAATTCCTATTTCCATGATAGCCCTTCATATATTTGAAAACTGCTATTATGTTCCTCCATTAGAAGTGAGGATGAGAAGAGACTAAAGAAGGGAAAGATTAAAATCAGGAAGACAGTTAAGAAGCCATTTGCAATTTGTAAAAAGCTTAAATGATAACAGCACAAAATCATGAACGAGAGTTCCTTTTACTTTATATCCTCACCAGCATTTGGTGTCATCAGTGTTTTGGTTTTGGCCATTCTAATAGGTGTAATGGTATCTCATCATTGTTTTAATATGCAATAGCTCATGGATTGGGAGAAAACATTTACATATCATATATCTGATACGGGGCTTAGTCTACAGCATTATAAAGATAGTTACAACCCAATTACAAAAAGACAAACAATCCACTTTAAAAACTAAGTCAAAGAAAGATAATGTAGGATCTCACTTAAATGTAGAACCTAAAAACCAAAACAAACGAAAAACAAGACTCACAGATACAGAGAATGGACCGGTGGTTGCCAGAGGGTAGGGGGATGGGGTGTGGATAGAATGAATGAAGGGGGTCAAAAGGTACAAACCTTCAGCTACAAAATAAATCAGTCATGGGGATGTAATCTACAGCATGGTGACTACAGTTAATAATACTGTGTTGTATGTTTGAAAGATGCTACAGGAGTATGTCTTAAAAGTCCTCATCACAAGAAAAAAAAGAAAAAATATAACTATGTATGGTGATAAATGTTAATTAGACTTCCATGGTGATCATTTCACAATGTATACAAATCATTATTTTGTACACCTGAAACTAATATAATGTTATATGTCAATTATACCTTAAGAGGAAAAAAAGGGGGCAAAGGATCTGAACAGGCATTTCACCAAAGAAGATACCGAAATGGCCAAGAGGCACATGGAAAAGATCCTTGACATCAACCGCCATCAAGGAAATACAAATCGAAACTAAAATAAGATGTCTCTTCACACCCACTCAGAGATGGTTATGATCAAAAGACAGATAATAACACGTGTTCGTGAGGATGTGGAGAAACTGTAATCCTCATACATTAGCAGAGGCAATGTAACATGGTACAGCTACTTTGGAAAACCATCCAGCAGGTCCTCAAAAGGTTAAACATAAAGTTACCACATGACCTAGAAATTCCACTGTTAGGTATATACCAAGAAAAATGAAAACATGTCCACACAAAAATTTGTACATGAGCAGTATTCATAACAGGGAAAAAGTAGAAACAACCCAAATATCCATCAACCGATGTCAGAATAAACAAAATGTGGTATATCCATTCAATAGAATATTATTTGGAAATAAAAAAGAAGGAAATGTGATACATGCTACAACATGGATGAACCTCGAAAGCATTATGCTTGTGAAAAAAAAGCCAGTCACAGAAAACCAATATATGTTGTATGATTCCATTTATACGAAATGTCCAGAAAAGGCAAATCTCTACAGGCAGAAAGTCGATTAGTGCCTAAACCCGGGGGAAGAGGGAGGAGTTGGGAGAAGAGGAAAATGATTGTAAATGGATACGGGGTTTCTTTCTGGCGTGATCAAAATGTGCTAAAATTAACTGGTTATACACATCTTGAATATTCTGGGAACCACTCAATTCTATAACTAAATAAGTGAACTGTATGGTATGTGAATTACATCAATAAAATGTTAAAAATTCATCTTAAAGAACAACTTTATCCAAAACACCACCAGCTTCGTCATTCTCATAAAATATATTTCTAAATCATTTAGTATAGCTATCAAGTATCTTCAGCATTGGGTCTTAACCTAATTCTGACATTTTTATCCCACATTATCCTTCTTCTTTTTTTTATTAACATATAATGTATTATTTGCCACATTATCCTTCTTGATATTTAACCTTATTATCGTTTGTCCCCATCTGCCTCCACCCTTCACCATGCATAAGACTGGAGTACTGTACCCATAAAAAATAGGAATGGTGCTCAAGTTTAAGAATCTTTGGTTGGCAATTGGGCTAGAGGGTAGGCTCCTTAACTATTACTAAATGGATTAAATATTATAGTGAATTAAAAATTCTAGTATACAGCATTTTTCCCCATTTGATCTACATGGTTGAGGGACGCAACTCTGTTCTCCCATAGAGCAGGTCCAGGATCACTTTTTCCTTTCTTTCTTTCTTTCCTTTCCTTCCTTTCTTTCTTCCTTTCTAGTATTTCCTTCTTTCTTTTTCTTTCTTCCTTTCTCTTTCTTTCTTTCAAGATTTTATTTACTTATTTGAGAGAGAGAGATTGAGAGAACAAGCATGAGGAGGGGCAGAGGGAGAAGCAGACTCCCCTCGGAGCAGGGAGCTCAACTGGGGACTTGATCCCAGGACCCTGAGATCATGACCTGATCCCAAGGCAGATGCTTAACCGATCGAGCCACCTAGGTGCCCTCACTTTTATCTTTTGCTAACCATTCTTCTCAGGACTTTGGAAAAGCTTGCCCCTCTTTAGTTCTCCCTAGCTTACTCTCTACTCCCCTTAAGTGGAAAGATGGATGCATCTACAACCATCTCCCCCCTACTCTCATTCCTTCTCCTCCTTCCAGAAAGTAGGGAGAACACTAAGTTTGCTCGGAGCTTCTTAACCATCTTGACTGTCTCTCATATTTTTTGCCAATAGAGTCTCTTTCTACTTCTCCGCTAGGTCTCAGGAGGCATTGTGGTGGTAAGATCAGAGATTTGTCTTAGAGGAAAAACAAAACAAAACAAAACAATCAAGTCCTTTAGCCAACGCCAGACTCACCTAGCTTAAACACTCTGCCAGATTAACTTTCCTTATGACGAGGTCGTGAGTCATAGTTTTGTGTTATTTGATTTTCCCTTTATGTAATGGACACATAAGACTGAACTAGGGCTCCCACTTGAGGGAGTTGGAAGAGTTGAAATTCAGCCCTCATTCTGGCCGGCAAGCCAAGCACCCATACGGTGGCACTTCTGTAAGAGATCTATTTTTTGAATTGGCACAAAAGCACGATAAGAACTAATGGTGGCCCTATCTTACTGGATAGGATAGTCTAGAGCAGAGTTCCCAAGCTGCCTAACAGCAACAGAATAAAATGGAGCAACTTGGAAAATTATAGATCCCGGGAGTTGCACCTCCTCCAAGATTCTCATCCAGTAGATATGGAGTAAAGCACCGGAGAGACATTTGAGCTGTTTCCTGATTTTGTCTACTAGAAATAAAGGTGCCATTCACCAACTAGCTTTTACATAAATATATGCTTGCATTTCTCTTGGAAAACACCAAAGCGCATAACTGCTGACTTGAAAGGTTAAGAGTCCGTTTAATTTTAAAAGAACTGCCACACTGTTGTCCTAAGTGGCAGAAAAATTCTATATGCCCACCAGTTATGTATGAATGTTCCATCTCTCAACGTCCATGCCAACATTTTTTATTGTCGGTGTTCTTACTGTTAGCCATTCTAGTAGGTATGCAGTGGTATTTCAATGCAGTTTTAATTTGCATTCACTGATGACTAATGATTCTGAACATATTTTCATATGCTACTGGCCATTCATATATTGTTCTCTGTGAAATGGCTGTCAAATCTTTTGTCCATAATTTTTAAAATTGGGTTGCTGTTATTCCCTTGTAAATGTTCCTCATATTCTGTAAGTATGTTTTGCAAATATTTTCTCCTTGCCCATAGCTTCTCTTTTCATTTTGTAACTGTGTCTCTCAAAGTAAAAAAGTTGTGATTTTAGTGAAATTCAACTTGCCAGTTTTTTCCCTGATGGTCCGAGCTTTTGTGAGCTGTCTCAGAAGCCTTTGTTTAATGTGATGATACAAAGATTTTCACCTATTCGTTCTTTTGGAGGTGTCATAGGTTGAACTCTTATGTCTAGACCTATGATTAATTTTGATTAATTAACCAAAGTTAATTAATTATGGTGTGGTAACATCTGTGGCTCAGGTTTTTTTTTCCTCATATGGATAGCTAATTCTTTTTCTGCTATTTGTTGAAAAGACTGTACATTTTAGCACTGAGTTATCATGGCACTTTTACTGAAAGTCAACTGACTATCTATGTCTCAATCTATTCCTTACTTTCTATTCTACTCCATAGATTTTAATTTTTATACCAATATCACATAGTCTTGGTTAGTGAGGCTTTACAGTAAGTCTTATAAAATCAGGTAAGGTCAGTCCTCTAACTTTAATCTTTTTCAGAGTTTTTATTCTAGGTCCCTTGCATTTCCATATGCATTTTAGAACCAGCTAATCAATTTCTTTAAAAGAAATGCCCACTGGGATTTTAACTGATATTGCTTTGACTCTACAGATGAATATAAGGATGTGTGACGTATTAACAATATTGCAAGTACTGTTATAAACATTGCTATGTCTCCGTTTATTTACCTAGCCTAGTATCATATTACCATCAACTAGTATCAACTCAACTACATTTTCATTTTTGTCCAACAACAACCTCACATAACTAAGAACTATAAGGCAAGCCATACCCTGAAAAGACTGTTCACGTTCCTGCCTTTGTATCTTCTACGAAACATTTGCCCATATATCCCTTCTCTGTCTTCTCAAAAGTTTTCTCCTAAAAGCCCAGCTCAAATGTTAACTTCTCTTTGAGCATTAATCTGTTTATCCAAGCCTAGTGATCTTTTCTATCCTTTGAACCTCTTCTATACCATATGTTTTATACCTTCACCTAATGTTACATGTTACCAGATAATTCTTTATTATTTCTTGAGGTATAAGGTCTTCCTAAGCAAACAGATTGCCAGTTTCGTGGGTCTTACATCTGAGCCCAGAGCAATAAGTATGCACTGCTAATCTTATTAAACCATTTTGGAGAATAAAGGAAAAGAAAGAATTCCTTTTATGTGTAGTTTATTCTCTGGATGGGACAAAAGTTAAATGTCCACTTTTAGGATAACATTTTTTATACACTGCTGTCGATAAGACTCAAAAGAGGCAACTAGCCTAATTATTGGCTCCCTTTCCATCATTCTATTTTTGCCAATCTCTTCTCTCTGACAACACCTTCTCTTGGCCAGTTGTCATTTAAATATTTTTTCCTCAGAGACTGTCTAGAAAACATCTTTCCTGATTAAATGTTACTTAATCTTAGTAGCATTTTTTAAACTTTCTACTTTTGCATCTGTGTACACATAATTTGTATAATATAATGTAACATTTTCTTGCTTTATAAGTCATTTTGTTGTGTAGGGTTGTGTTGGGAGTGGGGACGTTGTGTTATAAGTTGATTCTAAACTACTTTCATGGCCAAAATTCCTTTATTTCTTCCTAACCTTTACATAAAATCGAATGGAATGCTATGAAGCAATATATGCTTAGCACATGCTTTCACAGCAATACTTCCTCAATGTTTCTGACCAATGACTGTTGTAAAGGCATGGCATTTCTCCAAGAAATGTCCATGGCAGTTCGAGTGCCTGATTTACCAGCAGAAAGGCTTTATCTTTCGACTATTTAATTTGAAATATACTTTGTATTTTGAAAAACCAAATTAAAGTTGAATTTTAGAATTTGAATGATGAACACAGTTGGTCTTTGGGGGGGATTGGGAAGTAAAGGTGAAAGGCTCAAACTCTCGAAAGGAATGTCATTGTTGCACTTTTATAAAATGAAAAGATGGTAAGGTGATTTTAATCAGGCAAGACCATTTGAGAAGGTAGACATTTTAAGAAAAGACAAAAGTTAAGGATGCGCGAGAGGACTACTAAGTAGAGGACAGAAAACTTCTAAAACCGGTTTTCTTTGTAAGCCAATATGTACAGGACTAGAATTTACTGGGGAGGAAATAAAAGTAAAAGCAAAATATAGGTTTTTACATTGTCAATAGACAGAGTAATCAGAGTTGAAAGAAAATGAGGGTGATGATTGTCTTAATGGACAAGAATAAAGTGCAAGCAAGGTCAAAGAAATTTCTGAAAATACACATCCTTATACAGGATAATTTAGATAAAATGCAATGAAACAAATACAATTAGAGGGACTTTTCTAAGTACTCTAATCAGAAGGAAGATAGCGAAAGTGCTAGAAAAACATAAGTAGAGAAAATAATATACTTGCTTCATTGATTTGATTGATTCATTTAGTCAGTAATTTAGCAAGAGTGAGTTGATCCTGACCGTACTCCAAGAACAGTGAGAGTCATTGGGATACAAATTTGAATGAGGTATGATTCCTGTTTCAGAATATCACACATACCCCCCCACAGCCGCCCCCCCAAAAACAAATATCTGCAGAAGGACAGGGGTATGTGTGTATGTTTCAGGAACTGGAGAGACAGAGTGTGAAATATTACAATAAGTGCGTTAAGAAAGGTACGAACAAAATAAGTTGATATTAACAGGGGAGGGCTACTGGCTCTGTGAGGTGAGGGTCAAGTGGAACCAGAGCAAAGGAAAAACTGAGAATAGATGGATTCACAATGAAGTCATGGTGTTTTTGCAAATAAGCCAAGAAAGTCATCAGCTATAGTGTACGATGCTATCGAAATAAACAAACAAAAAGAAATGGAAATGTGACCCTCACAAAGACTAGAGACTATTGGAAATTGCCTTTAGGAAGAGTAAAAGAACAAACACTAAAAACTAAAGTCATAAGGAAATTTGCCCCCAAAAGACTGAATCTTAGAAGTGGCATCAATCCATTCATACGTGGGCTCGAGTGCCTATTGAAAGTCTCATACCAGCATGTTGCTATAGAAGACACCAGAAATACAACTGTGGTCCCTGCTCTTAATGACTTAACCATAAACCTATGGATATCCGCTCAATACACATGACATGATGACAAACGAGTAAACATAAATGCATATGGTACAGGGTATTACATTCGAGTGTACAGAGGCCAAGCGGTTGGCTGGGCTCCACCAGTGACAGCTGAATGGTTTCAATGATGAAATGGACACTAAGTTTAACCTTGAAGTAAAAGGTAACAAAATGTTGAGAAAAATACTATTTTGGGTAGGGTAAAGAGTATGAAAGAAGTATGGTAGTAAGAAAAGGATCCAGGTCCCAGAGTTGCCTAGAGCTAAATTTCAATCCCAAAGCTTTCACTTATTGATGATCTACTGAAAGTCCCCAATGCTATTTCCCATCTGTATGTCTTTTTTTCTTTGTTGTTGTTGTTGTTGTTTTAAGACTTTAAATTGGATAAATTTTAAAAGATTGAAATAAAAAAAAAGATTGAAATCATACAAAGTATCTTTTCTGATCACATACAATGGAAATAGAAATCAGTGACAAAAAGAAAACCAGAAAATTAAAAAATACGTGAAATTAAACAACACACTTCTAAACAATCAATGAATCAAATTAAAAAATTGCAAAGGAAATTAGTTGTTTTAGGAATACTTTTAAATCTGTGTGATGTAGAGAAATAGAAAAAGAAATGACTGAGAGAAAAAGAAAAGAGCTAGAAAGCAGATGGTAGACTGGGAGTGTGTATTTCTACAAAGTAGCCCTGGGAAGAGAGAAGGAATTCTGCAGTAGAGTAAATCCAGACCCGCCCACCCACCCACCCTGCGAGCACACTGAAAGTGAAGGAGGAATAAAGGAGACTGAGGAGTTGAGTCACAGGGTCTCAGGCCTTGGTGGTAAACAAAGCCAGATCTATGAAAACTGGAAAAGCAATGAATACTTGGAAAAAGTATTGGGGGGGTGGGAAATGCCATTTAAATGCATATCACCACCAAGAGGATAAAACAAATTCACAAGCATTTTGCTAATGCTGGATAGGAGTTAGCAAAAGGTATTCTATTGAAAAGTACGTAACATGCAAAATGCTAAATATAAATGAACGGTACTGCATCTATTAGAGCAAAACTCTAAGATGTGTAATTGATAGTCTTTCGAACACATTTTAATTGCTTTATTATGGCAAATGTTTATTTAGATGGTTTCATTCACTTACCTCAGACCACAGTTTTCTTAATCCTGTTTTCTTTATTTTTTAAGATTTATTAATTAATTTGAGAGTGCACGCGCAAGTGGGGGCATGGGAGAGAGGGGGAGGGAGAGGGACAAGCCCACTCCCTACTGAGCCAGGGAGGCTTCAGGGGGACTAGACCCCACAACCCCGAGATCAGAACCTGTGTCAAAATCAAGAGTCTGATGCTTAACCAACTGAGCCACCTAGGCACCCCTTAATCCCATTTTCTATGAAACCTTAAGTTTCTTCAACTATAAATTCCTGAAAGAATTAATTCTTAGTTTAGATAAAGAAGGTCTACTATAATCATGCTGGTTGTAATATTAGCAAAAATGTATGGAAAAGGGCTTTGTAATTAATGTATTATATGGCCTCAATACATTGTAGTTATAGTAATTATTATTTCGACTAAGATGTGGAGGGAGGCTGGGGAAGGAAAACCAGTGCAGACAATGTAATCTTCCTGACTGAAGCAGACAACAGACTATGCACGTAAATAACACAGGTATTCAAAGTCAATAAGACCTTGAGCTCTGACCGGCAAAAAAATGGAGAGCAACTATACACTATTGCTCACAAAGACTATACAAACAAAGTGGCGAGTGTAGAAGAACAATCTTGAAACAAGGTAAGGATAAACTGGGAAAGATCATCTGAAAGAAGCCCGACACAAACTCTGGCGCAGTAAGAGAAAGACTTGGTCTAGAGGTATGGCTCAAAGAATGAACAGAAAAGAAGGAGCTGAGGAACATTCCGAAGAAAGAAATATCCAATATAGTAAGATATTATATAGGTAAAGTAAATGAAAGAGAGGATGACTAGAAAGTTTTGAATGAAAAATAGGGTCAATACAGAAAAAAACAGGTTGTTCAGATCAAGGGAAAGGAAGAAAAAAAATGAAAAGAGGAATTCAATTTATGTTGAATTTGAGATGAAAGTAAGACATGAGTGATATAAGTGAATAGGTTCTACATGCACCAAGACCGGGATATGAATTTGGGAGTAATTTCTATAGAGTGATTTAAAAAAATCAGTTCACTAACTGAATATAAAAATGAGTTTAAGAAGCTAATTTGAGAGAGAAACATTCTTATAATACAGAATGAAAAATAAGAGGAAAAAGGGTCTGTATAGCTGTCTCCCTCTCCCTTCCTTGCTTTCTCTCTCTTTCTCTCTCTCTCTCACACACATACACCCCCCCCCAACAAACAACAACAACAACAGCAACAACAACAAAACAAAACCGAGACGGGGGCATGGACCTCATTAGAAGTAAGGGATTATACCATGACGCTGAAAAGTTTAAGAAGATTAGGTCTAAGAAAAAGTTACCGGATGTCTCAAAAAATTAGGTAAATCATTTTCAAAGCAATAAATCTGATAGAAAATTAAGGGTATAAACTTAACACAAAATTTTACTGTGTTTAAGTTTAGAGTTGCACTTTAATTCCGTTTCTTGTACTTGATTGTTTTTTGTTATCAAACTGGGGGAGCTGGAGAGAAAACTCCATGTAGTTAAGAAGTGAAGGTGGCTGGTATGCACCACCTGCCTTTTTTGTAAAGATCAGCCCTGAAAGGACAGATAAAGGCACAGTTGTAAGAAATGTAACAGGAAACAAACAAATGGAAAATAATTTACAGAAAAAAAAGAAATCCAGGTGGTCCAGTAAACATCCTAAGAGGCTCAAAAATAAGGAATTTAAAATTTAAAAACAATATCTCACTTATCAATTTATTAAAGATTTTATAACACCATATTCAGTCCTGCTGAGGGTGCAGTAGACGGCTCTTGACACTGCTAAGGGGGTACAAACTGACCAGCCTTGTTGAAGGGCAGCTTAGCAATGTGTTTCTAAAGCATTTAAAATGTAATGCACCTTGACAGTGATTCCACTCCAAGGAAATAATTTCGAAGAAATAATCAGAGATATTCACAATGTTTTTTATATAAAAATGCTAATCTGATCAACACCTTGAAACAATATACTAGCCTAACAATAAGCAAATGTCTTCTATATATAATACAACAGCATAATGTACCCTTAAAGTCTGTTGCAGAAAAGTGTTTAATGATGTGATACAACAGAATATATTATTTAAATATAGGTACTAAAGTCCAATATGCTAGATTTATAGGATTTTATTTATTTATTTGACAGAGAGAGGGAGAGAGAGAGAGAGATATCACAAGTAGGCAGAGAGGCAGGCAGAGAGAGAGGGGGAAGCAGGCTCCCTGCTGAGCAGAGAGTCCGATGCAGGGCTTGATCCCAGGACCCTGAGATCATGACCTGAGCCAAAGGCAGAGGCTTTACCCCACTGAGCCACCCAGGCACCCCGATATGCTAGATTTATAGCCAGGCTCTGCTACTTACTTGCTGTGACCATAAAAGAAAAGTCAAAATTTCCTTATATATACAACAGAAATAATAATATACATATTTAATCAAGCTATTAGCAATAATAAATGATAAATAAATAAAAATAACAAAATATAAAAAGCATGGAAGACTGCCTGACATATCGTTCGTAAGCACTCAACAGATACTATCTTGATGAATAAAAAGCATAAAAACCCACTAAGCTATATATTGGACTGATCCTTAATTTTGTTAAGTAAGTAAACAAAGGCATAATATGCACAGAAAAAAATCTGCAAGGATATTTTAGTAGTGATCAATTCTAGATGGTGGGATTACATGAAACTTTTATTGCCTTCTTTACATTTTTCTCTATTTTCTAAATTTTCAACGATGAACATGCATTTCATTAAAACTTTGAAATGTTTTCTAAAATTAGCAAATGCTCATTTGACACTTGAGGATAGCATTTCATGGTGACCGTGGAAACAGTCTAAAAAGTTTTCCTTTAGACCGAAGCATTATAGCACTTGTTCTTTATTAAAGACACACATGTGCATAACAATAAAATAACTAAAGGTTCTGGACTCAAGGATCTATAATCTATAACCCAAAACCAAAAAGGCATGGTCTCAAAAAAATACAGAAGGATAGGGGGAATTAGTACACATAGTTTTGAGCTTCTGCTTGTCAACATATTTTACAATGATTCTTACACACAATTCACTTAAATAACCAGAAAATAAAATGCTATGTATAACACTTTCTAATTTTCTTAATTCATCTGTGTACATGTACTTTTGTTCATGCACTCATGTGCCTAAAATCAGGGGGAAAAGTCTGGAAAAAATACTAAAAGGTAAAAAATAAAAAAACCAAAAACCAAAAACCAAACAAAAAATTGCCAACCCCTAAAATTCTATACACAAAGAAAATATATCTTAAAAAAAGCAAAGGTGAAACAAAAAGATGATTTCAGACATAAAAACTGAAAGAATTCACCACCATCAGACCTGGTGATAAGACGTTAAAGGCAGTCCCTCAGGGAGAAGGAAAATAATACGAGATGGAAATATGGAACTCACAAAGGAGTGAAGAGCACTGGAAATGGTCCCCGAGAAGACAGAAGTGACCCAAGCTCTATATAAAGCACTCTGTGCAACAGGGACAGTGACAACAGATATTTGGCACAGATTTACTCTTTGCAGTCACACCAGTGTGAGGAAGAGGCGGCCCATGATTAAAATGCAGTTTCCTTGATCCTACATAATTCTTCCTGCCTGCCTCAATACAGACAGCATTAAGGGGATGAAGAGAGTTCAGTGCTATTTGATTATTATTTTCATTAAAAGAATATTTATTTTAAAAAGTCCTCATTTCAAAAGTGTTACATTCATTAAAGAAAAAAAATGAAAATCTGATACACAATTTAAAAACACCAAGGAAATAAAACCACTTTTAATTTAAAGAGAGAGGGAGGGAGGGAAGTTCTATTGAGTTTGATATTTTGAGAGGCATTAATTTACCATTTCATAGAGGAAGACCGTGTGTGGTGGTTAAGGTGGAGACAAACTCAAGAAACTAAAAATGAGCAGAAGGAGGAGGAGAGGTAAGAGGACTGGACAGGGGATGAGAGGAGTAACACTGGTTAAAAAGAGAGGGTAGCAATTCAGGTTATTATTGCCATCTGACCCACTAGATCATAAGCCAGCAGGGTATTTAATACATAAATGGTTGTAACGGTAGAGAAAAAGGTTTTCCTAAGTAACACTGAAAATCTCTCAAATCTTGGTTCATAATCAGAAGCACAAAAAAGACCAGGCATGAGTCCTGGTGGTAAAAATTAAACGGACAGCTCTCTGAATCAGACCATCCCCGAGCACAAAGAATACAGACAATCTGGGCTTTCCAAATGTTTTACAGAATGACACAGGAAATAGCCTGTTTCTCCCTGGAAACACTGCCTACTGGAATGGAGTGGACGGAATGGCCCTGGCTGATCTGTCATAGTTTTCGTGCGCTAATACACAACAGCGCGCAGATCCTCGTCCTCCACTGTATTTCTGATATCCCTCAGCTCGGAATCTGAAACCCAGATCCAATGGGGGTAAGCTTACAAAAATACAACGCTGGGCGATTCCAGGGTTTGTTTAATGTTACTGGATAGTTACCTACTAACATGATGTATCTGGGAAAGGGAAACAAAAACAAAAACTCCACCTCACAGGGCTTATGTAAACAAAGCAACCAATGCTGAAGGAAAGGGAGACCAGCTGGAGCAACATTAATGAACTCTGGTCAACACAATTTTCCCCGAAATGCCAGATAGTGAAGTTTTAAACATATATGAGAATATGTCCATATCAAAGCAGTAATATCCCAACTCTCTAAGAGGTGAACAAGCAAAATATTTGATGAGGAGAGTGACACAGGGGTGTGCGCACCGAGAGGAAACGCTCGACTACAGAATCATGACAAGTGGACACAATTAAAACAGTGCTTTCCATTCAGGTTGTCCTGGGCTTGAGGGGGCGTCCCGGGGGCACAGATGGGTCCTGCCCGAGGGGGCGTCTGCTGCAAGGGAAGCTAAGAATAAAACGCTTCATCTGTTTTACGTGTTGCTGCTACCCAAAAAGCTGGTCAAGAGCAATTAAAATCGTTTGAAAACCTTGAGAGGCTTGAATGAAGGTAAACTACTCCTTTCACATTTGATAACTTTCTCAAAAACTACTGAACAGGACAGTGTTCTCAAATGATGACATGCAAACGCCTGAGAAACCAACCTAGGAGCCAGAAGCAAAGCAGATCCCACATGCGTTTTTAATTTGCCTCTTTAGCACAGTGTCGTTACCAGCATTTGTCAGTTACCATCCACAGGACTTAATTCCACTACCAGCATTTTCAATTGTGTTATCATAAAGTTGATTTTGCTTTACAGGTTCATGAAAGAGAACTGGAGAAGTAGTTTGTGTCCTATGTACCAACCGTAAAATGGAAGGCAGCGAAGCTAATAGTTTTATTATTAATATTATTTTTACTAAATATTAATTTTATTTTTATTTTAATAAAATAATTACTATTTAATAATAAATAAATGTATTTACCAAAAATTAATATTTATTTTACTAAAATTAATCTTATTTAATAACATTTGTAGTTATTATTTTACTGAAAATTTAAAACTAAAACAGATGGTGGAAATGGCTATCGAGTCATGTCACTTAGCTAAATTGCAAGTTACTCTGTAAAAAAGGCAGGGTAGCATAAAAAAGAGAAAGAGGGAGAGAAAAGAAAAAGAAGGGACGGAGAGGAGAGGGGGGCAGAAAAACATTAGGCCTAAGTAAATGTTCTGAAAGTGATTACAGTACAAGTATTCAGATTCACTCATTCAACAAATATTTATTGAGCACCCTACATTTCAGGCATCATATGAAAAGGTACAGACAGACATAAAAAGCTTGACAAAAGAAAATTTTGAATGTAGAACCTAATATCAAAAAATAAGGAAGATTCAAAACTTTTTAACTATAGTCTAGATGACACAGGAGATAAATGCCCATGGCAAATTTTCAAAAGTGCTCAAAATATGGTGAGTTTATGAGATGTTTAGAAGGGGTAAAAGCAATCGAACAAAAAAGGTTTCTTGTGTGGGGGCAGTAAATGGGGAGAAGGGAGAAAAGAATGTTCTGGGTAAGTCTGTAAGTCTATTTAACAACCCTTGAAGGTAATGTGACTGGATATGAGATTAAATTGAAATCATTTTCTTAAATAGAGTTAATAAACTAAAGCAAGGAGCACTGGGGTCGCTCAGTCAGTTAAGGACAGACTCTTGATTTCAGCTCAGGAGCGTTGGGCTCCAAGTCCGGCTCCACACTCATCACAGAGTCTGCTTAAGTTTCTCTCTCCCTCGGCCCCTCCCCTACTTGCACACACACACTCTCTCTCTGTCTGTCTCTAAAAAAAAAAGAAAGAAACTAAAGCAAGCTAGAAGGGTAAAAAAAAAAAAAAAAAAAAAAAAAGACTTTTATCCTTTTAAAGCTAAAAGGAATTATAAAGAACACCTAATCCAAAACTTTCATGTTGTCCATTACTGAGGTCTGAGGAGCAACTTTCCCGAGGTCACACGATAACTTTATTATTTTTAGTTGTAGTTTAAAATATATACACAACTCCTATAAATTCTCTGTAGGAAAATTAAATATTCTTTATTAGCTGAAATTTAAAAAAAACCCACACAGACTAGAGCCAGTCAATATTTTGGTGTGAATTAATTCTACCTTTTTTAAGAGAAAGAGAAAGAGAGGTTGGGGGAGGGATGAACAAATAGAAAACATATCCACAGAGGAATGGTATCATGCTGATCATAGTGCTTTCTAAACCATTAACAAAATATTTTTCTAAATCCATTAAGTGGACGTAACTTTCAAAGAAAATTATTAACTTGAGCATGTAATCGACTCTTCTTTTTGCAATTATTTTATACTGATAAATTTTAAACAATAAACATTTAAATATAGTGCAAATGAGCACAACAGTAATGGTGGGAATAATAATAGAATAATTTAAAAGATGTGAATACTGCCATAGGCCTAATAATAAGACTATATATACACATATATATCCTCAATTTTTAACACATACAAAACAAAAAAATTTAAAGATCTCTAAAGTACAAATTTAAAGATCTCTAAAGTTCCTCTGAAATTCAAAAATTTTATGATTCTGTGTATACTTTATGCATCTTTCTATAGTTTTTCATAAGACTTCCCATAATAACTACTTTTAAATAAATTTCAAGCTTATTACTACTTTATTCAAGAAGAGTTTCATACACAGACAGCACTGTGGAAGGTTTTAATTTACATAAGCATACTGAATGCTTATAGCCACCCTGCAATGTAGATAACATGAAAATTAAGTTAATTTGTTCGATATCCCACAGCTGGTAAGTAGAGGGGACAGAATTAGACTCCTGGTCACATGTTCCCAAAGATTCTGCTCATTTCATCAAATTGCCTTCCTTAATATATTCACTGAGGCATCTATTGTAACAACAGCAGGATTATTATCCTAGGTAAACATCCGTTTAAAAGGACCGAGGAAATGCACACTGAGACTGATAGAGCCAAGTTCTCCTGTCGGTGGAAATACTGAACCTACACAGGACAACAAGTAAGGAAACAAGTTAACGAAAAACAAACCAAATTTTAAAAGTGAGTGAAAAAAATAAATAAAAGTGAGTGATGGGAAAACAAATAGGTCTGAGTTTAGAACAATGGGCCCCGGGTAAGTGCTGAATGTAAAATTTTCTACCTTTTTGTTTTTTAATCAATTTGTATTTTGGTTTGGTTTTGTAGCCCATTTAACTTAAGAGAGATGGTTCGTAATAATTTCATATTGTTTAAATACTAACAACAAGAAGTATTTCCTATCATTGTGGAATAGTTTTTAAATTTTTCATGAAACTTAAAGAGAAATGACACAGATTTTACAAATTTTAGCTCACTTGGAAGAGAGTTTCTAAATCAATAATGGGAAATTTTTGCTACTACTATTGTATAATTAATTGAAAGGGTAAAGAGGTTATTTCCTTGACCACCTGAAAATGGGGAAGACTATTAACGAATTACTTTTTAACACAAAATATCCTACTTTGTTTTAAGTGTGATACACATTCACTCAACTGAACATTCACTCAAAAGATTCATGTCAGACATTCTCTCTTCAAGTGCTATGGGAATACAAATAAGGCTACTGACTGAGATGTGGTCCCGAACCTCACGGAAAGAGATGATACTGGTGTGGCTTTCTATTTAAATAAATCAATTTAATTCCCCTTAGAAATATCTGTATATATCAATGTGTACATTTAGGATTACGAAAGAAATAATGGTACTGTGTGTTCCACAGGAGATTTACAAATGATTTTCAACATGCTTTATCATTTCTTGGTAAGATGGTATATGAACAACGAATCTTGGAACACTGAAAAAATAAAATAAAAGTAACTGGGGGGAAAAAAAGATGGTTACGTGATATATACTTAAAACTTGAAAAAAAAAAAATCAAAGCCAGTTACTCCATGCTCTTAAAAAAAAAATGAGATGACCTTTCTTTGAATTTGGCCCTCGTATTTCTGGACCTACTTTTATTTCTATTGCCAACCTCTGCTTCAGCCCCAACCTGATGCAGCAGGAACGTAGAGTGAGGATTCATCAGAATCTTTAAAGACACTTGCAGCCTGAGATGATGAAAGCTAAGATATAAAACAACAATCCCCCGCGTGCTGGCGTGCACCCAGATTGCCCAAGGCGGATGCTTAAATAAAGACTGTTGGAGTCCTCTCCGGAAGATTTAACTCCACAGGTGTAGCTGGCACTCAAGAACTTGTGTTTTTAGACAGAATACATTTTGAGAGACGTGATGTCTAGAATTATCATCATTGCAGAGTTAGGGTTCCTATTTTCCCTTCTACCCTGTCATTCTCAAACGTGCCAGAAATATTACCATTTGTTTCGATACTTCTGAAGTGAAACTATTTGCTGATCTGCACAGGACATATTCCCAAACAATATACACCCAACGTTTCTGCCCATTTCCCACTAGACAGAGAGATGAATGGATAGGTACCAAAGGGAGACAAATGGAAGTAGTAGATCCATCCACCCATTTACCTAACATACATTAAAGAAAGCAGGCATTCTACTGGCAAATCAGAAAGTAATTCAAGTGTTTTAACCTTTCCCATATCTGAGACACGCTCCAAAATTTTGTCCTAAAAAAAATCAAAAGAAGAAAGCTACCACTGAAAGAAATTCCCAAGAAAGTTCCTAGAAGATTTTAGTTACTAACAACCATAGTTATCTTACCTGCCATCCCTCTGAGCAGCACCACCTTCTGTTACTGTCTTGACAAATATTCCCAGCTTTTCAAGTCCGGCATCTGCTCCAACACCCATTCCAATAATGCTTATACCAAGTCCATCCTCATCTATGAAAAAGGGAAAAACAATGCAACAACCTAAGTTTTACATTAGCCCACAATTAGCTGGTGAGACCTGTTTTTTGCTTTTAGTTTCGTTCTTTATGGACTATATGACACACTTGGCTTGGCAGAATATTTTTTTCTATCCTGGAGAGCAAAGATGTTAAACAGGATCCCCCAAAAGGCCTGTGAGTTTAATCTCATTTTATTACTGCAGTTGGCTATTCATTTGTGATCCCAAGAAAAAGTAGTAATTTGATCATGTAGTAATCTGCCTTAAAATACAGCCTCTCTAAACATAAAAGCATACATACCAAACACATATATATTATTTTAAATGAAAATGATCATAATATATCTAAAATTTCCCCTTCATTTACGTGGTCTTTGCTTTTTTGTTTCATGTTCCCATTCATGTTCATGCTCAATAAGGTGGCCTGTGTCTTTCAGTAGTTTCCTACTATCCAAGCATATAAAAGTATCAACAGCTATATTTGTATATATGCATAAATATAAACATACATACATATATGTATATGTGTGTATATACGATGGCTCATTTTTCCTTCCTATTTGCTTTATACAAATAAAATCATATTAAACCTAGTTCTCTCTGCAGCTTACTTTCCTAATTCAATGATACTTCATGGATATCAACTTACATAGCTTTAAATCACTTCTAATGACTGCATAATATTTCATGGTGAGATGGGATCATAACTTATCCAACCACTTCTCTACTGACAGGCATTCATTTTCATTTCCATGTTCTTTGCCTAGTGAACAATGCTGACAAATATATTTTTAAATTCCTTTACAATAATGTTTATCCATTTTTCCATGAACATATGTATCTTAACATCGATGAAATAAAAGATACACTATTTCACATTCCAAATTTTTTGGTCAACATTGAAAGTTATTTTCTGATAGCCTCAAAGTCTTTGGAACCATGTTGTATGAGTTGCATTAAAAAAAAAAACAGACACTCTCTAATCAATAGCGAAGTGTTGTCTAAAGGAAAACAGGCTCATCCAGTCAGCAGAATGCTTGATGCTTTTAAGACTTTTTAGCAGTAACATTTAATACACTAAGCATTCTTAATCAGTAATCTCTTGAACAGGGTTCATCTCATTGATTACTACTTGTCACCAACTTCTGCTTTAAGTGTTTCTAAGTACAATTTATAATCCTACATCTGTATTCTACATATGTTTAAAAACATATCATTCAGCAAAAGTGTGATTTGTTTACTCAGTTGTGTGCTAAAGAGAGCTTCATAGAGTGTTCTCCCCAGAGGACCTGTCCAATGTGATCCCCAGATGAAGGTACTTCCGCATTGGTTTTAGGCACGGGTGCCTCTCCAGCGTGAGAATTTTAATGGTGACTAGTGTACAAGTCATCACTGGAGAAGTTCTTTCATTCCTTATATTTAGAATATTTGCACACATGTGATTTCCCATATTTATTTCATTCTCATTGTTTCTCCGGTATAGACACTCAAGTTCATCCAGAGGCCTTCTCTGGTTAAAAACTTTCTAACATTTATGATTTCTCCCCAGAATGGTTTTCTTGGGAAAAGAAAAGTTAGATCTGTGCTAAAGGCTCTTCCTCACTGGTCACATGTACAAAGTTGCTTCACTCCCACAGGAATTGTCCTATTTGTATAGAAGGCTAGCTATACAGCTGAACTCTTGCCCACATTCATCATATTCCTAGAGTTTCCTGGTGTGGAAATCTGTTCGTGTTGGTGACAGGATGAATGATGACCCAAAGCCTTCCCAGTGTTTACATACATGTAAGTGTTTCTCCCAGAGTGTTTGCTCTTGTGTCGTTTAAGAGATGACCACTGTAGACTCGTCCACATTAAATAATGCCACAGAGCTTCTCTCTTATATGAAATCTGGTATATATTAAGCATTTAGCTAAATTCTCATTCACATACATTGTATTTACAGGAGTTTCTCTTCAGTATGAATGCCCCGTGTCAAGCCAACGTTGGGTTGTAAGTGAAACTTTCTCATACTCAGTACATTCACAGAACTCCTTTCAAATGTGGATTCTCTGTACCATCATGTCATTAAGTAGTTCCTTCCTGCAAATATCCTGCATGAAAATTATGTCTTCGTTTTTAAGTGAATTTTCCCTGCCTGGACTTGGGCCTTAGTAAAATTATCTTTCTTCCTGCCTTAGCAACCCTGTTGCTCTCACTGGAAAATTACTCAGATTTGCAGAGCTGAAAACCCAATTGTAGGAAAAGTGATAATAGCCAGCCTCGATTCCAGTGCTGAGTGCCTGAAAGGCAAGATGTATAACTGAAAGACAATTAAAGGAAGAATACAACCAACACGGAGAGACCAGATGACTGATTTCATCTCTGTACAGCTTTCTGTGAGATGTGTCAAGCATGGGTGAAGTCCAGAGCCATATCCTTGAAGGCCACTGATTCTTGTGACTGTCAAGACCCCAGCAGCCACCTGGTGTTCCTCTGTCTATCCCCTTCCAGGGACGGGCAAAGCACTAAGTAGGCAAAGCAGCCGGGAAACGGCAGAAAAGACTGTGGGGCCGAGTTACCATGAAAGGTGCTGTCACCACACTCCGGAGCTCACAGCTTATTTTTTCTCTTAGTAAAGAAGCTCGTGTTGGCTTAGCATTCCCCTTATTGCTTGTAAGATTTGAGCTTGTATTCATGTGAGCATGGACCATCAGATGTCCTCTTTGGTAAACTGCCAATTTTTTCTACTGAGTTTTTCCTGTCTTTTTTTTTTTCTTTTTTAAGGTTCTCAGCATATTATACATATAAACTCCATGTCATTTATAATGAAGATGCCCTCCCTCAAATTTATCATTTATCTATTGCCTTTGTTTGACAATAATGCCTTTAAAAGCTTAAAATTTTGAATTGATTGATTGGTCGTCTTTTATTTTATAACTTCTGCTTTCCCACTTTGGTTAAGTCCCTCCTCTAACAGGCCTACAGGATTCATGCGGTCTTTATAAGTTTTTTGTCAAATGCCTTTATTTTTAATATTTAACTATCTAATCCATGTAGAGTTGTTTTCTATATGATGTAATGCAAATGAAGGTGTCCGACTTTATATTCTTCCACACTGACGCTCAGTTACGCCAGAACAATTTGTAAAGCAAAGAGCAATCAAAACAGTACAATACAGCCATAAAAACAGACACAAACATCAGGGGAACAGAATAGAGAGTTCTAAAATAAACCTATGCATATTGGGCCAATTAACTTATGACAAAGAAGCCAAGAATATACCACAGGGAAAGGATGGCCACTTCAATAAATGGTGCTGGGAAAACTGGACAGACACATATAAAATAATGAAACTGGACCCCTATCTTATACCGTACATAAAAATCAACTCGAAATGTATTAAAAACTTACATTTAAGACTTGAAACCATAAAACTCCTAGAAGAAAACAGCAGGTAAGTCCCTTGACATCAGTCTTGGCAATGACTTTTTGGATTTGACACCAAAAACAAAAATAAACAAGTGGGACTACATCAAACTGAAAAACTTCTGCACGGCAAAGGAAACCACTAGCAGAATGAAAAGACAGCCTACAGAATGGGAGAAAATATTTGATAAGGGGTTAATATCCAAAATATATAAAGAACTCCTGCAACTCAACAGCAAAAAACCAAACGCCTATTAAAAATAGGCAGAGGAAGCGAACATTTTTCCAAAGAAGATATACAAAGGGCCACCAGTTACATGAAATGGTATTTAACAACACTAATCACCAGGGAAATGCAAACCAAAACCACAATGAGAAATCACCTTATTAGAGTTAGAATGTTAGAATGGCTATCATCCAAAATAACAAGAGATAACAAGTGTTGGCAAGGATGCAGAATAAGGGGAACCCTTGTGCACTGTTGCTGGGAATGCAAACTGGGGCAGCCATTTTGGGGAAACAGGATGGAAGTTTCTCAAAAGATTACAAATAATTTAGTTCTTTTCTAGCTTAATTTTTCTAGCTTTAACTTTTATTTTGTGAAAAATACAAAAGAGTCTATGAAAACATTTATTTACAAAACACTGTGTTTAAAGAAGAAAAATAAAACAAATATCCACGTACTAACAAAGTTACAGAACACTACCAACACCTGAAAAGCCCATTCTGCAGTCCTGGTATCGTAACTCTTCCCTCGGTAATCACTGTCCTAAATATTGTGTCAATCGCTCCCTCCATTTTTAAAACCACTAACTAAAACCACTTATTTGTGTATCTCTAAACGATATGCCATTTAATTTTTCCTGGCTCTGAAATTTAAATAAATGGAATTATACTGAATGGCTTCTTCTGTGATTTGCTTTTTATCCCCCCCTCAATTTCATGTTTGTAAGACTCATACACACTGCTGCATGGAACTGAGGCTCCTTCATTTTACCCTTTTCTGTCATTAATGAATGTTTGGATTATCCTCATTTTTGCTATTATAAGCAATACGGTGGCCCGCAGCCAAATCCCACAGCTGTTTTTGTATGGACCATAAGCTAGGGATGGTTTTTATATTTTAAATGAATGAAAAATGCAAGTATCATTCTTACATCCTTTTTAACCTCAAATGAAAAGTGTCTCTTAATGGGAACAATTAGCCAGTCATGTCTGGTGTAATGACTGGTATTCTTTACATTTTTGTAATCCAAGTCATTTTATGTCCAATAGTTACAATTTTCAACTCTTTTCCCCTCACCTTTGCTGTTTAGAACAAGTTATTCTTTGTTTCTTTTCCTCCTTGCTAATTGGGAAGTAGGCAGGTGATGTGTTCTTTAGATCCTTAGATACCAGCAACTTTCCTTCTTTCACCAGGAGAGGTAAATGCTCTCTGGGACGGATACAGGATTCTCCAATGTGTGAAACTGTATGCCTGCCTCCCACGTCCAGTGTTACAAATGAGAAATCTGATGCTTGTCTAATAATGTTGCTTTGGCAAGTACCTTTGCTTCTTTGTTTGCTTTGATTTGAGTGCGGTATTTTGTAAAATTCCTACTTTATACATTGATGATGAGGACTTCTCCCAGGCTATGCCTGAGAGCGGGTGTTTTTCAAGTCTCTCTCAACCGGTTGGTTAAGCCCTTCCAAATAGGAGGCTCAGGTCTTTTCTGAGCTCAGGAAAATTATTTCCATGTTTTGTCTAATATGTCTCTCAAGTCCTCTATTGTCTTTTCCCCTTTTGTTGCCTACAATTTATATGTTGGGTCTCTGTCATGATTTTTCGTGGATGTTTGCTCTGTCGTTTAAGAATTAGTTTGGCTCATTTCTTACGCCTGACCTTCTAGGTCACCAGTTTGAATCTCAACAATACTATCTTTTCCTCTTCAATTCCTCTACTGAAATCTTTAATTTTAAAATCAATGTTTTTGTTGTTTGTTGATTGCCTTAAGAATGTTTTTTTAAAGCCATACTTGATATCCTCATTTGGCTTTTCATTTGCTTCTTTTTGTCATTCGAGTTTTCATCTGTCCTGCTTTTTTTGTAAGGCTCTCTGAGATGTGATACCTCCCTAGTCACTGAGTCCCAGTCCATTGCTGGTGCCTGTCTTACAGGATGATAAACATGGCAGTCTCTGGTCCCATGGGTCCTCACTTCTCACTTCCCACTACAAGCAGGCTGAGATTCCAAGAGCAGAAATCAAAAGGAAGCCCCTCTGCTCCCATTCTCCCTGCTCTCTCTTAGCCCTCTCCCCTCAGAGAGGATTCCACTGTCTCCATTCCACAATCCAGAATCTAAAGGCCCAGGGCTCCCCCACCTACTACATTCAGAGCCCAACCATGACCACTCTCCCTCCACCAAGAACGCAAATCAAACATAAACACAAGCACCTCCCCTCTCCTTCCCCCTGCTCCCTCTGAGCTCTCAGGAGCACCAGGCCTTTGCAAGGATACCAGCCAAATATCAGGCCCCACCCGCACCTCCCTACTCCCGGTCACCATCCCAGCCAACTAAAGCTGACGGCTTTCAGTTGGAAGCGGAAGGGAAGAGAGAGTGTTTGAGTCCACCATCCATACAGAGCTCATATCAACTACTTTTGAAATTTAATAGACAAATTAAATCCTCCATGAGAATTAACACTTTCTTCAACCCTTCGAGGGGGAAAAAAGGCTACACGTGAAAAAAACGAAGTCATTTCTGTGTTATTAAAATAGCCATATAGTGATATTACAAGCGCCGTGGAGCTCATATACCTTTCTCTAGTTCCACTGGGAAAAGTTCCAGCTTTTCTACACGCTTTTCAAGTTCATACTCGGCGGAAGCAGCCACGGGGTCCACTTCATCGTTCCTCCTGTCATAGTCTTCATTGGAGTATGTGCTGAAAACCTGTAGTAGGAGGTCAACAAGAACATGATAATCCAGAAAGATGGCTTTCTTAATTAAAAAAAAAAAAACCTGCTAAGTATCTAAAACTATGTAAATTAAAAATTTTGTACAATAAATTTCTTTGAAACAACTGTTTTCTCTCTCAAATCAATGGAGATGTTAAGAAAAGGAAAACTGAATCAGAATAAAAATAACTTACATTTAAAAATGTATGCCATTCTAAAAAAAAAAAATGGATGCCATTCTATCACTTTTAATAATCTGGGAGACAACAGAAGCCACAGGATGTATCATTCGAATAGCAATATTCACTGATTTTTATGGAATCAGAGTATACCATATTAGCTGCAATGCTCTGCTGGTTCCTGATGAAACTATGGTGAAGGACTTTGAAGCTACTACCTAAGCAAACACCCTCACTGAATCCGTTTCGTGCTATGACCTACACATGCCCCGGTGTTGTGGTGCGTCCGTACGATAATTATATTTCAATCACAGAAGCACTGAAACTGACTTCCATACTGTACTGTGCTGCTCGCTTTGGCGGCACATACATATGGCACAGAGTGCATGACGCTCTCATTTGTCATCTCTTATTTTACTTGCATGTAGATCCCTGCTAGATTCTCAGAGAGCCTTTCCATGAAATGACTATCAAAATATTGTTCAAGAGCTGCAGAGAACTAGGATATCACCAGCTCTCCTAAATATTATGTCATTCATTCCCTCCGTTTTTAAAACCACTTATTAAAACCAAAACTTGAGTGTCCTTTTCTTCTGAATTTGTTCTATTTGAAAAGTAATTGGAAATAGGTATACCATCCCTTACTCAAGTCACTGAGGAATATCTAAAAGAAAGAAATGTATAATTCATCAAATCCAATGAACATGTATAATAAAAACTGACATTTTTAACTATTTAATAAATATTAAGTATCTAAACTGTGCCTGAAAAAACTCTGCAATGGCCCCCAAATCTTAAAATCTAGGCGAAGCTTTTTTTCATATATGTAAGAAGCTATAATAAAAAAAAGAAAGCAGAACAGAAGGTCAGAGATGAAAGAAATCAAATCTATCTATAAAGCTAGTCCTGCTGGTCCAGGTGCGTTTTACATTCATATTATTGGAAAACTGGCAACTCTCGTATGCTATATATGGTAACCTATAAACCAGGAATATATGTTGTATATATAGAAGCAGATGTAATGTGGTATAAATTCATCAAAATCAGGTCATTTATAATATTTGTACCAGGATGAATACTGTTTTTCTTCCTGACTTTCAACATGTTTTCATGGCCTCAAGCCACTCATTTGGTCTCTACCACATTTCCTCACCATAATAAACATCACTGCATCCAAATGCATATTTCTAAACTATAGGGTTTGTACCTTTCTCTATGTTAGTCACTGTGCTGGCCATTGGACACTGGAGAAGGTACGGTCTCAAGTAGCTCACAGCTTAGTAGGGACACAGAAATCAATGTAAACAACCACAGTCCATAACGTGATACCTGATGTAACAGAAAAATATGCCAAGTAATCTTTCTCACTTGCTGGAGAAAGGGAAGAATTTCATGAAGGGCAAAATATTTAAGCTGAGTCTTAAAGAATAAACAAGAATTCATACATTTGAGTGTAGAAGAGGTAGAATGCACATTTCAAGTATAAGATCCTAGACAAAAAAAAACCATATCTATATCCATATCTTTTAGAAAACACAGACAGCTAAGTGGCCTACAAAGCAACATGCCTAGGGGAGCAAACTTTAACGACACCCAAAAAAGTTAGCTTGATCTGGAACTTACATTCCTGCAAACTACTGGCAGATATGACTGGAAATTATTCCATTGATGTCTGCTACTTGTCTGCATCTGCTGAAGGCCCAAGAATATATATTGACTGTAGAACAAAGATTTAATTGATATCCATCCTGAAACATAGCTCAATTTTGCTACCATAGAGTAAGTGAATAACTATGTGTGTGTATATGTGTGTGTGTGTGTGTAAAATATAAGTATGGGAGGGGTGCCTGGGTGGCTCAGTGGGTTAAGCCTCTGCCTTCGGCTAAGGTCATGATTTCAGGGTCCTGGGATCGAGCCCCGCATCGGGCTCTCTGGTCAGCGGGAAGCCTGCTTCCTCCTCTCTCTCCACCTACCTCTCTGCCTACTTGTGATCTCTCTTTCCCTGTCAAATAAATAAATAAGATCTTTTAAAAAAGTAATAAGTATAGGAGAACTGTTTCTAATAAATTAACGCCTTCCTGACTTTTTTCAGGATCCCTAAACACTCTGCTCTCAAGTGTTCTTCCTCAATTGGGCTGGTTTATAAAGTTCATTTGGGGGTATCCTGAAACTAAATAAAACAAATAACTATATGACTCCATATTGGAAAATGGTGTTTTAAATAATTTTTGAGGTAGCTAGCAATCAGAGGACTATACCAACATCTCATTCTGTAGAAAAGAAATAATGTAAGATTCTTTTCATCTTCAGCTTGCTCATAGTCTGGTAAATTATGTAGGTACATAGGAAAAACCTATAAATAACTGAAAAAGAAAAGCCAAAATTCAATAGGTGCAGATTAAGCTATCATTTACTGAAGAATCCAAAAGATTTAACATAAACATTAGAACCAGTAAGAGTTCTATAAAGTAATAAAAAATATTGTAAAAACCCACAATAGTTTAGAAAGTATAACAGAAAAGATCAGAAACAAAAATATCCAGGAATCACTAATTATAAATGTATAAGGATATCCTTCTCTATAAAATTTAACTGAAAATACAAAAAGCCCTAAATATGTATAATGACATACAGGGCAGTCAAAATTAAATCCCCACTCACATTTTCATGGAAAACTAACAATTGTTTGAAAAGAACAGGATGGAATCAGACTCTATAAGATATCAAACATATAATAAAACTTCATTTTTTAAGGCAATATAGTTTGGACCCTGAGGTAGATCTATTTTTGGGTTCTATTCTGTTCTGCTCCTTTACTTTTCTATTCAAATTAGTTAGGGTAATCTATTCAATAAATAGTAGGGAAAGAATGGGATATCTTTTTTTTTTTTTAATTTATTTATTTGTCAGAGAGAGAGAGTACAAGCAGGGGGAGCAGCAGACAGAGAAGGCAGAGGGAGAAGCAGGCTCCCCGCCGAGCAAAGAGCCCGACGCGGGACTCGATCCCAGGACCCTAGGATCATGACCTGAGCCGAAGGCAGTGGCTTAACCGACTGAGCCACCCAGGCATCCCAAGAATGGGATATCTTTGTGAAAAAAAAATCCTATTTCATCAATAGCAAAAGTAAAATTTCAATTGGTTAAGAACAAAAAAACTTATAAACTTTAAAAGTGCTAAAGAAAATATGGGACAACGTTTAATCAGCTAGATAGGATGTTCCTACGAAGCCATAGATCCTAGAAATCTTAAAACAAATGAATAAGCTATGTGATTAAAATTCAATGCTAAAAATTTCTCGACAAAATATGCCATAATTAAATTATAAGAAAAATCAAATATTAGGAGGAAAAATTGTTAAATATCAAGATGAAATTTGAATATGCATAATATACAAAGAACTTTACCACCTCAAACAACTGCATGTGTAAGCAGGGAAAAGGAAATTAAGTAGAATTCAACAAAGAAATAGTAATGTTCAATAAGTGATGTAAAGATGCTCAGCTTAATTAAAAATTAAGCAAATGTCAAGTACAAGGAAATACCAGGTATTCGAATACCCACAGAATGGTTGAGAGAAAAAGAAAAAAAAAAAAGACTGCAACATCTAATATTCGTAAGAATATAGGAAAAAGAATGCTCTTGGAAAAGCAAGGAAAAAAACATAATTTGAGAATAGCTATCTTGATTTTTTGCCATTTTAAATGTCAGAGGCGCCTGGGTGGCTCAGTCGTTAAGCATCTGCCTTGGGCTCAGATCATGATCCCAGGGTCCTGGGATCGAGCCCCGCATTGGGCTTCCTGTTTGGGGGGGGAGGGGGGAGGGGAGGCTGCTTCTCCCTCTCCCACTCCCCCTGCTTGTGTTCCCTCTCTCGCTGTCTCTCTCTGTCAAATAAATAATCTTAAAAAAAAAAGATTTTAAATGTCAACACCTTTGACCTAATAATCCTACATCCGTGTATTTATAGAGATATTTGCAAATGTGCATACAAATGTACATGCAAGAGAGTTCATCACAGCACTATTTGTAATAGCCCAAAGCTGGAAATTGCCTAAATGTCCACTGACAGAGAAAATGTCTTACTAAATTATGGTACATATGAATATGTAATTTTATGCAATGATTAAAAAGTTCTATCTCTGCTGACATGAAAGACTCTGAAATATATATATTATCAAAACCAAAAAGCACACTGCATATATGTCTATATATCAATATCCATACCCACATCTTTAGCTACATTTATATATACCCAATTGGTATGAGCCCAATTTTAATCTAATTTAAAGACGTCCTAAATTCTCTAGCTCTGTAGTTCTTGCTTCAGTGTCCTTATTCACAAAACGGCTGTTATAATAATTACACCTATCCCGTAAAGTTATTGAGAAAATGAAATGAGATAATCCATGTAATCATGCTTGGTTCAATGTAGGGGAGAGAAAGCTTTCCCAGGGTAATATAAGAGATGACACGACTACTTCCCCAGACTACCTACACTCCTCTCATACTCCCGTTTATAAATAAGTTTTGAATATTTCATCCACTTTGATGCTTAATGTCCCTGAAACCAAAATCTACGTAACTATCTTGATATTATAATATAGATTGGCCTGCCAAAATCCCTACCTGTGTCCAGAGCAATGCACCATCACGCCACAATGGCTCATCACTTGCCTTGCTTTGTTTTGCCTCGACCAGGAAAAAACCTCAGCGATAAAAGAGATATTGACTAAGGTAAATACTTCCCCTTTCATCAATATGACCTTGATTCTTTTAATATTCTTACAATAGTTCTACCAATTTTACTTATATTACCATAAATGCTTTGCAGACATATGGATAGCTAATCAAATAATAATCAGAACCCAATTGTGATATTACTGGAATGCAAAAACCTCTAAAGGCCAACAGCATCCTGGGCCCTAATGTTCAACACCATCAAAATCAATCAATCAATCAATCTATCTATCTATCTATCTATCTATCTATCTACCTACCTACCTACCTACCTACCTACCTATCTAGTTCGGTCACCTTCACATTGTTGCTGTGTTATTTCACTGAGCAAACAAAAGGATGTTTAAATTTAAGACTTCTCTTTTCAGAGCCAACAAATGATACTCTGTTCCTTCATCAAAGGAAACAAAACAAGACCTTCTCCCTGGCTTTGCAGCAGAGGCAGGCTTTTAGGGGGAACAAGTTCACAAATAAAGTTAGCAGTGACATTTCTGACCCAGTAACCCAAGGCTATCCAAAACAAATAAAGTTAAAATTAGCTTACTCTAAGATTTTAACTAAGGTCATTCTTTTGCACATTTCTGGTGGTTTGAGCTACAGCACTTTTTCAAAATAACAGCAACGCTTTTTGAACAATAAGGGGGAAAAAAAGTATTTCCTTTACTTCCTTATGACATATTTTCTTTAATCAATGCAGGTCAAAATAAATTCAGAATTTTATGTAAATATTGACTGGAAGGAATCTCCCACAATGTTTCCACAGGGTGTCGGTTGCACCTGCTGTCTGGTTCCGCTTCGTCTTCCTGACACATCAAAGACAGACAGCGCTGCAGGTTCTAGCGCGCTGCGTTTCAGAGGACAGCTTGGCACGGCGCGCTCCCGGGGATTAGCCAAGCACTCACATGCTTCCCCACACAGGCCCCACTTATCACGAGCTTCCTCGCTCGAACCCACCTTCCCGTGATTTTAGTGCCTCTGCTAAAGTGACTCTAAATGGAAACTAAAACAAAGCATGGAGAAGATGATCCGTATGTTAAAAGTTTTGAAGAGAAATGTGGTGATGAGGCATCCACAGAAAGGAGCATCCTGATGGCCTTCGAGCGAGGGACAACCTCGGCTTTCCTTTTCTTCCCCCAGAACCGAGAGCCAGTTCACCGATTTATGACAGTGAGAATGAGGGTTTCCTGACTTAGCCTAGCCTGTGCCAGCGAGTAAGTCAGGTTTTTGTTGCCAAGTGCTGTGAGCCAAACTGAGTGCACAATTAGGTATCTGGGGGCAAACACCCAAGTCTCCCAAAGACACTGCATAGGCGAGGGCTTTCTGCTGCATACAAATACACGGAAGAGCAGGAAGGTGAAAAAACAGACCCACGGTTCTATCTTGTAAACTCAGTAAAGTCCCAGACTTCTGTTCTTTGGTTTCTCTGACAAGGAACCTGCAGCAAGGTAGGCAAGCAGTTACGACAATATTCTACAGTAGATGTGTCTAGCCTTCTACTAGGGCCACTCAGCAGAATCCTACATATCAGAGAACAGAGCCAAATGAGTGCTGAAGGTAGGGGTTACTCCGAAAGCTGTCAGCTTGCTTGCCTTACCTAATTCAAAGCCCGCTAACATATTTCTAAGGCCAATCTATACATGTGCAACACCATTCATTTCACCAATTATTTGTAATATCCTTAACATTAAGAAATAACATTAATAGGGCGCCTGGGTGGCTCAGTGGGTTAAAGCCTCTGCCTTCGGCTCAGGTCATGATCCCAGGGTCCTGGGATCGAGCCCCGCATCGGGCTCTCTGCTCAGCAGGGAGCCTGCTTCCCCCTCTCTCTCTGCCTGCCTCTCTGCCTACTTGTGATCTCTATCAAATAAATAAATAAAATCTTAAAAAAAAAAAGAAATAACATTAATAAAGCCTTCTTGTGCAGACTGAAAGTACCCAATTCTGAAGTGTTGACTTCTAGTTAGGGTCTTTCAAATACTAACTAATCCTAGACTGAGGACTCCTAACCCACATACCTGGAATGCTAACTAAAGGCTCCTAAAACAAAGTTCTACCCATAAATATTGTGATGCATATGGTGAAGTGATTGCAGGTAAATTACAGGTAGTATAAAACTTAACACAACTTATCTTTAACTCTTATGCCAAGTAAATAAGGCAGGAAAGAGTAAAGAGAGCGCACCCTTTTTATATTTTCACTTGAGAAATCCAAAGCTCTGAGAACCATATGCACGGTATACATAAGGATAATTAATGAAGACAAAGTCTACAGGAACAAAAGATGTGTTTCTCTGAATGTAAGCCTAGTGTTTTCAGGGAAACTAAAGAACAGGAAGTGAAAAAGCAAGCAGAATCTACAGAGTGGGAAGTAAAGAGCAGGCTAGTTCAAAAGGCAACACATTCAAAAACACCCTCACGGAGACATCTAAAATAATGTTTGACCAAATATCTGGGCATATGACCCAGCCAAGTTGACACATAAAATTAATCATCACAAAGCCCTTAAAATAGAAAATTCTCTGGCTCCAAAAACTAGTCTTTTGACATCTGATAATCACATCATGATAATGGTTTTTTAACAACTCTTACAGTGTGGTAAATTTTCATATCCCTAGACATAGTTACAGAATGTGCCCTAAAACTGTGATAAAATCAAATAGACATTTTTGTGTCATCAATGGCACCAACCACTTCACACTTAGAGACAACCAACAACCAAATTTGGAGGAGTTAACTCTTTAAATTTAGAATAGCTATGGCTGACTCTGTGGAACAATAAGCTATACATATGAAGACTTTAAACAAAATATTTCAAAATAAGTAGAGTTTAATTAAGGCTACATATACACAAATTCCCAGCGAAATAAAAAGATTAGAAGGTCCCATATCTCTCCATTTTGAGAAAACAGAATTGAATTATAATTAGTATCATTTATCTACAAAGAAGTGTTGCTTAAGTACTTGAAAAGTTTCAAAAGCTTTAATATCTCCTTGCAAAAACGGTTATGCCATTAAAGTAAAATGACAGAAAGAAATTCTGTCGTAAGTAAACATAAACCGAGCTCATCCTAAATTTGGACAAATTCTAAGACAACGAAGCCCAAATTAGTGTGTTTTTCCAGTAGACAGCTTAACAGGAAACTGGGTGATTCCACTGATGTTCATGTTTTTCACTGTATTTTCCAAATTATGATAAATAATTAAACATATCCATGAGAAATTAACAATGTTCTCTTGCAACTCAGCCAGAATTTGGCTTAAATTGGAGACATATGCTTTATAAACTGACAACTGGTGGCCAGCATGACATAAATTGGTGGCCTTGGTCCAGTTCCCACTGGACAGGTGTCTTCATCACAGAAAAAACTGAACTAATTAGCACCCACTGGCACCTTTTCAGGGGGACATGGGGTAATCTCCTAAAATGAATAGCTGACTTCTCATTCACAGAAGTTAATACTCTCATACAGATGCAACAGGAAGAGTTAGTAAGTCCAGACCTGTTCTAGCATTTGTCTGAGCAGTTGGTATTCCCTTCCTCTTCCCCTACCAGGGCCAGCACTGTTTCTGAAGTCCCATGGAAGGAGATTATTCTGAATTGTCTAAATAGGAAAGCTGATGGAAGGGAGTACCATAGTATGCATGGGTGGTGAGGTTAAAGGGACAAAGGAGGACGCTGGCTACACCAAAAGGGGTTTGAGAGCTTCTCTTGAGGCTGGGGAGACCTTCCTAGGGTACAGAAGTTTACACCCCCCATGTGAAGCACCCAAGGGTTACTGCACCTCTGAAGGAAGGGCTAAGGGGTATGATGAGAACGAAACACTAAGCTCTACGGTCTTGGGAGCCTTGGGAAGAGCACTCACCCCAGGTCCAAGATTTTGCCTGGAGACAGAGTAAAAGAGCATTTTAAGGAACTTTACCATTTGTTTCAGGAGACAAGTAGAAATAACAGTACGGATTAAATGTCTCCAACTTAAACGAAAAGTCTGGCTCCTAACATAAGCATTTCTATAAAACTCTCAGAAACTGTGTTTACCTAGGTGATGGAAGAAATAGGCTGAACTGTCTGCCAAACAAGTAGGTGAGGAATCTCAAAAAAGTTCACTTGAGTGCAGCAAAGGAATGGAATGGGATCTAAAGCACCCTGGTGGTGGTGTACCCGAACTGATTTTTACTCCTTAGAGAAAACTGGTGGAAGACCAGACTCCTGACACCAACTGTGATGGTCTTTGATGTGTCAACTTGACCAGGCTATGGCCCCCATTTCGATGCTGATGTTCGATGCCTTCATAGCACCTCACATTTAAAGTGCCCCAAAGCAAAACTGTAGTGCCCCCCATTCTCTACCTCCTGCACGCTCTCTCCCATTTGATGGCAACTGGACCCTTTTCGTCAGGTGGACTTGAAAAGGCAGTTGGTCATTAACATATCCTCCTCTTCCTCTCCCCTGCCCCTATACCCACTTGAAATTGGTCAAAATCTCCTACAAAGTCTATCTTTTAAAGGATCCTTGTTCTCATTCCTTCCTGTCCCCTGACTGCTCAGATCCCTAATAATGTCATTACACTGTAATATATTTATTACATTCTGCTCTCCTACAACTCACGATACACTACATCTAAACACCATTCTTCAAGTGTGATTCTAATCACGTCACTGTGGCTGGGGACCAGAACTGGGAGATAAGATTGGGGCAGGAAACAGAAAGAGACAGTGAATTTATTATTTATTTTTTTTTTTTTTTAAGATTTTATTTATTTATTTGACAGAGAGAGACACAGTGAGAGAGAGAACACAAGCAGGGGGAACGGGAGAGAGAGAAGCAGGTTTTCCACTGAGCAGGGAGCCCAATGTGGGGCTCGATCCCAGGACCCTGGGATCATGACCTGAGCTGAAGGCAGACGCTTAACGACTGAGCCACCCAGGCACCCCAAGACAGTGAATTTATGAGTGATTTTACATTTCTTTTGCCTCCCCTCCAAAACCCTCAGTTTGTTTTTCAGAGTCCACAGTCTCTCATGCTTCGTCTCCCCCTCCAGTTTCCCCCAATTCACTATAATGCTCCCCTTTTGATCAGTTTAGTGTGACTGACAAAAGACGTCATTTGGTAGAACTGATACTTTTTTAATGTATTTCAAAATGCTAATATAAAAAGTCTATTGGTAGGAATAGGGTAGTCAAGGGCAATTAGCTTTATTGGCTAGGAAAATGCATCATTTGAGAGAAATAATAATAGCTAATATTGAGTTCTCTGGTTGAAATGAGGGGCTGGCAGGTGGTTAAAGCCTGTAGATTTACATATGTAAATATATAAAAGTTGTTTGCTCCCTTTGTAGCCTTGAGTGCAGCATCTGTCCCTAAATGATAAGGGGTCAGTGAAGGCCCTAATGTCCCACAACCGTGGCAGATTTGCTGAATAAAATCCAGCAGTCACTTTCACAGTTCTGCCTCTGGTCACGGCGGTCTATCTGTGAGAAACCGCATTGCTGGTGCCTGTCGTCTCCCAAGCTGAGAAAACACAAGCGGTCTAGTGTGTAAGAGCTCAAGGCTGCTGAAACCTGCCCCATGTCATCTCCACCTGCCGCCCTGGCACTGGGAAGGGAAATGTGTAGGTCACGTATCCTAAATGTGACATACTCAAACTGCTGTCGGCCTCTTTCGAATCAACCAGATGTAGTCAAAGCACTTAGGAGTTGGATACAGCTTCTCAGTTGTATGAGACAATGGGCTGAATTAGAGTCTCGAGTCTCATCCTTTCACTTTGGAAGAAACAGAAAAACACCACCCCATTGTTGGCCCTCTCACCATATATGTAACAGAAATGTCTATCAATAAGCTTGCTATAACAATAAGCTATCATAAGATTTAAAAAGAATTAAAAATTAAAAAGAATTAAAAAGCATTTTAAAAAATTAAAAAAGAGAGTTCAACAATGACCATTAGGTGAACCATGAGGAGAACCTACCCACTCTTTATAGACAAACAGCAGACTTTCGTGGCCCTTTCCTTCAACTGGGTTCAATAATACCTAAATAGAAAATGTCGGGGAGGTGATAATAAGGAGATAAGGAAAAAAAGCCTAATTGTAGCTACCATTAAGTGACTCTTCTGAGATAAGTGTCTCATTTAAATCCAATAATGTTTCTATTTTGCGGCTCAATGAACTTCAGGCTCATAAATGACAGTCTGTCCAAAGACACATGGAAAAAATATAAGTGACAACTGATATCCAAGCCCACGTCTGGATGGATTAAAACTTCACGCTCTTGCCCCCTGCCGTAGTGCTTTAAGTAGAGGAAGCATTATTAAGAACACCAAAGCAGAGGGGCAACTGGGTGGCTCAGTGGGTTGAGCATCAGATTCTTGATTTTGGCTCAGGTCTTGATCTGGTCCTGCAATCCAGCCAGGTGCTCAGCGGGGAGTCTGCTTCTCTCACTCTCTTTCCCTCTGCCCTTCCCCCAACTTGCACTCTCTCTCTAAAATAAATCAATAAATCAATAAATAAAATAAAAAATAAAAAACACCAAAGCATAAAAGAAACACCTCTATATAGAATAAACACCACAATAGCAAAGGGCCAATAAATGAGGGTAGGGATGAGGATTCAAACTTACTAGCAACTAAAGAAATGCAAATGTTAGGGGTGCCCGGGTGGCTCAGTTAGTTAAGCCTCTGCCTTCTCCTCAGGTCATGATCCCAGGGCCCCTTCTCAGTGGGGGGCCTGCTTCTCCCTCCTCCCTCTACCTGCTGCTCCCCCTGCTTGTGGTGCTCTCTCCCTGTCAAATATACATAAAATCTTTTTTTAAAAATGCAAATGACATTCTCTCTGTCAAATAAATAAATAAACAAAATCTTTTAAAAATGCAAATGATATAAATCATTTTTCATCTATGAGGAATTAAAACCAGGCAATGGGAGAGATAAACTGTCAATTTAATACACTGTGGAGAAAGTAAACTGGCATAACTTTCTGAAGAGCAGTATGTTCAAGATCTTGAAAACTTTAGAATCAAACGACCTAATAAATTCCAAGAATTCAATCTAATGAAATCACAGATGCACAAAAATATTTATGTAAAACACAAATCCAGTATTATTTTAGAGAGGAAAAAAATTCAAAGCAATCTAAATGTCCAAAAGAAGGATGAATAAATAGTGGTATATCCGTAAGATGGAACACACTGATTCTCACAGATGTATCATGACAGTCATGCTCTATAAAGACATTTAACTACACAAAAAAATGTCCAAATGTATGGTATGTGAGAAAATTATAAAAGCACGTGCGTGTATACACACATAGAATAGGAATGATCCCCATTATGTATACAGACATAATAATTTCTGAGAACTAGGATTACAAATTATTGTATTTTATTTGTATTTTTCTGGCTTTTTAAAAATATAGAGCTTTAATAAATAAATGAGAAATAATAAATGTTATTTTAAAAACACTCATTACCAAATCTTGAATGATCAATGAGCACGTCTTTTCATACACTGTTGTAAAAGCAAGTTTATCTGGCTTTATATTAATTTTAAATATATTTCAATACCACTTTCAGCGTTAATTTATATAGTGATAAGTGATGTTTGCAGTGATGACCCTAAGGAACAAAAAGACCTTGTGTTTTGTAAATCTGAAATGCAAAATACAATCTTGTTCAGGTTCGTTTTTTTTTATGTAATAAGCATATATGTGTCAAAGAGTATAGAAACTAGGGTTTTATAGTTACCATATCTTTGACCCCCCAAAACTTTGTGAGTTTTGACCTTAAATACTAAAATACTTCCACTTTGATCTTCAAACAAAATAACAAAGATCTAGATCCGAATCCCTATTTGAAAGAACTTAATTACTAGAATACTCTGGTTTTAATTCCGAGAATATGCTCCAAGAAAATCAAATGTACATTCTCTTCTTTCAGACATCTAGCTGAGGATTTATTCAGTGGAAAATAACACTCACGCTGAGCAAAAAAAACTAATACTGTGCTTCAGTTGAAGTTTTCTGGGCTTGATTCACAATGCCTTTGCGTGTGTGTAAGTTTATGTGGAATGATTTTGTCATCACAGGAAAACAGAAGAACTGGTCCCCTGAGCTACATCTCTAGAGAAGATAGAGAGGTATCACATACTCACCCATCTGAAAAATACAACTTTACTTAAAACTCAGTAAAATTAGAAATTCGTTTCATTCCAAAGAAAAATGAGCTTCCAAAGTACACAGTCACTGAATTTTACAGCCAGCTAGGATCTTGGCAACTGCCCAAATCCCCATGCAAACAAAGGCCACAGACGCCACTCCCCCTCCTTCCTGGGGAGGACTACCCAGGCGAGTCATGCTCGCTGAGTCCAGCCGCCCTCCGCACACACAGCTTCAGTGCTCTCACTGCTAACTGATCCGGTTAGGAGGAGGACAAAAGACACATGTTTGCCATATCTGGTCTCATCTCTCATTTTAGTTTCAGACAGGCACATCCAAGACCACGGTTAACCAAAGCTGATGTTGGAACAATAATTTCCAGATGTGTTACAGGGTATTCTCGGTATTACCTTGCATTCCTTCAGAACGGTTCTCTATAAAAACGACAAGTAGCAAAGTAAGTCCTTTCACAAAGGGAAATGAGGAAATTCACTTAATTTTCTGTTAAAAAAAGCAATACGTTATGATTACTATTTATAAATAGTGTCAACATGGTGACTCAGAAGCTCTTCTACTTGTGTTATCTTAAGTAAGTTGACCTTTTTAGGCCCACATTTGCCTCATCTGTAAAAAATGAGAGCAGTAAATGAAGTAAATGGTTCAAGATCACTTTTAGCTCTGAAATTCCAAAACTATACCTACAATCAATCTGCTATTTCAGTGGAGCATAATATGGTTCCATTAATGGTTTCCAGTCTTCACAGTGCCACTGACCATTTGGGAGAAATGGAACCACCTTTCTTCCCCCTGGCCTTATTTCATGGGAAGGGACATCAATTACTGTATGTCTCTAGGCGCCTTTACTCACCGACACCATCCCAGGTAAGAATGATTTACTTCTCCTGCTGGTCCTCCAGAGTAAGAAACTAGATGTGTGTAACATTGCTCTCCTCTTTGGGAGCAGGCTGTCTGCAGAGAGCACACTTTCTTGTCTGCGTCTAACCGCTGTCCCTTAAAAATTCTCTTGGGTGGAGAGACCCGCTGTTTTCCGGTGCCAGCAGGGACTGAGTAGGTAAGTCGAATTCTGGAGTTCAGAATTCAGGAAGACCACTGGTCCTACAAACCTAAACTACAGCCTCACCTCCAGTCTTTAATAGGGGATACTCTGATCTCCACAGCTATAACTTTTATCAGGTTATCGCTCAGGTAGTTCAGAATTTATCACAAAGGACCAATACTATTGATCAGTTTCCTCAAACTCTAAACCTCCAAAAAATATATATATATCAGGGGTGTAGTTCATCCTGTTTTATCTTTTAAGGTTCCTTAATTAAACAGTGTTTTCTGAGTACTTACAGACTTCAGTGAGACTTCCGAAATTAAAGTTAGAAAGCATAGAGTACAGAATGCCATGCTCTTAGGGGAAAAAAAAGAAAAAAAAAAAAAAAAAGGAGGCTCTTCTAAGGGCACCACCATCCATTCAAGTCTCTTTTAAAGTAAGAATCAAAGGACCAGGTCTAGGGTATTCCACCCTCTTAAATAGTTTGAGTTTCTTCCCTCTCTTCCAAAGACAAATACCCTTCTCATTGATAAATTACATTGGCTATTACATATCAATTCTCAATACTACTCAGGTACCATTCGAATCACCCTACATTGTCACTAGGGTACTCTTCGAAAACATGGATTTCATCAGAACCCTGCGCTGCTTAAAGATCCAAAAAAATTTTTTTTGTTTCAATTTTTAAAGCCTCCAATGGCTTCTTATAAGCCACCAGATAGAGTTCCAACAATATAACAGATCTGATGAGATTTTTTTAATACTCTCACTTCTCATCCTCTCCCTGACAAACTCTTTATCAGTATCTCCAACAATCTCAAGATCTCAAACCATTTAAAATGACCAGAGGGACACCTGGGTGGCTCAGTCCATTAAGCATCTGCCTTCAGCTCAGGTCATGATCCCAGGGTCCTGGGATCGAGCCCTGCATCGGGCTCCCTGCTCACAGGGAGCCTGCTTCTCCCTTTCCCTCTGCCTGCTGCTCTGCCTGCTTGTATTCTCCCCCTCTCTCTCTCTGTCAAATAAACAAATAAAAATAAAAGTCTTTTAAAAAATAAGATAAAATAAAATAACCAGAATTCCCTTTCATGATCCTCTTATCCATCTTATAAACAACACAAACTTGAAGATTCAATGTATACATGACTTTATTGTGAACGCTCCTGATTGACACAAAGTTAGGGATAGGAGCTTCCTCCACTCAAGTCCTGTAGTCTTCTCTATATTACAGTCTGGTGGTCTTGGCACAGTTCCAGGAAATGTTCACAGCTTTTACCTAAAAAAAGACTTCCTGGCTTCATACACCTGGGAAAAAATTAATTACTATGTTCACGGTGAGGATTATCAGATTAAAGCTGTAGATAAAACCTGAGATTACAAAACAATGATGACAACAACAACAAAAAAAACCCCACAAAGCTCAAAATTGGCTAAACTTATTTGGACATCTGTTATAGCACACTTATAACCATCATAAAGAGTAGTATTCCATGAGAAAGACAAATACATGAGACCATCTATCCCTTTACTATAAATATTTCATTATGTTTCACTTTTCGCATGAAACTATGAATCCCTTAAGTATTATGGCTCACGTTCCAGCAAAGAGACCGGTCATATTTGGGATTCAATGACACTATGAATAAAGGAAATTTATCTTATTTTATTTGTAGTTTGAAATAAAATTAGAGTAAGGAGACTAAAATTTCTAATTCTAATTAATGTTACATTTCAAGAAGTAAAATATTTATCTTTAAATAAATATTGAGAGCATACTTGATTAGAGAAAGAGAAATCTGAAACACATCACCAATTCAATGAGACAAAAGTAAACACCTGGGTGCTATCCATTCACATCTGACTTATGTTTATTTCTACGTCTTAGGGGGTGAGGAATGTTACAGAAGGCAGACTCATATTTCAGCACAACTACAATAAGGGTATTAGGTGGCTTCACAGAGCAGAATGACAATGATTTGATCAGCCTTACAATAGATCAGCTTTACACCTTTGACCCTCCTGTGCTCTATAAACTCTTTTTTTTTTAATGAAATAGCATTTTCATGAATTTCACTGACTTCTTGTCTAAAGTATCAACTACTTAATAAGTTATGTTCACTCTTTTCCTTGATATTCTTTTCATGGCTCTTGAGTTAAAGTTCAAATGTATTATATGTGCCTTCTTGAGTCTCCAAATACTAGTATGTATATTTTACTAGTGAACTCTAGTAGAAAAGCATAAGGGTGAGCAAAAGAAATGCTTGGCCTGGTGCAACAAGATTAGGCGCAGGTTTTAGGAGAAACCTTTACTTCCCGTTCTAGTGTTTAGAACTGTCTACACAGGGCTCTTGATGATACTCAGTCGACTTCTTATATCAACAAACCGTTCAGCTGTAAATGCTGCAGAATAATTCAAACGTTCTTTTGGCTGAAGACAACGTGCTGAAACAAATCACCGTTTACCAAATTGACCAATATTCTTCCCCATATTTTCCATTTTTACCAAATGACTCCACATGTCCTACTTGTTTCCTGAAAGCCTTCTACTGTAATACTATGTCCTGGGTCTTTTGCTAATTTCCAAAGGAATACAACTGAGAATGAGAACTCAGCCAAGATCAGGAACCTTCTCCACATTCCTGGATTCTAACCCCCTGGAAATGTCAGATTCTAGGCAACAGATCCCTCTCATCCATCTATGGATGGATCTAACATACCTCCAATTACACCTAGAATAAGCATCTTCTACCTCTCTGCAAATGGATCTGGAAGTCTCCAAAAATAAGAAAATGAAGGCAGAATCTTCTCATATGCAGGTACAAGGATGAAAAAAGGCTAATCTGAGAGGGACATTCAAAGGCATTAAGGAAACCACAGTTGATCTTTACAAGATTGTATTTTCCTGAATTATGGTATAGGATTCTCTGTTGTCCTAAATGGGATTACACACTTTAGATTAATCCCTGTTACTTTTTAATATTATTATTATAGTCATTGTTGTTGTTATTGGTTTATTGTTAAGTTTCTTTTTCACTAATTAAAGATAACTTAATATTAGGTTATCCCTTCTCAGATAAAACAGGATCAAGGCCAGTACAAGAAAAAAAAAAAGTAATTAAAACATAGAGGAATAGTGTGTCTGGGATTCTTACTCCTTATTGCTGACATTTGTAAATATCTCAAAGGTAGTTCATGAAGAAATCATTTCAGGCACGCTATGAGATGGCAGAAAGAAAATCTCCAATCCCCCCCCCCCCCCAGAAAACCCACACATGCCATATGATTATATAAGGTTTCAAGCTTATTTAGCCAAAATATAGATTATTATTAGAAACAAAGTGACCACACAGAAAAGAAAGAAATGCAAATATCACAGTTTAGATTCCACCGGCCCCAAAGTTCCCTAGCAGGAGGTACACGTGCTTATTACACAGATAGACTTCCGCCAGAACCAAGAAGCCTGTTTCTTGCTACACCACAACTCTTTTAAACTTTCAACTTAGAAAATACATACCCAAACAGACAAACAAACAAGCCCTATAGGCTTTCACTTAAGGGAATGTTTACAAATACTGAGCACCAGTGTTTCCTGAGCCTGACTCTGCATCAACAGATCCATACCTGTCCTGAAAGCAGAAAGCAGAAAATAAATCCAGCAATCTCTAACCTTCGTTACGGTCTGTAGCTTTCCATGATCCCCAGATGTCCAAATTCCGCTAAGTTCCTCTTTTCCCCCCACTTCCCACTGAGTTAGTACAATACAATCTGGATGGCTCTGTGGAATGCAGTCTGAAGAACATTACTGTAAATCCATTTCACACACAGTGCAAGAGATATTTAATATTATACTTGAAAACATGTATTTGTATTTGTGTCCATATTTATGACACAACCACTCTGTTCTGATTCGAATCCCCTTAAAATAAGTAAATTGTCTTTTAAAAAGATAAGAACTGTAAAGTGAATTTCTGTAATGTTTTTGCTATGGAAAAACAAGGTCTCTTTCTATACCTCTGGTATACTTCAAAGCCACACAAAGATGTTAACAGTCTGGGATCAGGGTATGAAGCACATAGACATTCTCTGTACTATCTTTGCAAGTTTCCTGCAAATCTAAATCTCTTCCAAGTTTTTTTGGAGGAAAAATTAAGCCTTATTTATTTTTTAAAAACCAAACCACTAGGAAAATATATCACAGCCTTGAAACAGCAAACACAGGCTATATTATCATTTCAGTAATAAGTTGGTAAAAAGACAAGGCCCTTAACTATTCTAAATTTTAAAAGATTGTTTGAAGAAAATAAGTTGGGGAAAACATTCGGTTACTTACATGAAAAAGAAAAGAAAAAGAAAGGACAAAAATACATTAAATTCTATTCCTACCTAATATCATATGTAAAATAAATTCCAAAAATTCCAAGTGGATTAAAGACATAAGCTGAAAAGCAAACTCTTAAATTTTTAGATGAAAATACGAAAAAAGATACTTGTGACATGAGAAGATTTCTAAAAATTATAGAAAAAGAAGATACAACATATTAGTAATTAGGACTATGCTAAAATTCAAAACTTTTGTATTTTAAAATACCATATACAGAATGAAAAATATAAGTTATAAACTGGGAAAACATACCGATAAATCGGTATTCAATATATATTTTTAAAACTTAAAATAGTTAATGAAAATGAAAATCAAACAAGTAGAATCATGGGGGAAGATATGAAGACACAACTCACAGAAAAAGAAAATCTAACGGCTAACAAACACGTAAAGTGTCCTACGTTACTAATACTCAGAAAAATATAAATTAAAACAATGAGTTCCATTTTAAATCCATCAGATAGGCCAGCTATTGGTGAGAATGTGGAGGAACGGGAACCAGCGAAGGATGGAAGAGTCAGCATAGCCCTCTGAAACGTTCTCTGGCAACAGATTACTTTCGGATCTAAAGTTACAGATAAAAAAATAATAAATAAATAAATAAATAAATAAATAAATAAATAAATAAATAAATAAATAAATAAATAAATAAAAAAAAATAAAGTTACAGATACATTTCCCATAGCCTGGCCAGTCCACACTGAGAAACCCAGCATGGAGAAACATTTGCTCCTGTGCATATGCAGATATGTACAAGGATGTATAGGGCAGCATTGTTTGTGTGAATGATAAACTGGAAGTAATTGCAATGTCCACAGCAAGAAAACGAATAAATTCTGGAAGAGTCACATAGTGGGCTACATGGGGGCTACAGCTCATGAATCAGTGAAGACAAATCTCAACATCTTTAAATTGAGAAAAAAAAGCTACCAGAGTGCTTTTATTTGATATCATTTACTACAGCCTAAACACACCAAATAAAAATACCATATTTACATACATATTTTAGAAGAATAAAAATGCTCGGTAACTCAAAGCACCAAATCCAGAATGTGAGGACTCCTAGGAAGGACTGCAAGATGACTTTACATAGAGCAATGGACACTGTGGACACTGAGTCGGTAATATTCTATTTTTTTAAATGGAAAAATACAAAGTAAATATGGTAAAACATTAAAATTTTACAAAATTGAGCGGTGGGTAGCATACCATACATCTTCTATTATGTTCAAAGCACTTTATAATATAAAAAAGTAAAGAAAAAAAACTTGATGGAAATAATTATATAGTGATTTTAGTCTATTTTCCCAAGTTTTCACTACAGTGCTTTGTGCTTTTAATTGTTCTCTGCCCTCTATACATCCCTCATACATCTAGTGACAATGGTCTCATTTCTCTGTCCAATCTGACTTTGAACAGCAAGAATTTTTTCCTAGACTTTTCTTTTAACATGGGCCTTAAATATAGTGTCAGCTCACTGGTGAACATAACCTATTTTTCCTTTCTCTTTTAATACAGTGATGCCTGTGACATACGCGTGCTACAGAAGTATGCAGATTTTTCCTTAAGGACTTGAAGTATCCCTGCTGTTTTCTAGCTTTATTGTTTCTCATAAAGAAATCTACTGTCATCTTTCTTCTTTTCTTATTAAATTTTTTATTTAAATTCAATTTAGTTAACATACAGCGTATTATTAGTTTCTGGGGTTGAATTTAGTGATTCATCATTTGCCTATAACACCCTGGGCTCACTATATCAAGTGCCCTCCCATCTTTCTTCTTGTTCCCGTATATGTAATATGCTCCTGTTGCCTGTGCTGCTTTTGCATTTTTATTATCACTCACTGGTTTTCAGCATTTTGATTATGATGCATCACCTTAGTGTAGTTTTCTTCACATTTCTCATAGTTGAGCTCTCTGGAATGCTTGGGATCGTAGCATTTTCATCAAATTGGCAAATTTAGAAAATATTCAGCATTATTTCTTCAAATATTTTTTCATTCCCCACCTCATTTTTGCATCCACTTACACATATATTTTTTGCATCCACTTACACTGCCTATGCTGGTGGTTGTGATTGATGGTTAGTAGCTTTTCTGAACTAATTTTGAAAAGCCTATATAGTCTTTTTTCTTCCTTTTTTAAAAGATTTATTTATTTTAGAGAGAGAGAATGCATGCAAGGAAGGGGAGGGTCAGAGGGAGATGGAGAGAGTCTCAAGCAGACTCCCCACTGAGTGCAGAGGCCCAGTTGCGGCTCGACCTCATGACCCCGAGATCATGACCTGAGCTGAAATCAAGAGTCCAAAGCTTTTTTCATTTTATAAAAGATTTATGCAAAACTGTCGAGTAATACTTTTGGTTCATAAAGTTAGGCATGCCCGTTGCCAAATCCAATGCACTTTCCTCTTAGAACTTGGCTGTAAGAATAGCACACAGACAGAAGAAGAAAAAGTTATAAACAAAGTTTTTTTAAAAAGTACATCATGACCTAACCAAAGTAGGTAATTGTTTTTAGCATGAATCAGTCGTACTACTCTTTGACGTTCAGTAAATGAAATGTCCGGTTTTTAACCGTCCTCGCCCTAGAGCTCATTCCAAGCGTTCTCACCTGTCTAGCTGAGGGACAGATGCAGTATGTGCACGGCCTCTTCCCTCAGCACCACCCAGTTTAGGGTAAAGCATGCTCTGTGTGCAGCCAGGGAGAGCTCTGCACAGCCAGCCTAGGGAGTAGGCAGCACTCTTGGTCTTTTGCTTTCTAATGCTCAGCACTGTCAGTGCCAAAAAATACACAGCTAATAATTTAGACAAGACTTCTTTAACCACCTGGAACGGGTAAGTCTCCCAGTCTTTGCAGCAGAGCTGTGTGTGCTGGAGCACACCTTCAATACCCACCAGGCAGCAGACAACTCTACCTTAGCCTTCACTTCCAGCTTGCACAGAGCCTCAAGGTGAGCCAAAGGTAAGAGCAAAGGGTTGTCACAGGTACTTCCTGAGCATATTCACTGCCCTACCCCTTTGCACAGGCTTCTAGATTCCCAGGATTATGTCAGAGCTTCTTCAAATTCCCCTATGAACAACTTATTCCCCAGGTTATCCTTTTTGGTTAGCCTACTGGTTGTTCCTATGATATCTACCACTTCAGGCCCAGGAATGTTTAACAATCGTTTGTAACAAATATTCCCCTCTTCCCCTGCTTAAACAAGACAAAAAGACTGCTTGCACTCAAAGAGCCCTGAGTCAGGACAAATCAAGAAAATCTTCATGAGCAGTGTCTTCCAGAGGATCACTGGACAGGTCAAATAATGACAATTCTGTGGAAATGGTGTTGCAAAAGATCTCCAACACCATACGCCCCCGCCAGTGGCTGCTAGGGTCGTGGATTTCAAGGTTGGGGGGGGGGGGAGGTTGGGGGAGGGGGTAAGAGAGCAAGTTAAACACCACAAAGCTTGCTATTCTTACCAAGATTCAGTTGCTTACCTTGATTAAATGCTTTTTATGATTGCTGCAAGCCTTTGGTTTATTTCCTTCTCCTAGTTTCTGAAAAATTTGATTCTGAGCATGTTTGCCAGTGACTGATGTCAGTACACATATATTTGGCCACTAAAGTTGTTTTTCAGTTTACTGATGCACCTTTCAGAGGTTTTCTTTCCCCAGTCTTTTCTCTGTGAGTTTCATTTTGGAGAGTTTCCATTGCTATGTCTTCAATTTCATTCTCTTTACTTGTCAGCTAGCTAATGTGCAGTTAAATCCATGCAGTACATTCTCCATCTCAAACATTACATTGCTTATCTCTACAAGTTTACTGTGCAACTTTTTTTTATAATTTCCATGTCTCTACCTCATACTTTCAAACTTCTCTGTAGAATCTCAAACACAGGGAACACAGGTCCAAACAACTATTTTAATATATTTGTGCACTAATTCTACCATTTGTGTCATTTCAGAGTGGGTTTTTTTTTTTTTTCCTCCTTGTTATGCTTTTTATTCCTGCTTTTTGTATGCTTGGAAATTTCTAATTGAATGCCAGATACTGTGAATCAGGTTCTTGGGTCCTGGATATTTTTATATGTCCACAAATATTCTTGAGTTTTTTTCTGGAATATGATTATGTTTATTTGGAAACCAATCCATTCACGTCTTGATTTTAAGGTTTGCTAAGAAGGGATGCGTTCTATTTAGTCTAGGTTTAATTTTACTTTTTTTAAATTTTTTATCCTCGAAGGAGGTGACACCCTTCTTTCCTACTCTAACCAATACCTACAGAACTCAAAGGTTTTCCACTCTAGCTGCTGGGAATAAGCACAATTCAACACCAGAGGTGACATCTGGACACTGTACCCTCTTCTACTTTGGGTAGTTCACTCACATGCATGCACTGATCAGTATTCAACTCGATCCTTGTACAAGAGCCTCTGGAGATCTCTAGAGTTCTCTTCCTGTGCAGCAATTTCTTCAGCAGAATCTGCCCTGTAAACTCTAGCTATCTTAGCTTCCCCAGACCCTCAGCTCCGTCACCTCACCTCAGTGATAGGGACAAGCTCTGCCTGCATGCCACTTAACTGCACCATGGTCTGGCCACTCTTCACAAGTGAATCTGGGCTGTTTTGTTCCCATCTCTCAAGGATCACTGGTCTTCTCCGCCATTGTTTCATACAATTTGTCCATTTTTCTCTTTTTTCAAGGAGGAGGGTAAATGTAAACTTTGTTAGTATATCATGAATGGAAGCAGAAGTTGAATTTACTCTTGAAATGAACTTGGATAGGCCAACTTTAATTCAACCTTATTATTATTTTAAAGCTTTCTTCAGACAAAGCAACTCTGCATAACCTGTACCCAGTGCACATCACTCCCACTGCCCTGCCCTTGGTGTGCCACTAATCCACATAAAAGCATTGAGGAACAGGCAGAGACTAATGGAAAATAACTACACTGCACTAATGAGCTTTCTCAGGAAAAATGTGCTTCTGCTTATGCACATTATACTTGATAATGAATACCAGTCAGCCAAGAGATTTATCACAACGAAGATCTCAAGAATTAGAAATTGGTGGTATGAGAAGACTGGTACGAACTTCTAATCATTTGCACACAGTAGAGGTCAGCAAAATGTGACCCACCGCCTGTTTCTGTACAACCCACAAGCTAATAATGGTTTTTAATTTGTAAAGGGTTACAGAAGAAAATAAAAATAATAAAACACAGAATATGCATATATGTGTTCCACATAACCTAAAATACTTGCTATCTGGCCCTTTGAAGAAGAACTTTCTTAACCCTTGATATAGAGAATGAAGGCTAAACAGCTCTTGATATTACATAATATAAATGGCATAAACATGTTCTATGTAAAAGTAAAGTCAAAAATAAAAATTTTGTGTTTCAATGGAAATTATGCATTTTACATAGCATAATTAAGCTTCTAGGTTAATGAGTTCTAGTTTGGTTATTGGCTTTCAGCTATTTTGCAACTCTTCGTAAATTATAGTTAAGTGATATATATGTAAATTCTGAGCTGACTGATAGCTTTTAAATTGACTTCCTACCCTCTGCAGAAAACCAGCTTTGCTTCCATTTGCAAGTCATTCAATATTTCTTTACCTCACATAAATCTGTGCTGTTTTGACTTCCTCTGAAACTGTTATTTGGTTCCTGAACATGAGTAAATTAAATTCTTTAAAACACGTTTATTCTTAAATCTGTATAAAAAATGATTTTACCATTTTCTGAAAATTATCTTTTAATGCAGCAAATAAAAATTAAAAAGATGAGAGGGAAATCAAGGAAAAAGGAAATGGAAGTTGTGAGGAGGAAAAGTTTTTACTCTCTTAGGTTCTTGACCTGGGGACTACAAATGAAACTGACAGAAGACATATTAACAGGAGAAACGGCACACAATTTTGGTTTTGATGTCTTTAAATGTACGGGGAATTCACAGAACAGCAGTGAAAACCCAAAAAGATTTTCAACCTAGGGGCTTATAAACCATTTTAGCAAAAAGCAATAAATTGTGGAGAAGTGACTAAACATAAGAAAGGGGGAGTTAGGCGCCTACAGGTGATGATGACTAGGAAATGTATGATAGATACAGTTTGTTTAGTAAGGTTTGCTATCCAAACTCAAATCCTCTCCTGTGATAAGAACTGTTCTCCTCTTCTTGGTACAGGAAAGGGGGCACCTTTACAAAAAGATGTTCATTTCACTTTTCAAAGGAAAATGTATGCCCTGTTTTTAGGCTGAAAGGGGAGAAGGCAGAGAGTTCCTCCTATATCTGCTATTTCTCAGTTGCTTTTAGCTCAAAATAATCCTTATGCCAAAGTGACATATTTTGGGGGGGGGCATATTCTAACCCGTTTCAAAGTATACTAATAATCCTGCATTCAGTAACAGTCTCCACCTGATTAAAAAATAATTACATTTACATAATTTAAATTTTTAAAGATCACTATAAAGTATAAATAAGAAATAAGAAAAATGTGCATCTTAAAAACCAGAAAACAAAGGTAGCACTGGAAACAAAAAGTATAAAAGAGTAAGCTGGCAAAATTAAGGTCAAACATCTTTGTCCTAATAATAACTGCTTACTGAGCAGTCATTTAAATAGAGCTAAAAAAATGTTTTTATTTCCTTCTTGCTCATATTATTTATTTTCTACAATAATTAGTCTTTTATTTTTTTAAAATATTTTTTATTTATTTATTTGACAGAGAGAGAAAGAGAGATCACAAGTAGGCAGAGAGGCAGGCAGTGAGAGAGGACAAAGCGGGCTCCCTGCTGAGCAGAGACCCTGATGCGGGGCTCGATCCCAGGACCCTGAGATCAGGACCTGAGCCAAAGGCAGAGGCTTAACCCACTGAGCCACCCAGGTGCCACTCTACAATAATTATTCTCATAATAAAATATTTTCTTGTAAAGTCAACTATTACTGTTAGGTTTGGGTTATAACAGAGTAATCCTCTCCCCTACTTCTCCACATTCTTGATTCCTGCCCCCCTCCACCTACTTTTCAAGCATTACACACACACATACACCACTCCTCACATGTTGGCCATCATCAATATTCAGTATTTATTATTATTGTCGTTGTTGCTGTTATTTAAAAGCTGTTTATGCCTGAGTCACTTTGTGTATGTCATTACCGTCTATTTTTTTTTGTATTAACTCTAAAGTTAATCATTGCTTTTGTTTTTTGGATAACTTTTTTGTGTATTTTTAACCATTTTAGCACCAGACATCTCAAAAGAAATATAAACTTCCCTAACTCGAGTGCAACACATCAAATAATATACCAGTTTCATGCTCAATTGTTTTCCTTAGACACACTCCTAAAATCTTCTAATCTTGACTGTGCACTCTGTAGGCATTTAGTCAACTACTTTCTTAACCTTCACTATCATTCTGGGAATTCTCTTTACCTCTCTCTGCTGAATCCCATTCCTGGATTCCATATATATTCCTTCTTCTATATTAATTCTCTTAGTCTTGTGGTACACAGCTCCAGTAGCTTCCTCAGAAAGGGCAGAGGAAAAATATCTTTAAAATACTGCATGTATGAAAATATCTATATTCTATTCACACGTGTGACTGACAGTTTTGGTGTAGAATTCTAAGATGGAAATTATTTTCGCTCACAATTTTTAAGACACTGCTCTATTATGTTTTGACCTTTCTTTGTTATAGCTGAGAAAGTTGGTATTATCCAAATTTCCAAACCATTGATATAGTTTTCTTCCCCCCAAAACTTTCCAAATTCTTTTTATCTCTGATGCTTTAGAATGTCACAGTAATATGCCTTGTTGAAACTTTTTTCTATACTGCACTTAAAAAAACCTTTCACATGTTTTAAAAAAACATTCACATGTTTTAATTCTAGGACAATTTCCTTGTATTATTTATTTGATAATTTCTCCTTCCTTACCCATTGTTCTCTAATTTTCTGAACTCCTGTTAGTTGGATGTTGGACCTCCTGGATTATCTTCCATCTTTTTCCCTCTTATCTTCCATAATCTACTCCTTCTATTTTGGGGAGATTTCCTTAACCCTGTCTTGAAAAACTCATTGAATTTTAAAATATCCTCCATCATTTTTACTGTCCAAAAGCTCCTTTTTGTACTCTGAGTATTTACTAGAATATCTTATTCTTGTCTCATAGATACAACGTCTTCTCTTACATTACTTATCATATTTTTACATTATTTCCTTCTCCTTTCTGCATTATCTCCACTCTCTCCTACTCCCATTATTTATTTGTTTGTCTGATTATCTGTCTTTGATGTTCAGCTCTACATTCTTAGACTGATGACTTAAACAAGGGAAATTTATTTTCTCACAGTTCTGGATGCTAGAAGTCCAAGATCAAAGTGTTGGCTGGTTTGGTTTCTTCTGGGGCCTCTCTCTTTGGCTTATACACAGCAACCTCTGTCTGTGTCTCACAAGATCTTTTCTCTGTTTGTGTGTGTTTATGCAAGTGCACACATGTGTACACTTGGTATCTCTTTGTGTGTCCAAATTTCCTATTATACGGATATCAGTAAAATTAGATTAGGAATCAACTTAATTGCTTCATTTTAACTTAATCACCTCTTAAAAGACTTCATCTCTATATAGAGTCAAATTCTGTAGGGCACCTGGGTGGCTCAGTTGGTTAAGCATCTGCCTTCAGCTCAGGTCATGATCTCGGGGTCCTGGAATTGAGTCCCACATCAGGCTCCCTGCTCAGTGGGGAGTCTGTTTTTCCCTTTCTCTCTACCTCTCCCCCTGCTTGTGTTCTCTCTCTCTCTCTCTCTCTCAAATAATTAAAATCTAAAAAAAGAAATAAAGAGAGCCAAATTCTGAAAAACTGGGGGTTAGGGCTTCAACATATGAAATTAAGGGGAAGGGACACAATTCATCCTTTAACAGTATATTTCCATAAAGTTGATTGAAATGTGATCTAAAGGTGGGTTAATAAAGTGAAAATCCAGCTGTTTAATTGCCTGTTTCCAAATATCAGCTAGAATTATCCTCTGGATTGGAAAGTTTCTCAGAGAAGAATCCTCCCATTGGAAACAGCATGAGGGAAGGACTTGTAATCTTACTATTCAGTGTGCACATATCTGGTTTTCCTCAAATTCTTTAGGTAGTAAGACTCTTTATTTTCTTCCAGTGGTGAAAAGGAAGAGTAGAAAGTAAGTGCCCGATTGTACTGTTAGGGAGAAGATCTATTCCTCTTTCATACCCTCAAGCAAATCTCCTGATCTGATGGCACTGCAAACTCCAATCCCTAGAGGTACCTGGAGTCTCTCAGTTTTTTATATTCTCAATGGCTCTTCATTTCTCTATGTGGGTCCAAGTTTCTGTCCAGTATCATGTTCCTTGTGTTTGAAGGACTTCTTTTAACACATTACAGCACAGGTCTGCTAGTAATGAATTCTCTCAGTTTTTACTTTTCTTAAAAAGTTTTTTTTCTCCTTTATTTTTGAAAGCTATTTTTAGTGAGTATAGAATTTTGGGTTGACAGGTTGCATTCTTTCCAGTACTTTAAAAGTTTTACACCCTATCTTATATTTTGCACAGTTTCTGATAAAAGTTCTGCTGAAATTCTTAACTTTGTTGCTAGATCTGTCATTTATCTTTTTTTTCCACCTTCGATTTTTTCTTTTACCCTTTCATTTTTTTCACAATTTGAATACAATGTGCCTAGGTGAATTTTCTTAATATTTATCCTACTTGGGAATATCTGAGCTTCTTAGAACCATAATTTAACATATTTTGTTAATTTTGAAAAGTTCTGGTCATTATTTCTTCAAATACTTCTTCTTACTCTATACTCTCTTCTTCTACATTCCCATCACACATACATTAGACTATTGGTATTATTCAAGAAGTCTTTGAAAATTTGCTCTCTATTTTATCCACTCTCTTTTTCTGTTTATTTTTGGGTTTGGGTAATTTCTACTGATTCAAGCTCAGGGTCACTGATTCTTGTCTCAACTGAGTCAGGTCTCCAAATTAACCCATTGAATGCATTCTTCATCTCCATTAATGTACTTCTAAGAAACTTCCTAGCATTGGCTGTGAATTCAACATCAAGGGAGCAACAATATTAAATAAGGTGTCTTTAAGCAGAAATGCACACAAGATAAGTTATATATTGATTGACTGATGAAAATATTATGACTAGAGGCTCACAGGAACTATTTCCCCTAGGAGCAATGATTCAGTATTAACTAATACTGTGTTTGCAGCAACTTTACAGAACCTAAGTACTACAAATGATAATAACAGACTTTACTTTAAAAGATAAAAGAAATTCTGTTGAATGTATAAAGTTAAACAATTTAAGAAGTCCAAGTTAACTATTACCAAGATAAGTAGATCGCAAGGGTCCTCCTTTTTATACAAAATTTTGTAATGCCCTCTACTTCCTTGAAATGAACGCACATGATAAAAACTACCCCACATATAATTTCAAAATAAATATTATGTATTATGCCTTGTTAAAATAAGAAGGAAAAATAAGAATATAATTTATGATAAAAAAATAATGTATTTCATTATAAATATAAATCAAACTCAACTACACTAGAAGACAACTCTCCATAAGTTTCCACAACTCTTCTGATAACAACCATCTGTTTATTCATTTGGCTCCTTTGTAGTTTTTTGCTTTGTTTTGTTTTTTGAGAGAGAGAGCGCATGTGTGGGTGTGAGGGGAGGGGCAGAGGGAGAAGGGAGAAGAGAGTCTTAAGCAGACTCCATGCTCAGCATGGAGCCTGACTCAGGGCTCTCACTCAAGACCCTGAGAGCATAACCTGAGCCAAAATCAAGAGTCGGAGGCCTAACCAACTGTGCTATCCAGGTGCCCCTCCATTATATTTTTATGAAAACCATGATTGTAGTGTCTATGGCAGGCCCAAGTAACTTTGAATATGCAGTTTTATCACAACCAAACTTTATGTACACATGAGAATCTGCGGTAAATCAGCAAATACAGGTAAAATGCGCCTTTAACTGAGTGAGGCACATATTTCAAGGTCGTATAAAATTAGTTTGTGAAGCGAAACCTTCTTGGAATAAACAGTGGAATTGCTTTCTCTTCCATCAAAATATTCTATTAGTGACACTTATCCCAATCACTTCCTAGAGGCCTCTTAAGGTCACAACCCACTGGTTTTCTACTACGAAACCTCACTGACACTACTCAGGATAGAAGTTTCCAAGGCTCAGATAAATAGTTCTGCTTTTTTTCACTTTAGACTTTCAACTCTGCTTCATCATAATGACACTCTATTTGACCACTCAATTTGCAATGGAAGTTTATTTTAACAATATTTGCAAGACTGCAGCTGCAGCCCGGCAGTCCCCCATCTGCCTTCAAACACCCACAGCCGCCACTGCTACCAAGCAACACTCCCCCTTTCATAAATGGAGAAACACAGATATAAGTGCTCTGTGACAGCAAAGCCTGTTGTGGATATTTTTCTGTAAGACATTTAGTGGCTCCAATAGAAGCAAAAAAAAAAAGGGGGGGGACGTATAGTTTTATAATTATACTACAACAATTATAACTCAAAGTGAAAAAAAAGAAACCTCACCCACCTATAAGCTGAACTGCTTCTATCTGTAGGAGCAAGAAGGACCTGCAAAGGACATTTCTGGTCTCTTTCACATCAACACAGAGGAGATGGGGAAAGTTGGGTTTCTCAATTCCCTTCTCACGCCCTCTCAAATGTTAACTGTCATGTACTTTTCATAAAAACAAAGGGTAAGAATATTTGAGTCTTTTAAAAGATTTTAAAAGGTTTTTGAATCTGTACAATAACAAAATCCTAGACAGGATGCTCCACTCACCGTATAAAATCACTTAATTCATTCCCCTAATTCCAAGCACCTTGGTCAGCTGTGCAAAGGAGTATCTCTTCTGTCTTCAAAACACACATAATTGCCCCTGTCAATTTCCTTGAGAATTTTCTTCTCAAAAGAAAATGAGAACCAAAACAAGTATCAGAGAACGCAAGCTAATGAAACTCACTTCAGTTAAATTGCCTTGGTGGTTAAATATTAAAAGAATCTGGGACCCTGGTATACTATATTTTCATGGTAATTCAGGTTTGCTTATCAACATATTTTTTCAAGAATTTTTATGTATTTATCTGGGGCGCCTGGGTGGCTCAGTGGGTTGAGCCTCTGCCTTCGGCTCAGGTCGTGATCTCAGGGTCCTGGGATTGAGCCCCGCATCGGGCTCTCTGCTCAGCAGGGAGCCTGCTTCCACCTCTCCCTCTGCCTGACTCTCCCTCTCCCTCTGCCTGCCTCTCTGCCTACTTGTGATCTATGTCAAATAAATAAATAAAATCTTTTAAAAAAAGAATTTTTATGTATTTATTTGACAGAGAGAGAGAGAAAGTACAAGCAGGCAGAGTAGCAGGTAGAGGGAGAGGGAGAACACGCTCCCCGCTGAGCAAGG
>CM052887.1:31836183-31930162 GCA_028534135.1 Potos flavus | reverse complement strand
ACAAGCAGGCAGAGTAGCAGGTAGAGGGAGAGGGAGAACACGCTCCCCGCTGAGCAAGGAGCCCGATGCGGGGCTCGATCCCAGGACCCTGAGATTACGACCTGAGCCGAAGGCAGACATTTAACCAACTGAGTCACCCAGGCGCCCCTCATGAAGGTATTTAATCAAATTTTATATTCACTAGCCTAGTATGTCACTGATTTTATTTTAAGGTATATTACAAGCCATTTTCAGGTACCTTGCTCTATGTTAATAAAGTTTTATTGTCTCTTGGTTAACAGTGACGTTGCTCTGTATCATGTTGCTTATTAATGAAGACAAAGCCACCGCTTATTATATACCATTCAAAGAATTATGACAACTCATATTTTTTAAGGTCTGTTGTATTTTTTAATTACTTTATCACATAAGTGAGAGCTTCCCAAACCGCAGTCATTAGTACACCACCTACCGAATTTTTGCCTATTCACTTAGTAGTTTTACAGATGTTTTATACATATTTAAAACATCCTGGAGATTTCCACAGAGAACTTCCCACTGGTGGCATTGTGTTAAACGTAGCACAAGGGCAGGAAGGCAAAGAAGGCCAGAAAATTGCAGGTGTTTTGTTTGTCCAGGTGTTTTCATTGTCTGGACCTGGAGCTCCCATTAAAAGGCAAATTGTTTGTTTGTTTTTTTTTAATTCCACGTTATTACAGGATTCTGTTGTAATAAGTTTTCATCTCAACATATATAACATTCTTAAAGAAGGAGGTAAATTTCATTCTTTTTTTTTTAAGGTAAGCTCTACACCCAATGTGGGGCTTGAACTTATGACCCCAAGATCAAGAACTGCATGCTCTACTGACTGAGCCACGCAGGTATCCCCCAGGAGGTAAAATTTCTGTCTATGCACCTTATCACTACTCCATATCCCAGCCACTAGTATTGGCTCCCAACCTTCCTGAGTCAACTACCCCATATACTAGGAATACGTGCTCGCCTAACCACTATGCATTAATAGTGTGAGATATGCTGGGGTTAATGGATATTTATACTCACTAATAGGCCTCAGGTGGAGAGTAGACACTATGTATGAGTGTGTTGCCACATGGTACAAGTGTAGTATGTTAAAGTCATGGCTAAATTGGAATATGAATCCCCTACAGCCAATCTGGGCACCTGATCCAATAAAGTCTGGGGGGGAGGGTAAACGTGTCAACTTTCTGAGGGGGGAAAACCACAGTCAGATGATGCCAGCATCTAAATCTAATTACAACTTGTGGGAAAAGTCTGAGTACTTCTGACCTTATCTCTTTAACTGCGGTACATAATAAACCAAGACTGAGTGATTCCACTATTTAATTTATGGTAACAATGGATCTCAGTTTAGAGTTCTACTTATGAAAGACCTTCTCATTAGGCAGTGGCGAAGGGGGCATGGCCTGGGTGACAGTGGGCCATGGCCACTTCGCCTTCCTTTTACATATCTGGTCTTTATTAGTTAGCATCCAGGTTCAATTGTAATGTGTCTCTTCATCTCTGCTCCATAAGGTCAGTTACATAAATCTCCAACTCTGCCCCTCCTTGCCAAACTGCACGGCTGCCTCAAACTCCCACTATGGAGTGGGAGGTGTCCCGTGTGGGGCCTTCAACCTACCCAGGACACACTATTTGTCATATAATTGTGTGGTAACAACTCAGATGCTTGGATTTCAGTTTCTCAAGTAAGCCTGGATCTGTAACAGGCTGGGCTTTAGCCCAATGAGGCCTGAAGTCGCCATAGCACTTACAGAGCTGGTGCTTACAGAGCTGGTCAGACTCCCACCCTCTACTGTATGGGAGAACTGGGGACGGTAGTAGGCTTTAGAGAACCATCAATCTATAGCCAGGGTTTTTTCCAGTTCCAAGACCCTTTCCAACTTGTCTGCTGATCTCTCTCACACTGTAGCTTTTCCTGCACCTTAACCCTTTCCAACATCAGAAGCAAACATCTCAGTCACACATTGTTCAGAAACTCCTTGATGTTCCTGTATCCCCTCCCACTCTTGTAGGACATGAGCCAAAGGGCTGAAAGGGGGTCTAGATCAGGATCCAAGGTCTCCACAATCTCAAGAAGACCCAGTGAACACTGGGAATGAAGGAAACCAGAGAAAATTCAAGTTCAAGTGGTGGAGTATTTGAGCTACAAAATTATCTTGTGGGAGCTAATACATCACAGAATTTTTTGTCCTTAAAACCCACACTTAATGTATACGAATTCCGTCCTGTTCAACCACGCGTTAATGGCTAACTGCTTATGTTCCAGGATTAACATATATAGAAAGATGAATTAATAAATATGAACTTCAGTGCTCAGGCCACAGTCTATTTGGGGACATATGCTTGGGCAGTTTAATCATAGTCACACAGCAGACTGGCTCAAGGCTCTTTAAATTCTGGGCTGAGAGCCTAGTACCCATTAACACTACATTGCTATTCTCTGGTATTTTAGAGAGAATGGGATTTTCATAAGGATTAAAAAGCTACAGTGAGGGGCGTCTGGGTGGCTCAGTCTGTTAAGTGTCTGCCTTCGACCCAAGTCACGATCCTAGAGCCCTGGGATCGAGCACCACACTTGGCTCCCTGCTCAGCGGAAGCCTGCTTCTCTCTCCCACTGCCCCTCCTCTCCACTAGTGCATGTTCTCTCTTTCTCTCTGTCAAATAAATAAAATCTTTAAAAAAAAAAAAAAAGCCACTGCGATATCATATGGTATTTGTCTTTCTCTGTCTGACTAATTTCACTTAGCATTATACCCTCTAGGTCCATCCATGTGGAATTTAAGAAACAAAGAAAGAAAAAAGGGACAAACAAAAATACAGACTTTTAAATACACAGAACAACCTGGTGTTTGCCAGAGGGGAGGCGGGTGGGGGAGGAGGGTGAAATAGATGAAGGGGATTAAGAGTTACAAACTCCCAGTTACAAAATAAGTAAGTCACAGAGATGAAAAGTACAGGGAATGCAGTCAATAAGATGGTAATAACATTGTCTGGTTACAGAGGGTACTAAATGTATCACGATGAGCCCTGAGTCATGTATAGAACTGTTGAATCATTATGTTATACACCTGAAATTAATATAACCCTGTATGTTAATTACACTTCAATTAAAAAAGATTTCAATTAAAAAAGATTTCAATTAAAAAAGATTTCTCTGGCACATTATAAAAACATGAAAGGATAAGCAAGACACTGGTAAGAACAACTGTTTGTAAGGAGTGAGGTAAATAAGAGGTAGGAGAAAGCTGGGATTACTGTGAAATGAATCCTAAATACACCTTTTTATAAAATATTGATTATTTTTAACCATGGAATATCACCTATAAAACTAAAGAAAAAGAGTGAAAAGTAGGATGGTAATTAGAAAGGAAAAAAAATATGGAGATGGCAGATAAATAACTGAAGTTTGAAAAATGCCTCTTTGATACGAGAACCTTCCATTTCCCCCCATACTCTTTTTTTCCCCCTCTGGTAAAACCAATTTTCTAATCCTCATTTTACTTGGCCTCTTACTGCAGCTTCAAACACTTGACTATTCCCTCCTAGGACTGTCCCATGCCCTGTCACGCTGCCTTCCCTGTCTTGTTCCAAATTATCCAGCAACTGCTTCACCACCTCGCTTTCAGACCCCTCCGGTCTAAGCAAAGGCTAAAGACTAGAATCCTGAGGGCCCCGAAAGAGGCCCTCTTCTCTCCTCAGTCTACACTCAGCCCTTGAGAAGTCTCATTTACAAGCCCCAACATATATGTTTTCTGACATATATTGTTTTCTTTCTTCTGGGAAAAATATCTTTGCATTTTCTACCTTCTTCAGTGTAACACTTAATATCTAGTAATGGACCCATTAGTAATCCAGTTAATTATTTTAATTTAGCCTAAACCATTCTTCTTTACTTATAAGCCAACTACACAGTCCAACTGAAGACAGGACTTTGGAGAGGTAAATCTCCAGAAGAACAAAAATCTTTTTTTTTTGTTTTGTTTCTTTATAAACCAATCCTTACAGTTTCATTTAAGGTGACTTAAGAACAAAACTGTTGTCACTTATTTCTAGTACTTATTTACAGGACCACTTTGAGCTTACTAAGCCAGAATCCCTGGGAATATACTTGAAAATACATGTTTCCAAATGTTCTCCATAAATTTCTAGCACTCAGACAGGTTTATAACCATTGCTCTACTATCTGTCTAATTGGCAAATATGGTCACTCCAATCATTCAGAACAAAAGTCTTTCCAATTCCTGATCTACCACCCATAACTAAAGTTCAAAATGAGAAAACAAATGATCAGGAAGAGGGTAAGTGAAGCAAACTTAAGAACTGCCCAATATAATTAATTTCTCTTTAATGCTATACTAAAAAAGCACAGGGAGAAGGAATCAAATGGATTTTGTTACAAAGAAAGTTATTCCAAGTAGAAAACTGGGTAAGTGGAAGGCATAAAATGAGTAAGTAAAGAAGAGGGTTATTAACAAATGAGCTCAGAGAGGATTAGAAAAAAATAAGACACGGGGTTGGTTTTCCAAGTTTTAAAGGTTGTGTGAGTTGTCTGTATTTGTTTCTTTAATGGACCTAAAATTCATCTGCCAGTTCCTTATTGGGGAAAATGCTTCAAGTTCATGGAGCAAACCCAACTTAAACCTCTCTACCATGACCATAATTTCTTATAAACCACCCTAGAGAGGTAGAATTGTCCACATCTGCACCAAATGAGAAACAAACCACCAGAATTTGATGTTGCACTAAAAGTAAGGTAGTTACTTACTAAGCTATAGCATTTTGGCTGCATGAATTATTCTATTACTATGGAGACAGTTTAAATTTTCCCTGTTTTGTTTGCTTTTCTGTATCCTTTGCTTTTCTCTATATTAAAAAAAAATCAAAATCAATTTCATACAACTACAATTTGTGGCATATCTAAAACAGCTGTGGCTGAATGACGTAGTATTTGAAATCCCCCAAATTATGTGAGTGTAGAAACTGAATTTCTTGGAAACAAACAACAGTAGAAAGAAAGAAAAAAAGGAAAAAAAACTCAGCATGAAAGCCAAATATATTCCCTAATGAGGCTTTTGATGAGGTCATAAATTCCTCTTTTTCTTTTCTTTTTCTTTCTTTTTCCTCTTTTTCTTTTCTAAGTGAAGCCGCCAAACAATACGTGTCATAAAGAGAGAGATCAAAATTCAATGCTTTTTTTTTAAAAGTCGTAAATCACATTAATAATTTAATTGATGCTTAGATGTAATTTGAGGTTGTTTCACAAATGCTAGTGATGGTATGTCTGATTATTTTTAGAACTGCCCTGGCTGAATGTCCAAATATAAATATTTCATTTAGATTTTAGCATTTTCAAAAGTCAGTGGTATATAAATTCAGTTTTTCTTAAAAGCTGCCATTAAAGCAAATACTTGCAAAAATATACTAGTTAAAATATCAGGTTTAACTAGATCAGTGATAAGCTTCATGAGGTGTAAATGCCATTAGCATTACGTCAGCCAAACTTGGCTGCTGCCAGACAACTTCTGGGAACATGGTAATATGATGCATGCAGTTTTCACGCACTGAAAAATGCAGCAAAATCATATGGCGGGGGGCAAAATCACATGGCAAGAAAAACCTGGTATCTTGTAACACCATAAGCTCACCATGGTTAATATGAATGCAACAGGTCATTAACCTCAGACCACTGGAAACTCCAAAGTCTGAAGTCACCAGTATTAAAAAGCAAGAAAAAAAATTCTGCCATGCTGCTCAAAGTATTATGCTGAAATTATCTTGGCATGACTATAATTCAGTGTGTTGGTTTGCTGTGGGGAAGGGCAAATACCACATAAATCCCATGCTTATAAACTTTTTCCTAGATAATAAATGACTACAAGGTAATTAGTGAATTCACTGAACTTCTGTCATTCTAATTTAATTGTTTAGATAAGAACATCTTGGGTCACTGAAGTTCTCCAGCACATAAATTCATAGGTATCGAGTATGTTGATGATAAGAAAAAGTCAGCCGTTAGGAAATATAAAACATATATGCAATTTTAACAAGGATAAGTGAGAACTTAATATTGCTAATAGTACACACAGGTGAAGAAATATGAGACACGGGTCTTATTTTTGAATTTTTTATGCTGACAACACATTTCTACACAGCAGTTAAATAACAACACAAGTTATTAAATAACTGCATTAACCTTTCTTAGGTTGCTTTGTATTGATTTTCATAATTACTAAAGGAAACATTTAGAGTATTATTCCTGGCATATGGTAGATACTCAATAAATGGAAGTTAGAAGAGATGCACCATGTCTACATAACAGAAAAAAAGCACAAGAAGTTTTTTAAACGCGTTGGGATTAAATGTGGGGTGTGTTGTCAGGAAAGAGTTCCTGGAGGATACAGTGCTTGAATGGAAAGAAAATTTTATGTTTGAATGAGAAACAAATGGAAAAAAAAAAACACAGAAATGAGTATCAATATGAAACTGAGGAGATGGACACGAGGCAGAAATTAGCATGCAGAGAATGACCTTAGAAGACCCCAAAAGCCAGGCTTAGAAATGTGGATGTTTTCAAATAGGTTACGGAGATCATGGAAGGTTCCCAGCAAACATCTCTTTGAAGGAAGATTAACCTGCCTTTGGTAAGCCAGAGGGGAAGAGAAAACAAACATGTTAAATGTTATCATAGTAATCTAGGAAAAAGTGATGGGGCACTAACGTGGGGTGTTAAGTAGTGGTAATAAAAACTGAAACTGGAGATGTTTCAAAGGAAGAATTAACAGAGCTTAGGGACTTAACTCCATGTCAAGAACAAAAGGGTGGGTACGGTTGAGAATTATTTCTAAGGTTTCTCGCCTGGAGGTCTTCACAGAAACGGGGAAGTTGGAAAAGAACATATTTTAAGTGGCAGAGAAGTGGAATATGTATGGTTACACCTTCTAATTATAAAAGCCCTCTAACAGTTTACACAGTCCTTTCTCAAACATTTATTTTATACTACTTACGGTGAGGTGGGCAACGCAGTTATAATCCCCACTTGACAGATGCGGGAACTGAGGTTCAGAAAAGGAAGGATAGTCAGTGAAAGCTTAAGTAATCCAAGGAAATAGTCCCATCTGTCTCCTATATCAAGGTACTTTTCCCCCAAATAACTTTTGTTTTAATGTCATGATATTTAATTCGTCAGGAGTCAATCAGTTACGTTATACAATAATTAAGTTGCTTTTACTTATTCAACAAATAATATTTGAGCCTTACATACCAGGCCATGGCCTAAGTACAGGAAGCATGGTAACGAACAAGACGAAGATAGTACCTACTGTTTATTTTATGGGGAAAAACAAACAAGTAAGTGAATGAATACACACAAAATTTCAGGTAGCGTGAAGTGCTATGAGATACAAAGGCTGGTGTGCTGGGAAGAAGGGCAACTTTAGACAGACGAGGAGGCCCTCACTGATGAAATGGTATTTGTGCCAAGACCTGAATGACAAGGGGTTAACCATGTGAGAGTCTGGGGGCAGAGTGTTTCAGGAAGAGGAAGAGATAGTATAAAGGCTCCAAGACAAGTACAAACCTAGCCCAGTCAGAGATGAGAAAAAAAAGGCCAGTGTGGAGTGTGGGGAAAAGTGGCAGATGAAGTGGGAGGCACATGCAGGGACCAGGGACCAGGGACCAGGGAGCAGGACCTCAGAGTTCAGGTAACCATACATCTTAACTTGCCTAGGACAGGGCTAGGTACTCCTGGTTCTTCAGGTGCAATTAGTAATAGCACTTCCTTTCACTCTCAAAAGAGTTCTGATTTCAATGATAAATGGTCACCCTGGTTCCAGGCAATGCCTGGTGGACTTAGAATTAATTCCGAATACAGTGGGAAACCACTGGAGGAAGCTGTAATCTAAAATCTAATCTAAAATGATCAATGTATCCATTCTAAAACGCCGTGGTTCCATAGTTACCCAACATAAGCTATCTATATATGCTTATTGTAGCTGTTTTAAAAATTCTCTCTACCAGATTTATCTTTTTAGGCTAAACGTAGTTTTGTGATTGATTGCTCTTCAAATCTTTCCTATCTTCAAAATACCTAGATGAGTTCAACTATCCATATTTCTAGAGAGCAGGCTATGAGGTATTTTGTTAGGTGGCTTTCCAAAGCAATATGGTTCCATTTCTCCATGCTACAGCCTTCTGAAGTTTGGCAAAAACAGCAGAAATCTAAACAAGGAAAGAGCCTATGGCCTACACTTACTACAAACCACCACACAGAACAATGTGGCAAGTGGCTCACCAAGCGATTCTGACTGAGCCGTCATCTTCTCTTCAGCTTCAGCGATCCAAGGTGTGAAGAGCTCTTCCCCCTCTCTCTCCCACCAGAGTTTAAAAGTAAAGTCACAAGTAAGATAAGACTTTCCATGAAGTTGTCATATTGTTTTCACTGTTACCTAATGTTTTTATGTTTTTGGTCTTGAGAAATTCAAAATTGTATTGAATTTTGCTGTAGTATTTCTTTCATGTACACAAAGGAGATTCTCCTGGTGCCAGATGTATTGTGAGAACAATGCCAGATGTATACTTCCTTCGTGTGAGGTCCAGGTTCTAGTTACTCTGCTCCCAATTCCCTCTGCAAACACATACCAGGCCTCTTGATAACAGCCATGACCCATTTCTATTACCTTCCCTCAGATATGATTTGTGAAAATGTTAACCGTCTTGTTTGCTCTTCTTTCAACAATAAGATCCTCACATCCATCCCAACATACAGAGACTCAAACAATGAAAAACATTCTAATGGTAGCATGAGGATAGAGAGGAAGAGTCCCACCAACCTTACTAAAAAGCAATGAAATAGCCTCGATGAAGGTAGTATGTTTTATCAAGCATGAAAATTGCGCTGAGGGTTTAGTCAATAATGACTTGACAGAGGAGGAGACCAGAGGCAAGCAGGCTTTTGCAATTTTCCAGAGTAGAAATGATGAGAACATACCATAGTGCAGGAGCCACGAAAAAAGAAAGGAGTAGAGGAAAAAGAAATATTCCAGAGTTAGAATTGATGGTACATGGCAACTGATTGGACACAGAAGCGAGAGAAGAGGAAAACTGAAAATAATCCCAAGACTGTTGTCCTGAGTTCCTGACTGTTGGTTGACGCCAATAACTAAGATTGGGAAGGCAGAAGGAAAATTAGGCTCTGGAGAGAAGATGCACTGACAGGCCACCCACGGGGAGATATCCAGCGGGAAGAGTCTAATTTAATGACATATTATATGATTCTATGATATAAAGGCTAAAATTTGTCCAGATCTTCACCTGCTTCTAAGACCCTTAGTTTGAGAATCAAAGGACAAAAGCCACACTAGCAAATTATATACAACATAATACTTTCAAAATATAGGTGGGAGAGACACGGATGCTAAATACCATGAGCACTACGTAACTACACTAATGCTGTAAATATCTCAACATTTCAGTGTAGGTCTCAGAATGAGGTCTGGGCATTCTATTGCCTCAAGTATATTACAACAGAAAAAGAATAAGATAGAAAAAATATATAATAGTTGAAACACAAATTCCTTGGTACGTTCTTTAGCGGCCTGCTATGCTCTAGCAAGGCAGCTAAGTTCTGAGATTTTCAGGAAAAGATACTTACTCACCTTAATATCTTTAATTTGGCTATTTATCAAATAACTCAAACACATTAAACCATCTCCCATTGTCTTGAGCAAAGAAAGAAACATAAGCTCACTGTATTTCATTAAAGGAGTAGTGCAGCAAAGAGGCTTCTTTAATAAAAATTTTATTAAATTCATTTAATAAAAATGAATTCCTTAATAATAACCACCCATCATCGCCAAATAACGTATTTTGACAAATGTTACCCAAAAAATTTCTTATGAATACTGCTAATTCTGCTGACGCCAACTCAGGCACAAACAAAAACAAAGAAAACAAAGAAACAAAGAAAAGAAACAAAGAAACAAAGAAAATTAAAACTTACCGCAAAGTTTTAGAAATGCTGCTACCTATGGAAGAAGGTTCGTGCAGAATTTTCAGAAACCTTAAACAGCATCGTTTTTTAGAAAAAGAGTTTTGTTATAGTTTTGTAAACTGCTATTGCTTTGAGTCAGTCACAAATGTTTAATTTTTGATCATTCAAAAAGGATTTGACTTCTTTAAAGGAAAAAGAATTCGAGTAAGATGACACAGACTGGAATCACACCTAAACTGCTCTGAGATAGCAAAATAAAAACCTTTAGTGAAAATAAGAAGCCAGAAAGGGCCTATGTCAAAAACAACTGATCATCATAATAATGCCCGAAAAACTTTTTTCTGAAAGGGAAGTCAATACACAGGGGTTCTAGGAAAGATTACATTCTGACCATGAGGTGAGGACAGGCAGGATAAACTCTCTAAGTAGTTTTCTAGGATGAGCTCAATGGAGTTCCCTCTCTCGCTGTGCCTCTCTCTGTCAAGTAAGTAAATAAAATCTTAAACAACAACAACAACAACAACAACAAAACATTATGCACGGAGTTGACAATATCACTCAGCTAAACATGTGACCAACAGAAAGGAGACCAAACCAAAGAGCCAAACCATTTTCACCAAAGACTCAAACTTCTTTTTCAAACAGTGACAGCCTTGCGAGAGGTTACATGTCCTCTTTAAAACCTGGAATCCAATAGCAAGATTCTGGACATTCATCCAGCTGATTTTGTTGTTGCTGACATGCACCCATCATATGATAGCGGATGCTCTTTTAGCAGCAGCTGAAAGGGCATGTAAGGACCAAAATGCTTCTGTGAATTTGGTAACTGTATACATGAAATCACACTTCATTTGAACGGGACTGTTTTTACATCACCTTGGAAAACGGCAATACATATGTGAGTCATATATTATTAATTAAACCTACGGTCAATGCTGGGTTTGCAGAACTCTTGAAATCACCCAGCTCACATTTATAAGTTTGAAATCACTGCTAAAGCTCATCCCCGAGGTTTTCTTAAAAAGCAGAGATGATGCAAAATAGGCTGCTACAATAATAATTCTATTATTGTACTTCTTACATATTTATTTATCTTTCACACCCAAGTTTCTCAAGTTAGCTCCCAGAAAAAGACTACCCTATTTATCTTAAAATCCTACCAGTCACATAAGATTTAAGTCACGTAAGTTTTTAAGTCACGTAAGTTGACTTCATTTAAAAAATGACTATCATTTTTGTTGACTATCATTTAAAAAAATGATAAACAAATGAATGGGTTCTAATACAAGAGGTCATAAAATAGATTTAATGGATGCTATTTTTTTTTTTTAAGATTTTATTTATTTATTTGACAGAGAGAGCGGGAACACAAGCAGGGGGAGTGGGGGAGGATGAAGCAGGCTTCCCGCCTAGCAGGGAGCTGGATGCAGGGCTTGATCCCAGAACCCTGGGATCATGATCTGAGCTAAAGGCAGACACTTAACGAATGAGCCACCCAGGCGCACCTGGATGCTAACTATTAAAGAGAGAAATGTTCCTGAATTTTTTATCATCTTAGTCAATGAAAAACACACATCAATATTTGTACATACAACTGGTTTTACATTAGACTTTATGTACTATTATTTAATATACGTTTTCGTTTTATGGAAAATTAGATGTGGAATTAAAAGACAATGAAGTCTTCTTTCTACTTCTGTTGACAGCTGTTCCTTTCTAAAATAAATATTCAATCTGGAAAAACATGACTAAAATCCTATTTTAATTTGATCATACAAATAAAACTGTATTCCATCTAAGGAAAAACAGGAAATATTTATTAATCAGCATGCTTTTATACTCACATTTTGTTATATCCGGTTAGCCTATGATTACATTTTTTTAACCATCAAACACCTTCTATATGGATTTCTACATGGATTACTTTCAACTGCCAAGGCCTAAAAGAATTAGCTGCCTCGACAACATGTTCCTTTTAAATCTACACTTTACATCACAGTACAAAAAGATAAAGAGGCCCCCAAAGAATCAATCTTCATAACTGGTGAATGTTATTGCAAAGCCAAAAAGAAAACTCAGAGTAGCTGAAACAATCTGGTGAGATTGGGGAAATTCTTCAAAATCTCCTTAGGTTTCAGCAAAGGTAGACCCTGAGAGAAAGTATACTCAGAATAGACCTTTTGGGCTCACCCAGAAAGTCAGCTACAGCACTCAACTATATTTCCAACAAAGCAGTATCAGAAACGTTCTTTACTGTGAATAAACAATGAGCTCATTCAAACCAGTCACAAAAAAGATCCCGGAGAACCGAGGTGATTATGGCTCAAGGAATAAACTGTTGAAAAGGAAAGGTTTACAGTGAGTTGGAAAAATACAGTCAAAGATCATGTCATTGAAGACTGAACCTATACTGATGGCACTGGATAACTGCCATGATACACAACTGATGTATATATACATACTTTAAAACATTTGTTCCAAAAAACTCACTTCATGGTCCCTTCGGATACAAGCTATTCGTTTATACCATAGAAGTAAAGAGCCATTAAAAAATAAGGCAAAGAGATGGCATATTGACTTTAATCGTGGGGTGGGAACGACCATAACTCCAGCGGGGGTACATGTGACATAACTCAGCCACCGCCAACGGTGGTGTGTGTCACAGGGCACCTGGAGGACTCAACGGGCCCCTCTCTGCCTTCCTGAATCACTCCATTGTCGAAATCAACAAATCCAGGACAGAGGCCAGCACCAAAACCAAGACACACGAAAAGCTTTTGATTACAAATATCACGATGCACTTGACTTTGGGGGGGTCACAGACGGCTGCAGGTCATTGTTTCTCTAAGAAGGAATAAGGAACCCAGTGGGTTATAAGCATTTGGAAATAATTTTGGAATTGCAAGGTCCAGATCTGAATGGTTGCTCTTTATTTGAGGATGCGTGGGCTTTTATTTCTGGTCTAATTTAATCAAAGGTGATGGATTATTTACAAACAAGCGATTTGGAACGGGTGGGAGAAAGGAGGAGGTGAGAAACCGGTAGTTCCATAGCAGCTGTTGTCCCATCAGCTGGAATCCATGGCAGAGAATCCCGGGACTCAGTCCAACTGTTACCCGTGCAGGCCTCCATCTTTTCTCTCTGGAAAGTATCTTCTTGGAAAATGAGCACAGTAAGGAAAAATTTTAATAGAAAAGAGAAAATTAAGTGCTCCCTATGATACTCCAAATTCCAATGTTACAAAATAGTAGAGTCCAAAAGAATATAAGCAATGCAAGGGGTCATCGGGTCATCTGCTTTTAGGAAAAAAAAATATCTGAAACATTTAATAGAAATAATACCTAATCTTAATGGTACGCAATGCTGAGAATTCTACAGCTTCCTTTAATAGCCTGTTTCCGTGTTTAATAACCCTTTAATTCAGAAATGATAGACTCTTCTCTGTTGCTGTAATTTAAAACCATTTTCTCCGTTTCATTTTTGAAGAGATAAAGTGTATATGGGTTAATATAATAATCTTTCGGGGCGCCTAGGTGGCTCAGTGGGTTAAAGCCTCTGCCTTCGGCTTGGGTCGTGATCTCAGGGTCCTGGGACTGAGCCCCGCATCGGGCTCTCTGCTCAGCGGAGAGCCTGCTTCCCCCTTTCTCTCTGCCTACTTGTGATCTCTCTCTCAAATAAATAAATAAAATCTTTAAAAAAAATAAAAAATAAATATAATAATCTTTCATATGCTTGAAGGAGTTAGTCATCTTGCCCAATTTTCTAAGGACAAAATAAAGTCCCAAGTGTTTTCAATTTTACTCATAGGACCCATTTTCTATTCTTTTCATCCTCGCTCTTTATTGAATCCACGCAAATTTTGCTGCATCCTTTTCAACCAAATCTTCCACTAACAAAAACTGGATCAAACTATATCAACCTCAAACAATGGAAAAGGTTGCTAATAACCTTATTAGCAACAACTAATACCTTATGTACTGTACAGCCCTTTATAGTTTTCAAGCCATTTTCATATTTATCTTCCTTTTTTAGACTCATCAGAACCGTTCAAATTAAAAACAGAAAACGGACATTATATGACTGACCTTTCAAATGACACTGCAGGGGCAAAGCGCTCATATTTGTTTCTCTAAACTTCAACGACTTACATACCCTTGAAGAGGCAGAAGGGAAAAGAGCATGAGTGCCGATGAAGAGCAACAATTTAGGTACAAGTGAAGGAATCCACTTCAGGTGGCCTCAGTCTCGTCAGGACACAGGAGATGAGAATGATGGATAAAGTGCGGCTTTCAGGACGTGAGGACACAGGAAACAGTTTAGAGCAGCCACGGGGAGACAGTGACCAGAAATTAACTACAAGCAACTAAAAAAGCAGTAACTGCCTCATTTCTCCTCCCCTTAGCCTAAGGCTTCTTTTGGTGTGTCTCCTTGGCAGTCAAATTTTGAAGCACAGAGCCTCCAACGTGTTATTTTTCTTCTGAGATAAGTGGAATTCCAATGTTGGCCAAGCTAAAGAGTGATCCACTAAATCTTACCTCTGACTGACTTCAAAGCCTAAGAAAATTAGAGAACAGGCTTAGAGGTATTTAAGGACAGAACTGGTGAGAATCTTAAGACAAAAGGTGGAATTAGGAGTAGAAAACAAATGGTGTGGGGCAGCCTGTGCCAGGTAGAAAGTGAAGTCCATGTTCTTAGAAAAGATGCTTCCACACTTTACTATGAGAGGAGTAGCTCGCTTTAAGTTTTTCATTCATTTGCACTGTGTGTTCATGTATTACTGTCTAAAGCATTTTCATGTATAGGAAGCACAGCAAGGGTATTTATTTAGTGGTGGGTGTCTGTTTTCTGTCAGCAGTTATTCAAGGCAGAAGGAAGTCTTACCACTCTGCCAGCATTATTCTAATGAGGCGCCACTAATTACCTCAGAGCATACACATACCTCCAGCGAAAGAGAACCCAAGGGGAATTCAAGTCTCTCTAGAATTCAATTTGAAATCTCATTCCCTTAAGTGATGGAAACACAACAAAGGAATACAATAATATAGTTTTTTAAAAAGTAGAGAAAAAAAGACTTAATTTAGCAGTCTCATTTTTTATACACGTTACTGTGGCTACACGGTAGCAAGATTTCCACGTCTCTACTTAGGAAGGGAAAGCATTTTTAAAAATATGGTTCTAAGTTAGCGAAATTGATCGCAAATGGAATACCTAAAATATGTCTTAATGGAACATTTTTCTGCAAAAATATACTTTCATGTGTACTGGAAATATAATAATTCCAAAATGAGAGTTATCGGCTAAAAGTATGCAACTGGAATTTATTTCAACATGTGGATGATGCTAAAAGGATTGTATTTTGGTGGCCTGATAGCTTTCTCTTTTTCTTGATCATGAAAATAACATTAGACAATCTACTGACTAAATTCACCATCAGTAAGAATCTTTACTTTACATCAACACATCATGAGGTTCCCATTATTGTGTACTTGTGAAGAATAAGTACGTTGTCCAGCTGGGGATATTTAGAGACAACACAACAGAGAAAACTGACACACTGCCAATGATCTAAAACTTAAATGCATCACAGTATCGGGTTGATGCCCTCTGCCTCTTCTAATAAAGCCTATCAGTTTCAAAAAGTAGTAGTAGAAGCAGCAATTTCAAGGTTTTAACCCAAAATTTCAGAAAGAGACCCATTCCACTGCCATAATGCGCTTGTATCACGTATTCCCTAAGCACTTTCTCTTCCTTCTCCACTCCTCATTCTGCGTCTTCTGAGAAAGTCAACACTCCCGGTATAGTCCTAGAGGCAAGTGCGTAGACATAGGTATACTTCATGTCCAACCAGACCGGAAGTCCGTAGGGGCAGGAAGGGTGCCTCTGGCTACCTGCCTTCCCTGACAGCCAGGCAGGCCCAGAGGGATATAAGGACGCTCTCCCCCCCTGTACGTGAGGGCTGGATAGAGTCTTCTGTCCCCAAGGGTGTACCACATGACTTGCCTTGCATTTTGCCCTCTAACTATAGAAAGGTCCTATGTAGAGTTATAATTTCCATCTGCTACACTCAGTCAGTGACCAGTCTCTCAAGGTGACTCTCCGGCCTAGGTCCTGCAAGTCTCACCAAAAACAGTTTAAAGAAATCACGAATTTTTAAAGGATCGTAATATATAATAACAAATTATAATTAATATTTTTCTATGTAAGTCCCTTCAGAATGATTTAGTACTCCTTAAAGACATGACAGTTAATTATTCCCATTCTACTAAAGCAGGAGATTCCTAGTTACAAGAAATTGTGAATAAAAGAACACTCAATGGGGGGCACTCGGGTGACAGCCGGTTAGGCATCTGACTCCTTGTGTAAGCTCAGGTTGTGATCTCAGGGTCAGGAGATCGAGCCCCCCGTGCGGGGTTCCACACTCAGGGTGGAATTGCTAAAGGATCTCTCTGCCTCTCTCTCTCTCCTCTCCCCCCCCAACTCTCTCTCTCAAATAAATAAATCTTTAAAAAAAAAACCTCAATAAACCACAGCTTTTGGGATAAGAACACTATCAAGTATACATTCAGATATTTGGAGGACAACTGGATAAATGCAAATATTTCAGAGAGGCTCTAAAAGAAAAGCACAAAAATTCTTAAGAAATGAAAATGCATATTCTTCTCAAATTTGCCAAATGATCCTACATTTAAATTGTTAAGATGAAATATAACTACAAATGAAATAAAACTGAGCTCTCTGGAAGACTTTAACTTCTGCCAGTGCAAGTTTCCAGAAACGTGGTTAAAATCTATTTTCTCCTGAGATTAAGAGCGGAAAGGCTTTTCCTCCTATTTTTCTGCATGACAGAGTCTTCACAGATTATAAACAGACACAGAGGCTCACTCCTAAAAATCTTGGAGAAGAAATTAGCATTTGGAGACTCATGTACTAACGTATGTCATGACCTCATATGCAGCTGGCCTCTTCTCCACGCTCATTACCACCAAGATGACTTCAGTCATGCTTCTCCCTCCTGTTCCCGTTCCCAGCAGTTCACATTTTTCATTCAATCCTAGCACTTCCCAAACTGTACTCTGCAAAACATCACAGGCCCAGGAGACACTAAATGGATATTTCTGTCAAATAAGTTTGGAAAACATTTCATGGGATATCTCCTCTCAGAAATCAAAAACCATAGTTTGTGGCAGAATATGAGGGTCTTTGAAAGACAGGCTGAAGAGGAAGATTTTATTTTGTAGGCAACGCGAGAAGTGTAGAAAAGGTGAAGCAGGGGAGAGAGATGATTAATCTGTTTCATGGAGAATGTATAGGATGCTGGAAAGATGGGATTGGGGAGAAGAGTGAGAGGTCAGCAAAATAATCATGACAGATATGCCAGGACTGAGGCAGAAACAGAGGAAGCACATTGAATGACTTGTGCAGAGAATGCAAAGTGCCTTATGAGAAAACTGGGCAGCATGAGAACAGAGGTAGAAATAACAATGTTCTCTGTTGTCACGATTTTCTCAAACAGAAGGAAACATAGGCTGAGTGAGGGGCAGGTGAAATTTTAAAGAAATGCGAGGAAAATGATGAAGGTGAAGTTTTGGGTCAGCTCCTGTGGGCAACAGAAAAGGGGCTGTTCTTGGCCCACCCAGCCAAGTGCGGGCTTTCCCTCCCCTCAGGCCCCCATGACATTTTGTGTGACCAGTACCTTCCCTGTGGTAATTTTAAAATCTGAATATTATTATTAGTATTATTATTATCATTATACATATTCTTTTCTTATTTCCTTCTACCAGATTTTACTACTCAGTTGGGAGAAAGAGGTTATTAGGTCTTATTTTGCCTGCATCACCTTTCGTAAAAGATGACATTTAATAGGCATTTCAAAAGTCATTGCTAAATTGAAGGTGTATGTATGTGTATCATTAAATATTTGAAACCTTGCTTTAACATCCACCTTTCATGTCCTTGCTCCCCCATAGGTAAAGTATTTTTCCCATCTGATTTATTTCCAGATTTTCTCTTTGCCTTGGTTTTCAGCAGTTTAAATAGGATGTTTGAGTTGTTGGTCTGCGCTTTTAGTTTACTTGTTTGTTTCATTGCTTTTATTTATGCTACCTGTTTTTTTCTGAGCTTCCTATGTCTGCAGTTTTCGTTAATTAATTAATTTTGGAAAGTCATCAATTTTGGAAAGTCTTGGCCGTTATCAATTCAAATTTTTTTTTTTTTTTTTTGCTCTTTTCTCTCTTTATCCTCCACCTGGTACTCCAATTATAGGTATGTAAAACCTTTAAAAATTGTCCCATAGCTTTAGAATGCTCTTTATTTTTTTTCTTTTTGCTTTTCTTTGCATTTCAATTTTGGAAGCTTCTACTGACCTATCTTCAAACTCACTAATTCTTTCCTCAGCCATGTCAAATCTCCTGATGAACTCACTGAAGGCATTCTTCATTTCTGTTCTAGTGCTTTTGATTTCTAGTATTTTCTTTTGATTCCTTGAGTTTCCACCTCCAGTCTTATATAAGCCATCTATTCTTTTTTTTTTTTTTAAGATTTATTTATTTATATATATGAGAGCTAGTGAGAGGGAGAGAGAGAGAGGAGACAAGCCAGGGGAAGGAGCAGAGGGAGAGAGAGAAGCAGACTACCTGCTGAACAGGGAGCCTGATGTGGGCCTCGAACCCAGGACCCTGAGATCATGACCTGAGCCGAAGGCAGACGTTAACGACTAAGCCACCCAGGCATCCCTAAGTCATCTATTCTTGCATGTTGTCTACTTCTCTGATTAGAGCTCTTTTGCATTAATCAGTTATTTTAAGTTTCCTGTCCGATAATCCTAATATCAGTCATCATATCTGATGACTTCTTTACTTCTTCAGAGATGCCTTATAATTTTTTGTTGAAAGCAGGTATATAGTATTGGAAAACAGGAACCAAAGTAAATAAGCCTTCAGTGTGAAGACTTAGATTCATCTGGCTATACTCTGGGTGTTTAATGTTTGCTGTAGCTGTAGATGCGAGACACAACAAGTTCCTCTATTATCTTTGTTTCTATCCCCCGCTCCTGACTTTGGGCTTCCCTACGTACTCCTCCTCAGAGGGAATCTGCGCCTTGCAGTTCTTTCAGTTGTAATTCACTGTTATTATACAGGAGACCCATTGGAATAGTGGTAAAATGTGGGGAGAGGTAGCATTCCATAATCTTCTGATTAAATCTCAGTCTTCTAAAAAAAAAAACAGACTTCTAAGATTTGGATGCCTCTGGCCTGTGACCTTCACACAGCATTTCACTAAATTCCTTCAATAAGACAGGAAGGCTACAGGGGACTAGAGATGAATGTCTGACTCCTGTGGATCCAGGACAAGGTTCTGACAAAGTCTTTCACCCTAAAGAGTAGCCTTTGTTTGGAGACAGCTCTGGGTGTATTTTATGATGATTACTTATCCATTGCTCCTGTCAGAGTCATGCTGGCACGATTTTCAAATCTTCACTGTGAGAACTTGGTGGGGTTCCCATTGATAAGGTTCATGAACATGTGAGAGCTGGGGCCCACTCTGAGATTGGAACCCCTCAGAATTTTTAACTCTAACATTAACGCATACCCAGTCTTAAGCAATTTATCAAAATTACCATTTAAGTGTTACTGCTTCAGAAGTTTCTGCTATGGGTAAGCAGATACTGGCTGACACAATCTGCATGCACCCATCTCTCCAAAGTTCAGGGTGATGGTTTGCCCTGTAACTTTAGGTCTATGATGAGAGATTTTCATTTTTTTCAATTTGTCCAGCTTTGTCTGGTTGTAAGGATGGAAGTGACAACTACCAAGATCTCTAATTGTCAGAGCTGAAATTGGGAGTTTCAACATCCACTTTTCATATTAAGCTGGTGTTAAAATACGCACACACACACACACACACACACACACACGCACGTGTACACACCCACCATACACACATACACATACATGCGCGCACACACCATTCTTTCAGATCCCTATACTCAAAAAACGGGTAAGGGGAGAAAATACATGTATAGAGTAGATGCTAATGATTGATAACAACTTAAGTATACTTCAGGGATGCAAACCTGGTATTTGGGGTGAGATCTGGCCTCAAGACTTTTCAGACATAATACATCATGTCTACAATTTACTTCTCTAATCTTAACGCAATCAAATGATATGAAATTACTTTTTGGTCATTACAAATGTGTTTATTATTATCATAAACCTATGCAGCATTTTCTTTTTAAAATAAAAAGATAAGAGTGACAATGCTTTATATTTATAAATACAATCACTAAGGAAAAAATTTCAGAAAGTGAGGAGAATCAATATTCTCTTCTATACAGGTCTCTATCACTGTGGTTCAGTTTCTGTTTCACTGCCTCCCATTTGTTACTCTTCCCAAACGTAATAGCCAATTTTTAAGTTAAAAGTATGAACAAAGATTTACATTTTACATTTATATATTTTTAATTTCTACCCATGGAGATTTTCAAAGATTACAAAAAAGAGAGAAAAGTAATCGACTAGCCATAACCCAGTCTCAACAATTATCAACATTTTTGCCAATCTTGCCTCATCTCTCCCTCCTACTTTTCTTTCCCCAGAATATTTTAAAGCAAATCCCAGATAACATACAACTACTTCAGTCTGCATCTCTATCAGATCAGAAAGTCCATTCACTAGGGACAGTGACCCTGTTGTAACCCATTTTGGGGAGAAGAGACCTCCTTTCCTGTATAGGAATGACAGCTGCACAGTTTTGCTGCGAGTACTGTCAAGATGAGAAGAGCACATGTGAGCACTGAGCAGTCAAAGGGGTGAACTGAGTTGGAGGTTTTGCACTGATTCTCTCATCTGCCCCTCTAACCTCCATCTAGATAGTTGGACAGGACGATAAGCTAAGAACGTTTCTCTTAGACTTAGAATTCTAGATGAGAATTAGTTCTGCAAATAGAAGCAACATGTCTAAGATGATGAAAGCAGAAGTAAAGCAGAGGCCATTTTCCTGCACCCTTTTGGCTGTTTCAACTGCAAAACAAAGACAAGGAAATGTGAGGGTTTCTACAGCAGTGCTGATAATGGCACCTTCCCATTCTCTGGGTGTCAAGAGGCAATTGTCGCCACAGCAGCAGCAGATTAATGCTGGCTTCCTGAGTACTTAATTGCAGCAACGGGGCATGTGCGCATACTCACAGCTCCGGCAATGGCTTCAGGTGTACGCAGCTTTTAAGTGGATCAATTCTACACGGTCTGGGAGTCATTCCAGTTGGAACAGCCTAGAGCCCATTCTTTATGTCTTCAATCACTTTTATAAGCACCTAATTCCCTTGCATTAAATATCTTCCTGTTTAAAACACATCTTGTTTCTTTTTCCTGGACTAAATCTTGACATACGTTAGTGACATTATCTGTGGAACTGATACTAAATTTTCATGAACAAAAAAATTTATTACACAATACACTAATTTTTCTATTTCATCTGTCCTATTTAGAATCCCCTTAAATTTACATTCACTTTATTTTTTAAAGGATTCTTTAAAAAAAAAAATTTTATTTATTTATTTATTTATTTATTTATTTATTTGAGGGAGAGAGAGCATGAGCTGGGTAAAGGGCAGAGGGAGAAGCAGACTCCCCTCTGAGCAAGGAGCCCAATGTGGGACTCGATTCCAGGACTCAGGGGTCATGACCTGAGCCGAAGGCAGACGCTGAACCGACTGAGCCACCCAGGTGCCCCAATTTATATTCACTTCAAAATTTAAATTTCCATTCTAGTCTATTCTTTAAATTGAATGCTGATTGCAATGCTTTAAATCTATCTCATGACTCCTCAGTGGGTTGCAAGCCTCAGTGTAAAAGACACTGTTTACACCACAGTGTTATTAAAAGGACTGAGAGTATATTATAGAAAATCATAACACCATTTACTTATTTTTCCTTCTCTCCATCCTAGTATACACAGTAGACGATCTAGAGTTTTTCCAGCTATCATTTTATTGACCTCGACCCTAACTACGAGACAGTTCTCAGGCAAGTCTCCTCGTAGCTAAGAAATATTTTTAGGAACAGACAAAAAGAGAAAACAGAGAATAGGAAAAAAGTGGTATGACGGACATTCAGGTTTGGGGAAAAACTACTCTTAACTCAAAAGAATGCACGTTTTTCATGAAATCATTTTCTGAAAGCTTTCATTGACCAGAGTTGATATTTTTTTTTTTATTAAAACATACCTCCAGAAACCATAAGCAATGTTTGATTTTTTTCCTCCATCTACTCATTAGTCAAACAGAAATAAATCTAATGGGGACCAAAAGAACTTTTACAAACTAAGCATCCTTAAATCTTGTTATATGAATAGTGACCTATATTCAGTTTTTAGTTCTTGATTCCAAAACCAATAGAATCACAACAAAATGTTAAATGAATCTACAGATCTCAGAGGATAACAGATCATAAAACTCCCACGGATTTGGCAAAGTGACAGTCACTGACAGAAGGAGAAAAGATATATAAATATAAGCTAAAGTTTCACATTTTCCTATTCTAAAAACATTGAGCTTTATGTAAAAAGTGGGGTTCTTAACAATAAAATATTTTTTATATTTTCACAAATTGATAACATTAATGAGCACTCTCTCTGCATTATATTTCCTCCCTTCAATAGCAAAAAATGCTCTGAATCCATTTGCATCATAAGGCTCAGCTGGCTTACACTTTGATTTTCATGTTTTGAATAGAAAACTTTCCAAAAATTTTTTACCTTCTTTCTTGCTTCGTGAAACAAAATAAAATGAGTATGAATTAGCCTCTTGCTGCTTGAGGTTTTTCATTGTCATCAGCAATCACCATCGCACCCTGAAGGAAGGTGCTTCCCTCGGGAGTTACTGCTAAGTGACAAAATCTTGAAGGTGACAACATCATGGACGCTGGTGTTGGACACAACCTGGTTCAGACCAAGGTACTCACAACTTTCTAGTGCTATCATAATAGGCAAACTAATTAACATCCCTACATTTAAGTTTCATCTGCTATCAAACAGAAACCATATGCTGTTCTCATAAAGATCTTAGAAGGATTAAATGAGTATATGCAAAATAATATAATAATGCCATTAACACTACAAAATGAGATATCTGTTACTTCTCAAACCAGAATATTTCATAATTCTGAATAACTGACACAACTTTACGACCAACTGGTGGGTAAGTGGGGCACTACTGTCTCTGTAGAACCAAACAGCAGCAACTTTTAAAGTTAAAAACACAAAATATGGTGGTAAATTTGAACCTTAAATTGAAATATATTTAAAACAGATGTTTTGGCAAAGTGTATCTTTTTAAATTTTATTTTGTTTGTTGCTGCAATACAGACATATGACTAATTATATTTTAATTTTGTACACCAGAAATCTTGCTCAGTAGCGATACATCTATCAAAAGACAGATACAAGAGTCTAAAGATAGCTTTATAAAATTTTACTGAGACATGCGAGAAGACCCTAGATAAATGAAGAGATACACCATTCATATGGATTAAAGAGTAAATTTTCCCCAGGTTGTTCTATAGATTTAGTGTAATCACAATCTAAAATTACAAACGGGTCTGTGTGGAAATTGACTAGCTAATTCTAAAATTCATATGGAAATGCAAAAGGCCAAGAGTAAACAAGGCGATCCTGAAGAAGAACAAAGTGTGTGAGAACTGCATTAGACATGAGGAGTTATTACAAATAAATGGCAATTAAGACAACACAGTATTGCTACAGCAATAGAGAAACAAAAGACAACTGGGACAGACTAGGGAACATAGAAACAGACCCACAATATATATAAGAGTTGACTTAGAACAAAAGTAGCACTTCAAGGAAGCAGAGAAAGGACAGTCATTTCAGTAAACAATGTTGGCACAACTGGATAGCCATATGAAAAGCAATTAAATTAGGTTCTTCTCTCATACCATCTAGAAAAACAAAAACAAAAACAAAAAAACTTCAGATGAAATTTTCAGGTCATAATGTGAAAGACAAAACTATGTATTTAGTTCTTAGAATATATGAGAATATCTTCATGATCTTAGGGGAAGGAAAAAATTGTTGAACAACATTTTACAATCATGATTTCCATAAAGGGAATAATTGATAAATTTGACAAAGTTAAAAATAATAAACAGTTGTTCAATGAAAAACAATAAGGAATGAGAAGACGAGCTATAGAGTGAGATGAGATATTATAATCCATGTACACAGCAAAGAGTTTCCAGGCAAACTCTATGCAGAAATTCAGCAAAGACAAGACAGACAGATGTGTAGAATGAAAAAAGAACAAAGGACTCAGACATGTACTTTTCAAATAGATAAAAGTAAGGGGCAAAGTACTACCAAGGGATACATACGAGTGTTAAAAACATAATTTTATTTTAAAAGGAACAAAGTAAAAATAAATAAATAAATAAATAAATAAATAAATAAATAAATAAATAAATAAATAAATGAAAAATAAAAGAAACAGGGGTGCCTGTGTGGCTCAGTTGATTATCTGACCCTTGATTTCAGCTCAGGTCATGATCTCAGGGGTGTGGGATTGAGCCCCACTTCAGACTCCATGCTCAGCGGGCAGTCTGCTTCTCCACCTCTCTCTCCCTCTGCCCCTCCCCCTGCTTATTCTCTCTCTAATATAAATAAATAAATCTTTTTAAAAAATTAAAAATAAATAAAAGGAACAAAGTGCTTATCATTAAAGTCAAGGGGTAGTGGTTGCCTCCGAAAGAATGATTCAGAGATAATGACAATACTATTTCTTCATTTGGGAGGTGGCTACATGGGTGTTTATTTTATAATTTATCCATAATTATATACATTGCACAACTGTTTTATACACTTATGTATGCATTATATTCTATAATAAAAGCAGATTTTCTGAAGTGTACTAAAAAATATACTACAAGAACAGACCAAATGGTGACAATGTTCCAGATAACCCAGACTTTATTCTCGAAAACAGAGTCTCCTTAAAATGTAACTTCTAGATTCAAGTTGCCCCCATTTCCTTGTTGTAGAGTCAGACTAAGCATTGTGGGTCATCTATTACTTTCTCCAGAGAAGGCTACATGGACGAGGTATCATGTGGTCTGGGTCTTAAGGGATAAGATTTGGATGTGGATAGACTGGGGAAAGGATTCAATTAGTCCTACTAATCCTACTGTCAGTTTGATAAGTAAATCTTCCTGAGTAAGCTTGCTTTCCTGGCTCTCCGTTTCCTCATTCAATTTGACCAAAAAAAAAAAAAAAAAAAAAAGGATTATGCCTGATAAAAATGCAAGCATCGAGTTTTTTCTCCCCGGTGATAAGCTTTCACAACCTGCATATTTGAGAAGCATTCCATAGATCTGGTCTACTAACTCTCACTGTGATCTTAAGCAACCTAGAGCATACAAAGGAAACCTTTGGCTGGCTGGAGAGGAAAGAGTGACAAACTGCAGATTTGACTCAACCAGTGTGAACAGGGAAATCAGACAGAAAAGGAACCAAGAAATTCTAGGCCTCAGTTACCCGGAATTTCAAACAGAAACAAAAACTTTCATGCTACATATCCCGAAGTTCAGATGTCATGACTGTTGCCAACGTGATCCAAAAAATACAAACCGTAAAGAGCGCCTTCGCTTCTTAACACAAACAGGTTACAGGAGAAGTAAAAGGAGACAGGGAGTCAAGTTCTGGCTTGAGTATTTACCAGTGGCATGACTGACCACAGATGAGTCGGGCCAATCCAGTTCAAATCATTTAAGGTTCTTTTCCCAACTCTAAGATCATATATAAACTACAACTTCCACAACTATATACTATCTAGGGGGTCTGTGCTCTCTTAATACTGCTTTTATGACAAACCTAATAAATACAAATTCAATATTATAACTAAGATAAATTAAAAATCATCACTTCGTGAAAGGATTCAAATTAAGATTTCTTTAAATAGTTTTCCCAGGAACTAAAGTGTGAAAGCTAACATTTTATATATGCCTTCCTAAAAAGGCAATGTTATATTCAGTTATACCTACGACTATCTCCCACAGCTGATTAAAGGCGGGGGGGGGGGCAGGGGGGAGGAAGAACAAGTTTCTGTTAGAACCAAACTGAAAATCAGGTAGAATGACTCAAGCTGTAGATGGACACATTCCGGTGAACTTGATGCTGGCGCGCAGCATTTACAGGTTTCTGTCCTCCTCGGCGCCTTGACAGAGGGCCTGAGCGTACCTCCGCGCACATTGCCCAGTCCCCGCGGCCAAAACCCCAGCCCCCGCCCTGCCCGACACTCCCCACGATTCCACAGCTAAAGAGCAAAACCTTAGTAAACCGGGCGTCTGCAGAATGCTGCTCCAGTCCTAACTCCTTGGTGCCCAGGCCATTCTAGCTGTTAAACATTTAGAAAGACACTGTTAGGTAAACTGGAAGTAAGTATTTTTGTCATTCCAAAGTAAAAGCAAGGGGCCAAGGGGGTAGGACTTACCCAATTGTCCTACTTTGTTGGTTGAGGTGGTCAGATTCCTGGGAGCTGCTGTAAATAGACAGACAGCAGGCACTCTGTCCTTTTCTGGGGTGCTACATTTCTCTCCTTTGTTGCCATTATGTAGCAAGAGGTTTCAGAACTAACACTTAGACAAGAAAACTCTGCTACACTGAGCACAAAGCATTTCCCTCTAAGAAATCAGATACCGAAAACACACATCAGTCTCATTCCCCAATCTCAATCGATAAAAAAAAAAAAAAAAAAAAAAGGTTACAAAAATGGCTTTCACATAACACGTTCTACTGGCTGTCTAGAATACCACCAAATGCAAAAAGGTTACCGATTCAATTCAACTTACTGACTAAACAGTTGGTGAAGATAAATAATATAATAAATAAATAAATAATAAATAATATTTGAATTAGGCTTTTTAAAAGCCTCTCCTAAATAGTACCTCATTTGGATTCGCCCATTTATCTTGAGATACATGTTATTATCTCTATTTCACAGATGAAGAAAATGATGCTCTGAGACATCTGTCTACTGCTCGGCTGGTAGGCAAGAGGGCGTAATCTGAAACACCGACTTCTGGAAAAAGAGCAGTAGCGCAGGGCCGGTACGTGCAGGACAAAAGCAGCCTTGAGTGTTCCCTAGACACTTAGCGTTCTAAGGGCAGGGCAGGTTCGGAGAGAGAAAATAAAGAGGAGTCTGAGAAGAGAGAGAGGACTAGGGAGCCTCTCTAGCATTGTCATTACCAAATCCACCCTTCCCCACGGGCTCCTGGGGAGGGATGGGGGGAGCCACCCATACCAGCCACCGTGCTCAGACTAGGCCTACCGTCACTTTAAAACTATAGCACGAAACTACACGACATGTACCAATCATTTAGTACACTAAATACCAACCAAAATGGTAATGCATGTTGGTTCTGATTCAGTAAAATAGGCATCCAGAAATAAGAAATCAAAACATCTAAGTAATTTTCTGAAAAGCAAGTAACTAATGAGTAGGATAGAAAAGACATACTTCAAAATAGGATTTTCTTCCCTGCGACTTGCTGGCTGAAACTCCCATTTGAAAATTAATTATAATAATTTCAGCATATACCTATGCTATACCTAATAGTTCTTAATTGAACTTATTAAGGAAAAAAACTATTTAACTTCACATACGCACATGGTTTCTTCAATAATTTCTTAAGACTAAACAAACCTTTTGGGCTCCCATCATCCGCTGAAGACTGAACACCTAATTAGCATTTCAATATGCATTCTATCAAACAGCTTAGAATTTTAACATCATAAGCTATTGCCTGATAATGGATTATCTCAATCACAATTTTCCTAGTTTTTTTTTTTTTTTCCAGATACTTTACTCTGAATCTAAATCAAAATCTAGCCCACTTCCAATAGGGTCGAATCCTACTTACATTTCCAAAATACTAGAAAGTTCCACTAATGTGGGATTTACTAACAACAAATAAAATAATAATAATAATAAATTTCAACTGATGTTTTTATACCTTTTTTAAAAATATGGCTTGGTCATCCATGAAACGCTTCCTCACCCTATGAAAAAGATTTGTAGCAGAGCAGAGTGAGAAAGGAAGGTATTGGGTGCAAAGAATACACAGAGCCTCTGTCTAAGTAACATTTTATCAATGCTACAGTGTCTAGAATATAGTTTAGAGCTTACCCTCCAAAAGGCAAAAAATATTAAATGAAGCTCTTCAAACGGAGAGGCTCAGCTGTGACATATGTACCAAAAACAGGAGCTCTATTTTCCTTGGCTTTTTAAAAATAACTTCTGAGAATTTCTTTTGAGACTAATCCGCAAGTAGACTGTTCACACTGACCTCCTTGTTTGTCCAAGCGTGGCCTAGAGAGTGAAGCCACGACGTTTGGTAAGAGAAGCTATCTTCCTGCTTCAGCCTTCACTCAAAGGGGGCTATTATGTCAACGCAGCCCTGTTACAAACAACCTCTGTAGGTGTTTCATTCCTGTCACTGGAGAACGTCTGTCTGTGGAATTCGTATGTACTACACAGGACGTTCTTTATGCAATGAGTATATTAGAGTAAGACTTCCAAGCATATTCAAGAGCATCCAACTTCATAAAAGGCATTTTTTTCCTGAACATGAAAAAAAAAAAGATGCTTTTTCTTGATTCTCTACACCCACGCTCCACGTTCTATTTAGCCAAGTGAATACACACTCTTGCCCCTATCCCTAAGACATTTATCTAATACTTGTCCCATCATGCGAGTTCTAATAAAAACTTACCCAGGTTACTACGTGTTGGCATGTGCAATTATATTAACAATACATAATAACATTCGTTGTGTTGGTTTTAAAATTTCCCTGAGCAAAGCATGAGACTGTTCTTCTAAATCATTCCAAATACACAGTAAGCAATACGAAATCAATTTTATATAATAAAAATTCATTTTTCTTGAGACTAACAGAACCTCTTTCGTGCACGCTGTCAGAGTTGCAGGATATAATGCCCATGCTGATGATGAGGGTAGTAATTGTAACAAACGTTTCCCAAGCACTATCTGTGTGTCCAGCCCCATGCTTTGCACGCAGTGTCATTTACTCCCCACGACGAGGTCTTGCTATTATCCCCACCTTAGAGACAGGAAACTACTCCCAGGAAGATGATGTTTGCCAAGCACCAGCATGCGGCTGGCTTAGCAATCATTAGTTTTCAATCGTATGGGACTGGAACAGCTTTTGTGGATTCCAAGGGTACTTTCCGTAACAGAACCTTACTATGCCACTTCTGGGTATCACGGCTGAATGGTGTTCCTGCTTTTATTTCCAAACTTTGAAGTCTTTGTTGATCTTGGAAATATTTCTCTTTAACTGAGCCACTATCAAAAAATCCATTCTCTTCTTCTAAAGTAATAGAGTTGTTGAAACTAGAAGCGATATTTCCCAGCCTCCCTTGCAAGAAGGTCATCCATTTGACTAGGCCCTGGCCCAAAGAATGTGATATGGGAGATATCCCACTTCTGATCAGGACCCGTGAAGGAGAGAGTTTATCTCCTCCTTGGGCTCTCTCTCCCTACTTTCCTCCAACTGGAACCCATACTTGCAGCAATCAAGCTTCAATCATCAGACAACAAAGCTCTAGGCCAGGGGTCAGGAAACTATGGGCCATGGCCAATTCTGGCCCACCACTTGTTTTTGTAAATGAAGTCTTATTGTAACATAATCACAAAAAACATTCATTTTTCTTACATGGCATTTTATACTCCTGATTTTAAATACTGGTTAAGCCAGACAAAGACTTGGTTTTCAACTTGGTTGTCAACTTTGCATTACCAGATTAGTCTAATATTATTCAAAATATTCTCTAAAAGAATTAACATGATCTATTTGCATAGATATTCCTGATCTCTCTACAATGCTTCCTTATGAAGTGATTCTGAATCCCAGAAGACCAACTGATCTATAATTACGATTACAGATTTTCAAAGACAGAAGAATCCTTGGTGATCTGATATAACCCTAAATTTATAGTTAAGTGAGGCCAATCGAAATTAAACTACTTTTATGTTATCCCCCAACCTAAATATATGGGACTATATGGACCTAAAAGTAAATATATAGGCAAATCATTGATGAGGCAATCAAAACTCAATGAAGCAAAAAAAAAAAAAAAAAAAATGTAGCTCTTTTGTATGAGAAAGTTGAACTTAGAAAACTGAATTTCTAAAAAATAATAAAATATTTGTCTTCTTTTTCCCATTTTATTGAGATTTAACTGACATGCAATGATCTACCTACCTATCTATATTTAAAATGTACAATTTGATGAGTTCTGACTTATATACCTACCCATGAAAATATTACTACAATCAAGATAACAAACATTCTTACCAGCCCCAAGAACTTCCTGTGCAACCCTTCATAATCTTTCCCTCATCTTACCACTGTTGCAAGACTAACACCGATCTGCTTTATGTCATTATAGATTCATTTGGGCTTTCCAGAACTGTATATAAGCGGAATTGCAAAAAACGTATTCTTCGTTTGGCTCCTTTAAGTGTGATTATTTTGAAACTCATCCATACTGCCGCATGTATTAGCTGTTTGCCTATCCTTTTTGCTGCTGAGTAGTAGCCCACTGCATGGGTAGGACATGGCTGGTTTATCCAGTCACCTACTGATGACATTTAGACTGTTCCTGGTCTGGACTATTACAAATGAAAACACTCTAAACATTTCATGTATAAATCTTTGTGTGGGCATATATTTTCATTTCTCTTGTGTAAAGAACTAGCAGTGGAATATATATATATATATATATATATATATATATATATATATATATAAAATTATATAATGTTTTTAGTATGTGTACATTTATTAAGTTTTTATTTTAACAGTACATGTATATTTAACTCTTTAAAAATTGCCTGCCAATGTAGTTACGCCATGTTACATTACATTCATACGTTCAGCGATGTATAAAGTGCCAGATGCTCCACACGCTTGTCGTTCTAATGGGCACGGAGTAGGACCAAACTGTGATTTCACTTTGCATTTCTCTCATGACAAACCATGCTGGTCATCTTTTTACATGCTTATTGGACATTTACTGCTTGTCTTGTGGAGCATCCAAATGTTTGTCTACTATTTTTAATTTGATTTTGTCTCATTATTATCAAATTGAAAGAGTATTGTATGTATTGTGGATACAAGTCCTCTGTCTGATATACGTTTTGTAAGTGTTTTCTGCCAGCCTGACCTTGTTCCCGAATGGTTTTTTTAAGAGAAAAGGTTTATTATTTTGATAAAATCCTATTAGCCAATATTTTCCTCTATGATATGACTTGCTGTGTCTTACCCCAAGGCTGCCGGATTTAAGTTCTATGCTCTCTTTTATCAGTAGTCTAGTTTCATGTTGTACATGTGGGCCCGTGAGTCATCTTTTACGTCAATTTTTACATCCAGCATGAGGTCAAGGTTGATGTTCACATTTTTTTCTAAATTTATAACCCGTTGGTCCAGTGCCATTTGCTGTAACAACTTTCCTTTCCCCCTTTTAATTCCCTCAGTACTGTCAAGAACTAGGAAAGGTCTGATAGGATCCTACTTGTAAGCTACAAGTTAGCTCTGCCACAGTTTCCGTGACGCTAGCAGGAGACCCAAAACTCTGGGGGCAGAGATAAAGCACCTCATAATTCTTGGCATGTCAGGCAGCATGAGCTTCATGTTTACATTTGTTCCTCTTGTTCCCCAACTCCCAAGCGGAAAATCTAGGGGTACATTCAGGTAAAGAAGGCTGCACACATGGTGGGGCCTAGTCACAGCAGAGGAACCACAAACTTAGGAAACTCCAGCTCCTATAAAGGGGCTGCCAGCAAACCTGCCCAGCTTCTTCCTAAGTGGGAAACATTGTTTATTATTGTGGGAGAAAATAAATCACTCTCTGTCCCAGAGCAAGGCATTGTCTCAATCTCCCAAAGCTGTTTGTTATACAAACATTTGTAAAGATGGTCTGGAACAAAGATGTCAATGCTTCTTCCCCAGAAGATATGTAGAAATTTCAGGAAATGATTGGAAAATGTCTCACAAAAGGCACCTCCATTAAAAATCAATTGTTCATAAATGGGTGGGTCTATTTCAGAATTTTCTGTCCTACATAACTTCACCGTACCAAACAGTATTGATTACTGTAGCTTTACATAGTAAGTCTTCAAAACAAGTACAATAAGTTCTCCAACTTTGTTCTTTTAAAAACTGCTTTGGCTATTCTGTTTTTTTTTTTAGCTTCCATATAAATTTTATAATCAGCTTGTCAGTTTCAACCCAAAAAAATCCTGCGAGAATTGTGCTTGGGATTACATTGAATCTATAAATCAGTATGAGAAGGATTTCCATCGTAAGAATATTGTGTCTTCCAATCTTTGAAGATACATAATATTAAGTATGGTTTAATCTCTCCATTCATTTAGGCTTCTTTAGTTTCCCTTAACAATATTTTGTATTTTTCACTGTAGAGGTCTCAGTCTTCTGTTGTATTCACACCTAAGTATTTTATGATTTGTGGCACTACCATAAATAGTATTCTTTTTCATTTCATTTCCCAATCATTTGCTGTGAGAGTATAAAAATACAACTGATTTTACTATATTAACTTTGTAGTCTGCAATTATGGAAATTCACTTTTTAGTTCTAGTCACTTTGTGAAGCAGCCCAATCAACCCACTATTGAATGGCTCCAAGTTTTAAAACTATTATATTATTAACCACCCTTCCAAAAGTTTCTACCAGCTCAATGATCCTAGTTCTGCCTTCAGTAAGGAGTATGCCCATTGCCAGAAATCTTTCTTTCAGATCAAGTTTCCCAGCATTCTCCTTCACCAGACTTCTCAGGCCATTCCTCCAAACACGATTCCTCTTCCTCAAAGCGTGGTTCACTCACGTGGACGGATGTCCTATTATTCCTTAAGGGATGAAGTCCAGAATAGAACAAATACTCTTGAAGAGCGGATGGTACAGTTCAGGGAGCCCCTTGGAAAACCTGATTTTGAAACTAACTACTATAGGCAATTTTAGCAGCTTTATCATATTGTTGTTTCTTATAAAACAGGTAGTCAACTAAAACCATTTTGCTGAGTTTTCCTGAACTTAAGTGACAATTTTGTGTATCTTTAAATGCAGGCATATACATGTATCCATATTAAATTTCATTTCCTTTGCTGCGATAGCATTTCAGCCCATTGGGATCATTTTTAATTCTAATTTACTCACTCAACACATTAGCTATTTCTTTCAACTTTACATGAAGTTGCAAAGTTGAGCTCTGTGTAGTGAGTGGAATCTGACTTAGATTACACGATTTGGGAGTCATCTAAGTCATTCAAATAAAAAGTGGAACTGAGTTAAAGAAAGAGCTCTCTTTCCAAGCTGACACTGATTCATTTAGGCCACTCTCTTTCAGGTTATTTAGCCACCCAGCTGTGAATTATTTTAACTGAACAGTTGTTCCCTCTAGTAGTTTTTAAATGCTAGTCTTCATAATTCTTGACTAGTAGTAAACGTGTGACTATTAAATTTCAATTGAATAAAGTAAAAAATATTAAGGAATTGTAGAAGAAACAGTTTACAGAGAAAATAAAGATAAAAGGATAAAAATACATAGGGTGATTACTTTTGAAACAGTATCATAGATTTTAATTTGATTGCTCAGTTTAAAGAAAATCAAAAAAATAAATAGCATCTTTATTTCCCCCTACAGTCAGTACTTCACAAAATAGACCACAATCTGCCAGGACTCTCCTATAAAAAGAAAGTCATACTCACTCTGAAAAAGACCAAGCTTGCCAAAATTTTTCAGTTGCTTTTACTTGTAAGATAATGTAAAAAAAAAAAAAAAAAGCTTGTAAAAGAATGCTGTTATAATTTCCACATTTAAAAGTATAAAGTATATTTTGATGTGCTTAATTCAGATATTAATGTTTGAATGTGTCTCATTTTAAATTTAACATAATATTTAGCATGAGGTATTTTAGATGGAATATGCTGATATGAAAAATGTCTTTAAAGAAATGCTAAATTCTGAAAGGCAGTATTGTTATCTTAAAGAAATTCAGGCCAAGTGTAAAGAGGGTTCTATTCAAAGAGGAAAATTCTCTTCTCAGACTGCATTTCTGCCAGGCAGATCATCCAATTCATCACTTCTATCCACTTACTATCTGCAACACTGCCATCAGGGGAACCTGTGTATCTTTATGGACAATAACGCATACAACTAAATGCAGAAAATCAACACAAGAATATTGTTCCCTTAACAAATCTTCCTGTTTAATCTTCAAATTTTGAAAATGTTATCCACTATAGCAACAGAAAACAGAAGCACAGAATGAAATGAATCCAAAACATTTAATTTTTTTTCATAGTTTCTATCAATGAGAAATATTTAAAATACAATCACCACCCTGCAATTTGGAGAATTTCTTCCTGGTTGAAATAGTTATAATTTTTTAAAAGACCAGCATGTAGGGGCACCTGCAATGGCTCAGTCGGTTAAGTGTCTGCCTTTGGCTCAGGTCATGATCCCAGGGTACTGTGACTGAGTCCCACATCAGCCTCCCTGCTCAGTGGGGAGTGTTCTTCCCTCTCCCTCTGTACCCCCGCCCCCATTCATATGCTTCTCCCTCTGCTTGTGCTCACTCTCTCTCTGTCAAATAAAGTCTTTTAAAAAAATACACTGTCAAGGGGTGCCTGGGTGGCTCAGTGGGTTAAAGCCTCTGCCTTCGGCTCAGGTCATGGTCTCAGGGTCCTGGGATCGAGTCCCGCATCGAGTCCCACATCGGGCTCTCTGCTCGGCGGGGAGCCTGCTTCCCCTTCCCTCTCTGCCTGCCTCTCTGCCTACTGTGATCTCCCTCTTTCTCTGTCAAATAAGTAAATAAAATCTTAAAAAAAAAATACACTGTCAATACTGAGTAGCAACACTAAAAGCCACAAACTTCAACCTAAAAATAACATAACTTGACCCCTCTTCCTCTCACTACAAATTCATTATGAGTGGGATTCAGTGGAAAAACAAAAAGAGACAGAGTAAAATGAAGACGACAATTCCCTTTCATTTAAAAACAGAGATAATTATCAAACTTCAAAAGAAAAAATGGGGAAGTTTAGAAATTACATTGCATTCAGAGGAAGGTATGAAATTTAATATCTGCAAATAGTCTTTGATATCAACATTCTTGGAACTATTAACATTTTGTACCCTCTGAATAGTACATATAGTACCAAAAATGCTAAATATGTTTTTTTATAAGCTCTCTAGCATGGAAAGGTCCTTAACAGCATATATCATTCATTAAATGAGTGATTTAATACAAAGATGTTCTGTTTTTCTTATAATCAAATAATTTGCTATATATTTCCTCTCTAACTTCTTACATATTTGTTAGCACACACGAGCTATTAAAATAAAAATTACTATTTAAACCCAGTATAATCAGGCCTTGAAATAAAGTTATTATTTCAATTCAGTAAAAATGTATTTTTTTTAATGTACTTGTATATAATTAGGAGGGACACATGTGTGGTTCTCAACTATAATTTTGTCCCCCAGAGGACATTTGGCAATGTCTGGAAACATTTTTGGTTGTCACAAAAGCAGGGAGAAAGTACCACTAGCATCTAATGGGTAGAGACCAGGAACACTACTGAACAGGCTACAGCACACAAGAGAGCCCCCCAGAACAAAGAATTATCTGGTTTAAATGTCACAGTATGGAGACTGAAAAATCCTGCCCTAGAATAATTAACAATCTAGGGCAAAAAACTATGCTCCAAAGGAGCACTAAAAATTTGGGATGACCATTCGAAGAAAAAAGGTTGTTGCAAAAAGAGGCAAAGGTAGATCATATGTATAAAATACACACACACGCACACGCACACATGCACATATACGAATTAGACCTTGAAACTGTGCTTCTCAAGGGATGAGAGAAAGGGACAGTGGTGAGCTAACTGAAGTGCTGAAGGAGCAAACCAGAGCCGTCTGACCTTAGGCAGACCACATCAGAATTGAGAAGAATTCTGGCAGGATTCTCTTTAAAATTAAAATGCAGTAACTTTTATTTTTTCTCAAAAGAGTACCAGCAAGCTTTATCTACTGATTAAAAGTGAGTTGGCTTGTGTTGTAAAAATATTTTTAAGCATCAGTTATAACAGGTTGTGCACCTTATTTAGGGCTTTCTTTTCAAAAATCAAAGGCATAAGAATGTTCTTAGGATCTCAATTTATTTTCATCCTTGTGTAAATTTCACATTGGAGCAAGTGGTTTAGATCTCTCAAGTGGGACTCCTGGCAAAAATTAATAAATAGGGCTACTGCAAGAATATTAAGGCACCAAAAGCTTAATGAAAACATCCCTCCACAAAAATATCACCAAGCATTTTACAAAATTACGATCTATAATCAAGATGCTAAAAGTAAGTGTATGTTATTTTTAAGACCTTCTCCATCTCGAAAATGTATGATTCTATACATCACCATTTTTTGGTATATCTTTAGGTGAGAATGATTTATGCCAGATGATAGAAAAAAGCTAATTAATTTTTCTATTAGTATCTGTTGATCGGGACAGAGGGGAGATTAACAAATATTGTGATATTAAGTTTACAGCAATTATTTATACTGCCTGCTGTAAACACAGCCAGGACATTTTTCTGAACCAGAGATCTTAAAGAAATTCTATATTCACTTTTCTGGTAGATGCTGACCATAACCAGATGCTAGTGTATATCACATTTTACAATATATACGGTCCTAAAATGATGTGAAATTTTGAGTTTTTGAAAATAAAATTCGGTCTAAATTCCCTAGGTAATTGATAAACGATTCTGTAGAAGGTTTTTACACAGTTAAGTGTTTTGAAATTTCAATAATCCAGTATGATTCGAAATGGAATTCTTCAATATGGTTCATATCTGTGATTACATGCCCTGGGAAGTTTTAAAATCTTATTTCAACTCTTGTATAAAAGCCTACTATAAGGGGAAGGCTAAACACTAATCTTCAAGTCACTAGGGTTTTTTACTGCTTTTCTCTAAAAAATTAATTCATGAATTATTCACAAATCATCAGTTGTACTGTGTCCTTAATAAGTTGTAAAATAAATTGTAAAATGTTACCATATTAGCCCTGTGCAAAAAACTGTACATGGATAATAGCATATAATTGCAAAATCAAATAGCAAGTGAAAAGAATGAAAAAGTCAAAAAGTAGGTAAATGACTTCATCAAAATCTAAAACACTGAACTTGTATTGAGGATACGATAATGAGCAAAACAGACAAAATCCCTGCCCAGATGGACGTTGGAGTCTAGTAGCCTGGCACCCAACTAACAAAATGCAGAAATCTAGCATAGTCCACCAACAAGAGTGTATGTTTCCCTAAGAACTACTTCCGTCACCTCTGTTCTAGGATAACCAAAAATCTTTATCTAATTGACTGTCAGAAAATACACTCCTTCTTCTCCAGAGGGAAACACCCATCAGATCTCTGACAGGACATGGACTGTCATCAGTGGGCAACAATCATTTCTAGTGTGTCCTTACCTTCAACATGGCAGTGCACAGATACCCTATCAATGACTGAGGGCAGCAATATCATGTTACGTGGGTGTGTGTGTCCACAGATATATATGACACCAGTTATACTACATACTGCTCTGGATCAGGGGCGGGGAATTTAATTTAGGTATATAGTATCCAGAATTGCTATTAACAACACAGATCCCGATTCTTCTTTTCAGTCTTTAAACAGTTCCATACGTAAGGAGCACATTCAATAGTAAGTATTCATAAGATTAGTTAATTTAGAAATGTATAATTAAGTTCATACAGAAAGTGCAGCACAAATACGATGATGACTAAGTAAGATTCCTTTAAAGATTTTAAACCCTTCTCACAGATTTTAAGAGACACAATGTACCCCAGGTGTGTCTTCTCTCCCTCTCCCCCTAGCAGTAGCTTTTTTGGGCTCTCGAGCTGTTTTAAAAATAAATTTCTTTACAAAATTACCAGTGATTGTGCAGCCAGAGCTTAGCCAAAGAGCAAAAAGGAATGCTTTTAAATTTCTTTGGTTTGAAATGATACAAACAGATCTGTTCCATTCATATGTTTTTCTGACAGATTACCTGATACTCTTGACTCTTGGCACAATAACTTTTTTCCTAAAATGCTAAAAAAGCAAGAGATGGTCAACTTTTTACTCAAAGTCAAGCAAAATCAGAGAAGCAAACATAATCTCCCATTCCCATCACTCTTGGCAAGAAATGCCCCCACACTCCGACATTTGAGAACATTACTTCCAATACTACATATGAGCCTATGCGCCCTGGTGCACAAGATGCAAACCCCAGCCCTTCACCTGCTCCCTTACCCTGATCCCTTAGAATAAGCAGAGATGGGAAGCTGATGCCACAGGTCACTCCTTTCCTTCCTCTGTCCCCCTCTGACTTTACATAAAGACAAATGGCGGTTTGATGGAATGTTTCCATCCAAGGCAGTGGTTCTCAACTGTAACCACACATTAGAATTACCTACAGAACTCAAACATTTCAAAGCCCACTCCAGACCAATAATAAATCACAACCTCTGAGGGTGAAACCACACTGGTAATTTTAAGACGCTCTCCCAGTGATTCTGAAGAGCAGCCAAGGTTGAAAAGCAATGCCGTGGGTCAAACAAATCAGGAAGTATTTGGCCTATGTTTGGAATTGAGAGTTGACTCTACCTACTTTAAATTATTTCTATAAAAATCTATATAAAGATTGAAGCCAGGGCTTCTCATCAAAAGAGAAGATTTTTGTTTGAGTATCGAGGGACTAAACAATGTTATATTTTTGTTTCCTCATCAGAGTCTTCAACTGAAGGAATATAGCCTTAAAAGTATCATGTTTTTCCATTCACGTGGGAGACTTTAATTTCTAAATGATTTCACTTGGAATCAATACGGAAGCACTATTCTTCCAAAGTACAGAATAATAGCTGAGTAGCCATGTTTTATAACAGCTAACAGAACCAGGAGATTGTGTTTCCTTGTTCATTTTAGAGACAATTGTGGCCTTACATTTTATGCATGGTTCTTCATATTAATTGAGACATAACGATAATTACTTGCTTTTCATGAAGGCTTAAATCTGACTACTGAAAATAGAAGAAAACAACTGTTTTAAAAATAAGAACAACACATTGCTAATATAATTATTCATGAATCCTAAGGAGAAAAGAGAAATTTGAATAACTCAACATCTTTAAAAGGCAATATTCTGCTTATTTATACTCTTACATACTTTTTGAAACACACATTCATTCTGATGGGGCTTTTTTATAAGCAACACAGGTAACTCCAATCAGAAGGCCTCATGATCAGGTTCCCACAGATATAACCACTGAGTACCACTGCAGTGTGGCTATCCAAGGAGGGACGAGGCTGGCGCTCTCTTTTCTAGTCATTACAGCTATTGCTAATGAAATGTAAATACTGAGTAAATTCAGATGGACACTTTCATTACAGTGTAAGGACATCAAAAGAGTGTAACTATGCACAGGTAACTTAGACACCCATAATGCCATTCAACTAGCTAGCTCAGAATAAAAAATATGCCCTGATTTCTTTCTGACCCTCATTGTTCTATTTTTCGTAGGCGATGATAATTTCCTCTTTCACTTTTCATTCCTGTTAGGTCATTCTACTTCCGATCTTAGATCATGTAATAGCCTTCAACCTCATATATTTTCTATTAACTCTGTGTTCAAAGCCCACAAATCCATCCTCACGTCAAAACTGCTCTCCTAACTTTCACTGAGTGCTTGTTTCAATGAAGATCACTGGGTTCTCCTAACGGGAATCCCCAATGAGCCTGTCCCTTGATTTCAGGCACCTAACACCTTTCTCAGATTCCCTAAGGCTAAGCTTACTCTCATCTTCAGGTGTCCTACCCAGATACCCACCCCAGCTACCTCTCAACTCCTTCCTTCCTAGAACTTGCAGGACTTGGATAAATTTCCAGATCTCCTGACTTCTGCTTTGAAAGCCCTCTTAAGTGCAATAGTATTCAAATCAACATATAAGACTTTCAACGTGCAGGCAAACCTCACAGATATCGTGGGCTCAATTCCAGACCACTACAGTAAAGCAAATATTCTACACAAAGTGAGTCTAATGAACTTTTTGGTTTGCCAGTGCGTACAGAAGTTATATTGACACTATACTGAAGTCTACTAAGTGTGCAAAAGCATTTTGTTTTTTAAAAATGTACAAGCATTTTACAAATTTAAGAACACTTTGTTGTTTAAAAATGCTCAGCATCATCTGCGCTTTTGCAAGTCATAATCTTTTTGCTGCTAAGTCTTGCCTCAATGTTGATAGCTGCTAACTGGTCAGGATAGTAGCTGCTGAAGGTTAGTGTGGTTGTGGCAATTACTTAAAAGGAGACAACAATGGACTTTGCTACATTGATTACTCTTCCTTTTACAAAAGATTTCTCTGTAGCATGTGATGCTTAATAGGATCTGATTCACAGTAGAACTTTTTTTTAAGATTTTACTTATTTATTTGAGAGAGACAGAGTGTTGTGCGTACTCACATGTGCAAATAAGGGGAGCTGAAAGGGGCAGAGAGAAAATTTCAAGCAGACTCCCCACTGAGCGCAGAGCATGGCGGTGGGGGCGCTCAATCTCTCGACCCTGAGACCATGACCTGAGCCAAAACCAAGAGTTAGATGCTTAACCAACTGAGCCCCCCGGTGCCACACGGTAGAACTTCTTTCACAAATGGAGCCAATCCTCTCAAACCCTGCCAATGCTTTATCAACTAAGCTTATGTAAGATCCTCAATCCTCACAGCATCTTCACCAGGAGTACATTCTACCTCAAGAAACCACTTTCTTTGCTCATCCATAAGAAGCAACTCCTCATCCACTACAGTTCTATCATGAGATTGGAGCAATTTGGCCACATGTTCAGGCTCCACTTCTAATTCTAGTTTTCTTCCTATTTCTACTACATCTGTAGTTACTTCCTCCACTGAAATCTTGAACTCCTCAAAGTCATGCATGAGGGCTGGAATCAACTTCTTCCAAACTCCTATTCATGTTGATATTTTGACCTCTTCGTATGAATCACAAATGTTCTTAGTGGCATCTAGAATGGTGAATCCTTTCCAGAAGGTTTCCAGTTTACTTTGCCCAAATCCATCAGAGGAATTGCTATCTGTGGCAGCCACAGCCTTACAAAATGTATTTAAATAAGACTGGAAAGTCAAATCACTCCTTGATTAATGGGCTGCAAAGTGGAGGCATGAACACAACATTCATCTCAGCGTACATCGCCGTCAGGGCTCTTGGGGGACCAGATGCTCGGCCAATGAGCGGTAGTACTATTTTAAATGGAATCTTCTTTGCTGAGCAGTTGGTCTCAGCGGTGGGCTGAAACTATTCGGTAAACCATAGTGTAAACAGATGTGCTATCGTCAGGCTTTGCTGTTCCATTTATAAAGCATAGGCACAGTAGATTTAGTATAATTTTTAAGGGCCCCAGGATTTATGAAATGGTAAATGAGCACAGGCCTCGACTTCAAGTCACCAGCCGCATCAGCCCCTCACAAGATGGTCAGCCTGTCCTTTGAAGCTTCAAAGCCAGCCACTGACCTCTTCCTAGCTCTCAAAGTCCTAGACGGCATCTCCTTCCAATCTAAGGCTGTTTCTTGTACGCGGAAAGTCTGTTGTTTAGCGTAGCCGCCTTCGTTTACTCTCCGAGCCAGACCTTCCGGACACGTTGCTGCAGCTTCGTCGGCACCTGCGGTTCACCTTGTACTTTCACGTTACGGAGAGAACTTCCTTCCTCATGCACCAAACTCTGCTAGCCTCCAACCTTCTTCTGCAGCTTCCTCACCTCTCCCAGCCTTCAGAAAATTAAGAGAGTGGGGCCTTGCTCTGGATTATGCTTTGGCTTAAGGGAAAGTTATGGCTGGTTTGATCTGCCCAGACCACTAAAACGTATTGGCAATAGCAAAATCCGCTATTTTGCTTTCTTATCCTTCACACGTTCATTGGAGTAGCACTTTTAATTTACATCAAAAACTCTTCCTTTAAAACAAAAAACAAAAAACCTCTTCCTTTGCATTCACCATTTGGCTCACTATTTGGCACAAGAAGCCTAGCGTTCAGCCTATCTCAGCTTTTAGCATGACTTCCTCACTAAGCGTAATCACTTCTAGCTTTAGATTTCAAGTGAGAGACATGTGACTCTTCCTTTCACGTGAACACTTAGAGGCCATTGTAGGGTTACTGCTTAGCCTAATTTCAATATTGTGTCTCAGGGAATAGGGAGGCTTGAGGAGTGGGAGAGAGATGGGAGAACAGCCAGTTGGCAAAGCAGTCAGAACACATTTATCAGTCAAGTTCGCCGTCTAATATGAACGCAGGTCGTGGCACCCCAGAACAATTACAACAGCAACATCAAAGATCACTGATCAGAGATCACCATAAAAAGTGTAACAATAAAAGAGTTTGAAATACTGCAAGAATTACCAGAATGTAACACAGAGACACAAAGTTAAGCAAATGCTACTGGAAAATTGCTCAATACAGGGTTGCCACAAACCTTCAATTTGTGATAAATGCAATTATCTGTGAAGTGCAATAAAAGGAAGCACAATAAAATGAGATACGCCTGAATAAAGAAATCCTATTCTGTAATGTTGTATTTTTGTAATACTATTCACATACTTAAGATACAATACGTCATATACTTTTAACCGTGTATTTTTAGACAGATTGGACCCTTCCCTTAGCCATTGGGGGTTAGCAAGTTTGGGTATGAATGCCAATTTTCATTTCCACAAATTATTTTGAAGAGTTAGCTGTTATTTCTCCCTTAAAAAAAACATCGGGGGCTCCTAGGTGGCTCAGTAGGTAGAGCATCAGACTCTTGATTTTGGCTGAAGTCATGATCTCAGGGTCCTGGGACGGAGCTCTGCATAGGGCTCCGTGCTCAGCGGGGAGTTTGCTTGAGGATTTCTCTCCCTCTCCCTCTGTCCCTCCACCCCCGTCACCCACACGGGTGCACGCTCTCTCTAAAATAAATAAACAAGTCTTTAAAAAAAAAAAAAGATCAACATCAGTTTCCATCATAGATGAGACCATTTTACAACCACTGCAGAGAAGACACTTATTACAAAGTTCTCTTCTCTAAAAAGCATGGCTTGTGACATTCACAAGAATACGAAAATATTTCAAATAATTTTGTCAATGATTAACTTTTAGAGTAGACATAACAGAATTATTGTCACTTGGAAGGAATACTAAAGTCTCCTTTGTTTATTTATTTTTCAAATAGCCTCTGGAAAGCGAGAGCGTAGTATCAGATTTTAATGGTATTGATAAACTTTTTAATGAATTTCTTTGTCTTCAATACATTTAGAAAACTTTCAATGTAGGTAGACTTTGGTATTCAGAAGGCAGTAAAACTGATGAACAGAAAACACCAATCAAAAAGAAGGGAAATATGGAAAATGAAAGATAATTTATGATAAATAAATAAGGCTGAAAAGTCAAATTAAAATTTGTTTTGACCAATTTTAAATGTCAATAAAGTCCCTCAAGGCATCATTTTATTCTCCTGATACAATGGTTCATTTTGGGATCACACAGCAATTAGATCTGTAAGAATCTCAGCATTTACTATTTTCAATATATGATATGATGCAAAGGTTCTTATTCACTGCAAAGATTTAATACCTTCTGTCTTTCAATTTTTCTGCCTTCATCTATAAATGCATGCCAACCATTGTGATAGTTTATTCAGTATGAGAGAAGAAAAGACCATTTTGAAAAGCTTCAAATTTTTTATCTCAAAAATAAGATTAAAAAAACTTTTTAAAATTTTTAATAGCTCAAAGGAAAAGCTACACAAAGATTTGAATTTTAATTATAATGCAGGCCAAATCCATGTTTACAACAGCTGTCCTGGATTCAAGTGCAAGTACACTTCTAAAGCTAGACAATATGGGTCCCCTGAGACATGTGAATTCCAGACTAGCCTCCCACCAGTCAAAATTCTTATCTGTAAAATATCAAATTACCACAGCAGTAATAAGAGATCTGGGGATCACTGTTTTCTCACCATCTGCTTATATCAGAAATAAATTATTGAACTGAAGTTGTAAAGACGCAGGGTCTTAAACAGAGAATTACAATTATAAGATGTAAATATATACATATATTAATGTAAATATATACACTTAGATATATATAGATATATATGTACAAAATATATATATCGCAGAATTAACCTTTGAAATTATATTATCTCCACTAAGTACAGTGTCATTTTCTTATTTTTAAATCAAAATTGCAGGTCAATCCTAATAAGAGTTAAAGCAAATAGATTATGTCACTTTTCGAAACATAATATTCAGAGATAGTTTACAATCAATAGAAACAACACTGACCTCAAAGTCTTAACCCTGAATCTTAACTAGTTGTAGAACTTTGAAACAGATAATTAATCTACCTGCCTACCTGCCTTGCTTTACCTGCCTACCTACCTTAAAAAAGAAGTTGAGGGAGCAAACAAGAGAACATGCATGAAAACCCCTCCTAAGTTGCTTTTTTATAAATGTTAGTAATCAGTCAAAAAGCTACAAATTTTATTTACAATAGGTGGAAAGTTTTCACCGGGGAAAAGGAAAACAAAATTAAATAAATTCAAGTTACACAGGCTACAAGAATAGTACACAGAAAAAGCAAATGCTACATTAAAAATATAAGATTTTTTAATCAAAAATTCTAATCAGTGTTAGAAAGGAAATGGCTACTAATACATATTACAATCAGAGAGTAAATGTATGTGTATGTGAAGTCTACATGAAAAAATTAATATGGGATTATTACAGTCGTGAAAAAAAACAGCTTTCTCAAGATCTGCCAAGCCTGCCCATGAGCACACTGAAATGTGATAAAACAGATTTATTGGTCTCCTTCTACAAACACTTCTTGGGCGCCTGGGTGGCTCCGTCATTAGGCGTCTGCCTTCGGCTCAAGTCATGATCCCAGGGTCCTGGGATCGAGTCCCACATCAGGCTCCCTGCTCTGCGGGAAGCTCGCTTCTCCCTCTCCCATTCCCCCTGCTTGTGTTCCCTTTCTCGCTGTGTCTCTCTCTGTCAAATAAGTAAATAAAATCTTAAAAAACAAACAAACAAAACACTTCTTGAACATTACCTCTGGTGTCAAAAGCCTTTTGCTGAGTACTGAATACACAAATATTAGTAAGGGGAAATTTTTCTCCACTACTCATGGAAGAGCTGTATCAACATGGCAGGATTAGCCTTAATATAAAAATAAGGTAACCGGACTGGTTTTGCCAAAAAGCGATCGCATTCTTTTTATCCTGTAAAGTAATGCAACTCAAACAGTTTCATCATCAACAATTTCTAGGGGGATGTTTGTTGGTTTTATTGGGTTTGTTTCATTTGTTCACTGGACAAGTATTCATTGAGTCCCGAACAGTGATACACAGATATCTCAAAAGAACTCTTTACTCTAAGACTAATCAAGGACATAAGGCATAACTAAATTATTTGGTGTTTTCTTTTGTTTTCCTTTTCAGTCAGAACAAAATAAGAGCAGCAACACAGCTCTTCAATATTAATGTCTAACGCAAACCAGCAGACTGAAGGACTGGACAAATGTCACATCTGCTCTACCTGTCTCCTTCTCATCCATCTGTGGTGACTGCCCCATTTCCATATTACAGACCACACTAATAAAGCAATGAATAAACACAGAACGGATTTCAGAATGAAATAATTAAAACTGTAAGCTCTGCGATTCTGATTGCAGACAGCCCCAGGTGCACACAAAGCAGGTTTCTGCCAAGAAATACAGTGCAAGCTGTTGACATTCAGCTTCCTTCAATATGAAAACGTCCTCAACAATTCAAGGTCACAACCAATGATCTACTCTTTAGAGTTCAAAGTACAGCATTCTTTAGCATATAGTCCAAGTAGTTTCCAGGAGATTAAATAACATAAGTGCAATAATTGAAAGAGGAGGGAGGAATAAAACATCTGTACATGGCCATCTTCATCTGGAGTTCTTGTAAGATGGATAAGCAGAAATCTAACATACACGAGAACTGAGAAAGCAGAATAAACCAAAATGCTGGACTGGTTTTAAAATAAACTATTCTAAGACTATTTAAACAGCCAGAAGTTACAACAGAGCCCATATGGGCTCAGTGCACTACACAAAGGTTAATAGAAAATGGAGTTCTCCAAGAATCTCATGCTGAAACAGCTCAAAATCAAAAGGATTTTTTTTTTTTCAATCAAGCTGACCTAAGGAGAATAAGACACTAAGTTTGGATACAACTGATCTTCTTTCAAATGCTAGAAGAACCCATATGAGCAAGGTAGTTTCAGACTTCAGGACAAAACAGTTGACCCTTCTAGAAGTTAGTTTCCTCAGATGTAAAATGAGAGGGGTAAATAGTTCATTGGTCTTCAAATTTTATTTTTAGGAGTACCAGATTGCTTCAGGGTTAGGTGGAAACCAAGCCAGCTCTGAAGCTCACTTAAGTGAGAGCAGATGAAGTTTTAACTACTTTCTGTGTTGGAGTTCTGTGTAGAATTTCATTTGAAAAAGGGGGAGGGGGCTCTGCTGCTGAAAAAAGTTACTCAGACAACAACAAAAATAAATAACCTCAGATCACATTCATTCAGAATCATGATTGCAATAAATACTTCTATTAAAAACAGAAACTATCCCGCTTCTGCCATAATGGAATAGCAGAACTGATCATGCCCTCCTATCATAAACAACTAGAAAACTGGAAAAAGATATTTTTTCAGACACTGAGACAATAGCCAGCCCAGTACTATGATCCCTGAGTGAAGAAAAACAGACAAAAGAGTGGAACTCTTCTTCCAGGAGGCATTTTCCACTAACAGAGTGCAGGGAAGGGAACTTCCTGAAAGTAATCATGGCCATCTCACTGAGCAGAGGAGATAGAAATCAGATTTGGGAGAGGCTAAAGAGGCTGGAGTGTGTGAGGCAGAATACCCGAGAGCTGGGAGCTTGGCAGAGAAAAAGCTCCAGAAATCTGCACAAAGGCCCCTTGAGTCTGTGGCTGCCAATTACGCTCTTCCTATGTAGGGGGAAAACTCCATGAAGTCGGGGAAAGGACTGGGGAGCTCTCGTGGAAGTAATTCCCAAAGGTCTCACGGGGCTGGGAGACCTTCGAGGCCTGATGAACAATGAGTGGAGAGGCTAGCCGAGCACCCCACACACCCCAGCAGGGACACGTCTTAGAAGCAGGGCCAAACTAGGTTACATAAAGCTGTCGCTAGACCAGTGCAAACAAAACTTTTGGAAAAAGCCTCAAAAATACAAACTGAAGCACAACTTAGCCGCCACCCGAAACAAATTTCAAAAAATTTAAAGGAACACAATTAAATCTAGACATTTAACAGCATAATAGTTATAATATCCAACATCCAATCAAAAAATGCCAGGCATGACCATGAATAAAATGATAAAACTGTGATCCATAAATAGGTGGGGAAAGGAGAAAACAGAATAGACCCCAAAAATGCAAAAAATAATTAGCAAACAGGGAAGCTTTCAAAGTTTATATGGAAGGCTCAGTATTTATTTAAAACAAAATATGATAAAAAGGAAAATGGAAGCCATAAAAATGGAACTTATTGAGATGAAAAACACAATATCTGAATGAAAGAGAACAGTAAATTTTAAAACAGCAATAGAAATTAACAAAAATGGAAGAGAAAGAAAAAAGGACCGCAAAAAAAATAAATACAGCCTAAGCAACCTGTGGAACGTTATTAAACAATCTGATGTATGTGTAATTGGAATCAAGAAGAAAAGAGGAAAGATTAGAAAAAGCATTTGAGGAAATAATGGCCAATCATTTTCCAGATTTTTTTTTAAATGTGTCTTCTTTTTTTATTTGACACAGAGAGAGAGAGATCACAAGTAGGCAGACAGGCAGGCAGAGAGAGAGGGGGAAGCAGGCTCCCTGCTGAGCAGAGAGTCCGATGTGGGGCTCGATCCCAGGACCCTGAGATCATGACCTGAGCCGAAGGCAGAGGCTTTGGCCCACTGAGCCACCCAGGCACCCCTCATTTTGCAGATTTTTATAAAAATAATAAACTTGCAAACAGAAGAAGCTCAAGTAAGATATGCACAATGAAAAGCACACCAGAGTACATCAACATCACATGACTGAAAACCCATGATAAAGACAAAAATCTTAGAGCAGCTGTAGGAGTTCTTCAAATAGTGTACATAGGAATCTTTTATCAGATACACATATGACAAACATTACCTCTTCGTCTCTAGTATTACTACTCATTTTTAAGCAATGACTTTTGATAAGATTTTAATTTTTATCATATCCAATGTATCAATTTTTCCTTTACGCTTAGCATTTTTATGCCCCATATAATAAACCATTTCCTATCTTCAGACCATGAAAATATTCTTCTATGATCTCCTCTGGCCCATCACAAATTACTATTTGTATGTACCATGAGCTAGAGGTCAAGGTATTTTTTTTCCCCTAGTTCTTCCAGACAGACTGGAAAACAATTTATTGGGCATTGTCTAGAGTACTGAGAAGGGCCTTGGCTCAGTAGTGAAGGATACTGCTGCTCTTGTCCTACCCAACAAATATTTAAAAGAGAGATCCAAAAGGATCAGAGTGTTTTCAAATAACCGCATCCCAGAAAAAAAGCTCAAGAATATTTATAAGAATACAAAAATATCTAGCACTCCATAATGTCTGTTAACCAATCAAAGATTATAGAAAGAAATGAGAAAGCAGAAAAATTTGAACCATGATGCTGAGAAAAGTCAATCAATTGAAACCAATCTAGAACTGACACAAATTTTAGAAATGATAGATAAGGACATGAAACCATCACTCTAACTGTACCAAATGGTCAAAAAGTTAAGTACAAACAGGAAATATTTAGGGATAAATCAGCAAAAGATCTGCAAGAATGTACGCCGAAAACAACTAAACACTGCTCAGTGAAATTAAAGAAGACCTACATAATTGGAGAACTACACCTTGTTCATGAAAACTCAGTACCATGAGATTTCAATTCCCCCCAAACTGATCTATAGATTCAAATAATTCAAATCAAAACAGAAGTAGTCTCTTTTATAGACGTTGACGAGCTAATTCTAAAATTCACATGGAAATGTAAAGTACCTACCAGAGCCAAACGACTTCGGAAAAAGAAGCTGAAAGGCTAATTCTTTCTGATATTTTTTTAAGACTTCTTATAAAGCTACAGTAATCAATAAAATGTGGTATCAGCAACACAAGACAAATCAGGGGTACAGAACTGTGTCCAGAAATTAAACTATATATATGGACAATTGACTTTTGACAAAGGCAATTCAGTAGCAAAAGAGTAGTCTTCTCAAGAAAAGGTAGAGGAACAACCGGATAACCGTAAGAAAAGAACGTTGATCCATATCTCACAGAATATATAAAATTATAGCATGCAACATGCACTTAAAAGTAAAGCCAAAAACTATAAAAATCAAGAAGAAAACATAGGAGGACTATTTTTGTGACCTTGGGTTAACCAAAGATTTCTTAAATATGACACGAAAAGGTGATTCATAAAAGAAAAAACTGCTAACATGGACGTCAAAATTAAAAAGCTTCTTCTAAAAAAAAAACAAAAACAAAAAACTTCTATCCAAAAGACACTATAAAGAGAATAAAAGGACAAGCCACAGACTAGGAGCAAGTATTTGCAAAAGCATGTATCTAATAAAGGGCTTGTATCCAAAATATATTTAAAAAAAAAAAACTTTTTAAAACTTAACAGTAAGAATTAGGAAAATACATCATCACATTCACAAAATAAGATATATGAATGACAAGGGAAAAAAGGCACATTAAAAGGTGCACAACATCATTAGTCATTCGGGAAATGAAAATTAAAACTGTAACAACATTCTACTACACATTTATTGGAATAACTGAAATTAAGAAGACTGACCACATCAAGTGTCATTGCAGAAGTAAAAGAACCGGAATTTCATACACTGTTAGTGGAAATGGAAAGTGGTACAAGCATTTTGGAAAACAGTTTTGCACTTTCCTTTTAGGATATTTACAGTAGAGCACTCTAAGGAAACTGAGGATGAGAAAAAAGAATATAGTGTGCTCCATGGAAAAATGGACTTGGTTGTGCACACCCTGCCTTGTTATTTGATTCTAGTCTTCTGCTGACTTTGAGCTATTTTACAGCTCCAAGTGAGTTGTAGACAATTGATTGTCATAGGTAATTGAGAGCAATGTAAATTATTTTTGTCCAGACATTCTGTCCAGTGGAGGTTCAGTTGACTCCTCCAAACAGAAAAGGCCAATTTCCTGTCCATTTGTAAATTCACTTCAGTATTCCCTTGCACCACAAAAATCTTAATTTCTTGGACTTCTCTAAATTGGCTATAACATCTGCCTGGTTCCCTCTTAAGTATGATTTAAATAATGTTTTAATATGTGTTCAAGATGTATTAAATTCATGGTTGTACATCGTGTAAGAGTGATTTGACCTCTTTTTTGAAACTTTAGTAATGAGTTGTATAGTACGCATGCTAAAGCAGTGTTCTTTTTCAGAACGTTACCCAAACCAGCAGCTGGCAGCATCACCTGAAAACTTGTCAGAAATGTGCAGTCTAGGCCACATTCCGACCTACTAAATGAGAAAATCTGGGAATAAGGGCCAGTCAGTATTCTAGATGATTCTCAAGTAAGCTAAACGTTGAAAACCCTGGACTAAAAGATTCCTTAAAACTGAGATAAACCATTGTTTTGGGGTTAGTTATATTTACCTTGATTCTTTTCCCTTGTAGAGTCAAAAGGATCACCATATTTAATCATCAGTTTGATAAAGAAGTAAATAACCTAAAAGATGTAAGGCAAATTTAAAAGTACTGAACAGCTAAGCACTGAAAATATCTGACTAAATCAGGAGTTATGCAATATGAGAAATGCAGGATAATACACCACCACCACCCCAGGGGGTGGAAGTGGAGAGACAGTGTCAATCACTCCGGGATGTTAGGATAAGGAAAAGTACATGGATTTGAGTTACATCAAATGCTTTCCTCTCAACATATATTTTGACTCACAATTTCCTATTTTCATTTTTTTAAAGTCTTTTTCCAAAGAGCAGTTTTAGGTTTACAACAAAATTGAGAGGACGGTATTGAGATTTCCCATAGACTCCCTGCCCCTACAAATGCATGGCTTTCTCCCATTATCAACATCATTCATCAGAGTAATAATTTGTTACCAAGGATGAACCTACATTGGCACACCATAATCACCCAAAGTCCATAGTTCACCTTATTTACTCTTGGTGTATGTTCTATGGATTTGGACAAATGCATAATCTCACAGATCCATCATAATATCACACAGAGTATTTTCAGTGCCCTAAAAATCCTGTGTTCTGTCTGTTCACCTCTCTCCTCTCCTCATCATTTTTTTATAAAATAGAAGTTTCTCATTTCACTTTTCCACTGCTTTCAATAAAGGTTAAGAAAATGTAACAAATAATTAGCCACATATTCAGATATTCAAATCCTCTTTTTATATTCAATAGGAATTATTTAGCCTGGCTTTCTAATCTAATCAGATCTGCTAAAAATTGGCTCATCTCTCCAATTCACTAATTATTTAAATACACACCATTTGAAAACATTAAAAAAAAATTTACAAAACTGCTGAGGTGGCCTCTTATCCAGCAATTTTTTTTAAACACAGGGTAAGTTTCTTCTGAAACAGTTAAATTACAAACATCTAAAATAAATACTAGAATATGAGAAGATATGAAAGTCCTATAATCAAATTATAAAGGGACTTCAGTATTTTTGATTTTTGTTTGTTCGTGTGTTTGTTTGTTTTAACTGAGCTATTTCCTCCGGGGCTGCAATATACACATTTGGGTCATATCTACATATCCCCAACATCTGCATCTAACAAGATTTTCTGGTATCTTAGATGTAATGAAGGCCAAGTATCAGAAGGTAAGAGTTTCCCATCTGGAAACACAGATGACAAATTCCTAGGCTTCTTGCCCACAAGTGTCAAGGATAATGAACCTCTGACCCAAATAAAGTATTTACTGTGTTCGCTATTTTTTAAATCCAACAAGCAAAAACGTATACATGAAAGGATGTGTTTTCTCACCTTTAAGCTAAAATATTAAATAGTTGAGAACACAAGAGAGCTGTATTTCAAGGGACAATTAATATTTTACAAGAATAAAGCTAGCACTCTGAATGACAACACACAGGTATGTAATAAGGAGCAATTGGTAAAAAGGTAGCAAAACAGGTCAAAAGGGGAAAAAAAACTATTCTAAACATGTTTTCAAAAGTTAAGGGCATTATTTGGGAATTTAAAAATGGTTCATACAAAAAGTGGTTCATACATTTATCCTCTAAAACATTTTTATATGACCCATGTTGGTATGATAATCCCATACATATCTCTTTTAATGATTATATAATATAGCATTTAGAAAAGATATCTACAGTATTACACTCTATGATAAGGATACATATGTAACGGTAAAACATATGTGTTCACACATATAAATAATGCAGTATAAATAATGCTATAAAGAATAATCTCCTGGTTTGTCTCTCTCTCTCTGATTTCTTCCCATTCAGTTTTCCCTCCCTTCCCCTGTGATAAAATAATATATATATTATAAAAAAAAGAATATTCTGCTTTCGGATTATTTACATTGTATACACTATAAGAAGAACTACTAGCTCAAAGGATATGAACATGTCTTTCTTTCTACTGGAGAAAATATCTCTTCTGCTGTCATACTCAATGCAAAAAGAGTATTACTTTTTCTATAGCTAAGATATGATTTTCTTAATAAGATTTAATTTCCAACTCCTCAACTATTTTTGTAGTTCCAATGAATTTACAATTTTTCTTCTTTTAAACAAAGTATGAAATCCTATTGCTCTGCTGAATAAAATGAGTTATTTTATTTAACATAAACAGCAGAGGGACAGCCAAAGCTAGGCTTAAAAGAAAAAAATTTTCAAAAGATAAATATTCCTTACTTTGTCAACTACATGCTATTGTCTTCTGGTTGATATTTCATCAATTTCTATCCAGTTGCAGATATTGTACTTATCCCAGTAAATCTCACTGGCCTCTCTCAGTTTGAGGTCACCAAGGAACCAGACTGTTCATGTAGATTATTATAATTCATGGTTAAAAGGATGGTCAAACCGATGGCCAGTTAAGAAAACAGTTTCTAAGCCAAAGGCCAGTGCTCAAAACTCAAACTCTACTTGGTCATCTTATACTTGGTTGGAAAGTAGCTATACTTTTAGGGCATTAAAGCTTTTATACAAACCAATGCAATTTCTAGAAAGACAAACCAGAATTATCTAAAACTAGAAGTATCAGCTTTTTTATTTTTTTATTTTTGTAGAAGTATCAGCTTTTTTAAATCGAAGTATAGTTGACCCACAATGTTATAGTTTCAGAAGTACAACATAGTGACTCAACAAGTCGGTATATTATGCAACATTCACCATTAGTGTAGTTGCCACCTGTCACTATAAAATGTTGTTACAGTATTATTGACTACATGCCCTATGCTGTACTTTTCATCCCATGACTTATTTATTTTATAGCTGGAAGTCTGTACCTCTTAACCTCGTTCACCTGTTTCGGCCATCTCCCTGCCCCCTCCCTTCTAGAACTACCAGTTTGCAATTGTGAGTCTATTCTGTCATTTGGTTTGTGTATGTGTGTGTTCATTTGTTTTGTCTTTTAGGTTCCACATACAAATGAATCATATGGTATTTGTATTTCTCTCTTATTTCACTTAACATGATATCTTCTAGGGGCGCCTGAGTGGCTCAGTGGGTTAAGCCTCTGCCTTCGGCTCAGGTCATGATCTCGGGGTCCTGGGATCGAGCCCCACATTGGGCTCTCTGCTCAGCAGGGAGCCTGCTTCCCCCTCTCCCTCTGCCTGTCTCTCTGCCTACTTGTGGTCTCTTTCTCTCTGTCAAATAAATAAATAAAATCTTAAAAAAAAACAAAACATGATACCTTCTAGGTCTGTCAATATTGTCATGAATGGCAAGATATCATTCTTTTTTTATGGCTTTTTTATTCTTTTTAATATTGCAGTGTGTGTGTGTGTGTGTATCCCACATCTCCTTTATCCATTCATCTATCAATGGGCACTTAGGTTGTAGAAGTGTCAGCTTTTTAGAAGTATACATTCTATTTAAAAGTCAGAATAATGAGTCTCCCCACTGAATATCAATATTTTAATCCATCTGTGACACTGCTTTTAATATTTTATTGTAATAGAGCACAAAATCAGGTGGGTGTGCATGAAATATTGGAGAAAGGAGAGAAAACAGACCAGGTCCTTCTAGAACTTGAGCAATGGCACTACAGGCTTAACTAAAAAGAAGGTAACAGTAGTGGTAAAGATAAGGCACGAACTTGAAAAAACCTATCTAACATCTCCAATATTATTTAACCAAGAAAAGTTTATTAGTTTCCTCTCTATCCATCAGAATTTGCCCCACTATATTTTCCACCTGCTGATCTCAAGTCAGTTTTCACAGCTTTAAAAAATTCTATGGTCCCTCTTCCACTGAAAACCTGAAAAGGGGCTATCACTTCCCCTCCTCCCACCTGCCAAATCATCTTTAGTGTCATTTTTTTTTTCAAAACATTCTCATATACCTTCACAGCTAGTAAAATTAAACTGGAAAACATGAAAATTTTATGATTCCACTATATATACAGAAGGAGAGGAGTGTAGGGAAACACTCTCATTCATAAGAAACCCTCCTCTATAATAGCTACAATTTGTAACAACCCCAATCTTTCTTCATGACTGCTATGGAAAATGGTTATTAGTGTGAAAATACTAAAAGCAGAAAAGTGTTTACATTAGAATATATATACACACATACGTACATATATATTACAAATATGTTAACCATGGGAAACCACCTAAGATGAGGATATTATGTGAAAATACTAAACAGAAAAGAAAATTATCTGTCATACAAAGCAAGAAAATGCCCAAAAGAAAATTATTTTTTAAGAATTGATTTTTTTTTAAAAATTGTGCATTAGACTTCCTGCCTAAGAGGGGATATATGGAGAGGAGAGTATCCTACCTGGCAAACAGGATCAGATACCTGGGGCTAAAAACCTAGGCTTCCAGCTACCATCCTCCTTCTTCCAACAATACATAAATAAGGTGATTAGAACGATGAGCAAGCAACCATCTTCCATCATTCTCTCCCGTAGCTCCACAGCAGTTTATATTTCTTACTTGTTTATTTTCTCTTCCACTACGTGGGAAGCTCCTCGGAGCTACAGACAGAGACAGCCTCTGTTTCTTCACCTTAGAATATGAGGTGGTTAGCTCAGAGCCCGACACAGGGTTGCCGCTCAGTAAAGATTAGTTGTATGAGTAAATGACTCTGTCATAAGCCTTTCTTTTTCTTTTTTAGATTTGTTTATTTATTTTAGAGAGAGAAACAGAGAGAGAGTGAGCAGGGGCAGAGGGAAAGGAAGACAGCGAATCTCAAGGAGACTTCCTGCTGAAAGTGGAGCCTGACCCGGGGCTCGATCTCACAACCCCGAGATCATGACCTAAGCTGAAATCAAGAGTCAGCCACTTAACCGACTGAGCCACCTAAGCACCCCAAATCGGAAGTGTTCCTTAAATTATCTGATGGTGAAGGTTACTTCCTTAGGATTAGTAAATTTCAAAGTGAACATTCAATACTTTCACCACCTTTCTCATAGGAACCAGAAACAAACCTTCCATAGTTGTGGGGCAACCTGCAGATCAGTTAGGCCAGGATTATTCCAATAGCCAGTCATGACCCAGTAATGGGTTAAGAAATCGATTTAGTTCATGTACAATATGTTTCTCAAAAATTGATTAGAATGAAAACATTCTAATGTACTGCATGATGCAAAGATTAAGTATTTCATTAAACTTTTATATAAATATATCACCTATTACATATTGTAACTGTTAACACATATATGCATGTACAACACCTGCATACTCACACGTAACATACATATACACACACGAATGTGTGAGATGGTGCACCAGGTTAGAATGTAGAATGAATTCTTACTATGAGTTATGAGTTGTGATCAAATTTTTTGAAAAAACATTGATCTAAGCAATTACACCAGTGGTTCTTCACAAGTATTAATTTTCAGATCTAATACTTCAGTATTCATGGGTATGTACTAAAAGGTATTCAAAGCCAAAAGATAATAATTTTTACATTTCAACCAGTATGAATTATAAACAACTACCATTGTCTTCCTGTTATCAGATCATTGAGAGTTCTGCCTACATAACATCAAGCTAGAATGCGGCTTCCACTATTAACTAACAGGCTTTGGATATGGAAGATAGATAGCTACACAGTTACTATTCACAACAAACACTGAGTAATGACCCTTACTCTTCCACCTTGGACACCACAAAATCTCATATCTCCTCTGTGGACAACTAAGAGGTAATAACGATACATGGTTCAATGAATATTTGGAAATCTTCCACGAGGTGACCTTGATAATAACAGATTACAAGTAACAACAAGTCAACTGAAAGCAGCTTTCTAAAAAAAAATTTTTAAGACCACATTATCTTTAAGTAACCTAAAATTACTGTCAACCCTTTGCATCCATTTGTTAAATAGCATTTAACATCAGTGCTTATTATCTTCCATAAAAATATAAGGGTTATACACTCAAATCACCCATTCCATTGAGAGACCTCCAACAGAATTCATATGAGACAGCACTGATTCATGGCAGTGGCATCCTACAAAGACTTGCGGATGGAGAAGGATGGACTATGCCTGGCTATTATTAAACAGGAATTAATGAAATTTATGGCTGAAAAACTAAAAAAATTTCATCTGGAATTACAAAGGTATGACAGACTTGACTTAGGAAATAGCAGGAGTTTGTTCAAACAAGTCAATTCTAATAGTAAATAGTAAAAGAATCATTTCTTCCTGCAGAATTTGCCAGAAAGCCCCATAAGCAACATAAATTTAAATTCTATCATTAAAAATTCTGATGTTTTAGAGGAATCCCCACTCTGAATACCTAAATCAAATGGATACTGAAAAATGAATTAGTCTTGAATTTCTAGAAATTCTAGAATTCAACTGAAAAATTAAAACAGTACTCAGAAAACTTATTCCAGGTCATGATTTCATTTTAAATATGTTTATTTCAGAGAAAAGGACTCGGCAAAAATTAACTGAATGAAAATGAGTGCAGCCCCATAAAAAACGCCAAGACAGAAGAAATATTGAGGAATAAAGTGGCCATGTAGAATTTTTAAGCAACTTCTGAGAAAATGAGTAAATGTGTAGGAAAAATACTATTCATAAATACCTAAAATTATCTATCAGGCCATAAGAAACTTACTGAAAGGAGATCCCATAATATTTATTCATTCTTTTACGCATCCATTCTTTCAACAGCCAGTTACATGCCATACAAAAATCTAGTCTATTTTATACTGTAAATTGATTTAAAAAAAAAAAAAGGCTCTATATTTACTAGATAGCCACAGTTTGGTGTTTTGGTACAATCCAATCTCAGGTAAACTGGAGCAACTTTACTGTCAAAGTTCTATAGGAAATGTTCTATAAGAAACTATTTTATTGGCCAAGAACAAGTCTGCAACCCAGAAGTCTAAGTGACCTTGGCCAGACACCCACCCTTTCCTACCCTTCCACATTCACTGGCTTTGCATCACAATCTACTTGGAAAACTATCAGGCTAAACACATCCTGTCCTTTATTCCACTTCACATCACTCACCCCTACAAGACTCCCAAGGAACCCAAGTTGTTCTTCACCACCTGGTCTCTCATCCCCATAAGGCACTCTCTATTCCCTGATTCTGTCTCATTCCCCCACCCTTCCTCAGCTCCTGAAATGCTGCCCCTGCACCCTTTGGAATTCACTGCCGACTGTCTGCATACCTGGCTTTCATTTCTCTCCTTTAAATTCTCTCCTAAACCCACCCCACTCAGGCTTTTGTCTCGATCTCACATGAAAAGGACTTGTCAGAAGTCACCAATGTCCTCAGTGTTGCTCAATCAATGGTTAGTTCTCATATTAACCAAACGATACAGAACATTTAACAGAATAGACATTCTCTTTTCCTTGAAACATTTTTTAACTTGGCGCCGACTATCTCGGTTCTACCTGAAGTTCACTGGCTGCTCTTCTTTGTCTTCTGTGCTGATTCCTTATCTGCCCAGTCCCTCAATTTTGGAGTGCTCCAGGACTCATAGCTTGGACCTCTTTTTTTTTTACATCCACTCTTAGGGTGACAATTGCCAAATGTCTATCTTCAACTCAGACTTCTCCCCTGAACTGCCTACTGAATATCTCAATTTCAACACTTAACAGGTACCTCAAATTTAATACATAATACCATACTCTTGATTTACACCAGTACTTCCAAGCCCCCCTCTCCTGCTGTCTTCCGCAAAGTAAGGAAAGGCAATTATATACCTCAGGTTGCTTGAGCCAAAATCTCTGCTGATGATACCCTTCACTCTCATACACCACAGCCAATCTGTTACCCAAGTGGGATCCACCTTTACAATATATCCAAACACACTATACATTTACTTATCAGTTATCGTCTTCTCTCTGTACTCCCAGCAAGAATATAAACTAAATATGGGAAGGAACCGTATCTGTTTTGGTCCCTGTGGTATCCCCATTATCCAGAAAAGAACTTGACACACACTCAATAAACATATGTGGAATCAATAACTGAATGAATGAATGAGAGGTTCCAGATCCTCAATTCTACTCAAAACAACAGCAATCCCATCAAGGTAAATCATTCCTTAAGGCTGAACGTAAAAGAGTCTTAATCATTGTTTTACAGAACTCCTTTTGTTGAATGAATACATAGTCACCAACCGTGACCAGTCAAAACGAAATATGAGTTAAGAATAAAACAGGTTAATTATAATAGAAATAATTCATCAAAATTCAAATCATTAAAATCCAATATAATAAATACTATAATAATATTTCACATAATTTTAAGTCATTGATAATTGATCAGCTTTGCCTTGGACAACACCAACCATCACCATCCTTGCCAGATAAGATAATTTCCCAAAAAAGTTTTCCATCATAAGCTCTCACCAGCCTCACTTAAGACATAAAGTGACTCAACCTATTAATTAATTCTAGTTATGAAATACAGGAGCACTAGATACTTTATAGTCAAATCTGCTACAGGCAACACCTGATTTACGAACATGCACTTAATAATGAACTACATTTGGGGAGAGAAGAGGACAAAGGAGAGAAAGTAATAAAGAGAAGAGTGAGAAACTGAAGCCATCTTTCTGAAACAGTAACCACCAAGGGAATGAATAACCAACAAGTGCATCTTTATTATGGGAGAGGATAGCTATCTACAAATGTATACCTAATAAATTACTGTTTCCCAGCTTAACCAGTGACATCTTCTGAGAAGACTCTTAACCCAGCTAAGCAAAGATAACCTATTCCTCTCCCACTGATTTGGGGTGTATTTTACCACAGAAGCATATATATATATATATAAACTTAATAAAATGAAACTGAACTGTACAGTTAAAACTTAAGGTACGTTTGGGGTTAAAAAGATTTGTGAGCTGGCCTGGGAACACAGCCAATACTTTTTTATACTGTTTCAGTAAGAGGGGAAAAAAATGTGCTCTGAGTTCCAAACAGCTGCCTTACACATAAACTTTTGAAACACAATTGGCTCATAGGCTGGAAACTATCTGCATATAGGTTAGGTTTCATGGGATTCAATTTGGCCCATGGCATTTCTGAGTATGTTTAAGAGTAAGTCACTTTGTATTAGGCCTCTTCCGCTCAGATATTACCGTTTCAAAGACCTCCAGCTTGTCCAGAGGTGAATTAGCTTGCTTAACATTTTATAAAATCTGCAGTAAAGCCAAAAGAAGGGCTTCAAGCTACCAGGCTTTTTTTTTTTTTTCCTTCTGTGAATGGACTAAACTTCCTTTATCCCAGTGATTCATATCAATTTAGGGATTGAAGTACAATGTCATTACTTGGTTGATTTAGAGACCAGAGTAATTTATATATCCAGACTCTTTTAAACAGTGCAACACAGTATTTGTTTTCCAAATTACAAGAAGTTAGAATTAATTTTTGAGACTAAAGTTATCTGAAAAATTTTCTGAGGGTCCTGAAAAATACAGATTGAGAACTATTTATAAACGGGGATATCTCAGATACCATTAACACAACAACGTCAATGCCTACATTGAAATAGGTAAGGAGGTAGAGGGCATAGAGCCAAGTAATTCATGGGCATATCGTCACAGATTAGTACTCTAATTAGTAACAGTACTTTATTTATTTATGAATTATTTTAATGTGTCCCAACTGAATAGCTAAAACAGCCATCTACAGTGGTTGAAAATACTGTTAGCTATGTCAAGACCAGCAGGACTCTGCCAAAGACATTTATGCATACTCCCCAGGAATTAAGAAAACAAAACAAGAAATGTCAGTGTCCTTTTAGAAGAAAAAAGAAGAATGAAGCTGTGTTAAAATGACTTAAGGAGATCCATCCGTGCCCTGGTGTTTCTGAGGTAAATTAATCAGAAGAAAAGGTCCTGCTTTCTCCAATACCCTTCCTCTGGATGCGTCATCCACTCTCACAGCCAGACAACACACTCTAGCCAACGCAAGGACCTATTTTTATGGGACAGCTCTTTCTACTTAGACGTCTTGCCATCAAACTCACTGTAGCATATAAATATCACACTCATTTTGTCCAAAACCAAACTCACCATCTGTTGCACAGAATTACTCCTCTAATTTCCGTTTTTTAGTCTGTGATTATCCAGGTATCTCTAACTGGAAACTTCTGTGTGCCATTTACATCACTATTACCTAGAGTACCTTTTAAAAATGCAGATTTCTGTCCTCTACCCATCCTTCTAAAATCAGAACCTCAGAGGGTGTTATCCGGGAATTTTTAGCTAGCTCCTCAGGTGATTCTTAAGCACATTCAAGTTGGAGAACCTCTAGAGGAGATTCATCCTTAACTCATTCGGCTCATCTAATATCACACATCCTTCCTCTCACAAATCCTGTTGCAGCCAGACTCTAAGAACTTAAAAGCACAATCCGTTTCCTAAATGTCAACAACTTCTCAAACACCATTTTTGTTTTCCCTGCTCTATAATTTGTCTTGACTTGCACACCACAATTAAAACTCATCTTCCTAATTTTTGAGACCTCTTATAATCTGATCGATCCCAAGTTATCTCTCTCTTATCCCCCATGAACCCTCTACTCCAATCATGAACCCGGATTCAAAATGTTCACTCCACTACAATAACTGTACTCATCTTACTCGGACATATTCCACCACTGACAAATGAACTCCCCAAAATCTATAATATCCACTCCTCTCTTATCTTTGTATCTGTCAAGGGAAATCTTAAGACCCAACACCCTTCGTGGCTCTCTACACATCACATTATTGCAATTGCTTTCAGCCTTCCATTCACTCTACATCCTGTAAACAACATTCTTACCAAAGCACTTTAAAAAAGTCCCTCCCTCCATGGGGCACTTGAGTGGCTCAGTGGGTTAAGCCTCTGCCTTTGGCTCAGGTCATGATCTCGGGGTCCTGGGATCAAGCCCCGCATCGGGCTCCCTTCTTGGGGGGAAGCCTGCTTCTCCCTCTCCCACTCCCCCTGCTTGTGTTCCCTCTCTCACTGTCTCTCTTGCTCTGTCAAATAAATATATTTAAAAAAAAATCTAATAAAAAAGTCCCTCCCTTACTCAACAATAGGCAATAGTGGTCCTTATTACCCCTTCCATATGTCCAAATCCAAGGGCTAGCATCAAATACTCTAAGTCAATTAACTCCAGCTCTCCCCAAAACATGACTTTATTCAAGTTAATCTCCTCTAGAAAGATTTTCTCCTCCCAGTCTACAGATCTAAAATCCTATACTTCTTTCAATACACAGTATAAGACTCAGCATCACTGGATTAAAACAGTTCGGCCTTTCTAATTATAGGCATTTATGATCTAAGGTAAAAAAAAAAAAAAAAAACCTTGGTAAACAACAATAGCAAAAATACACAAACACATACATTATTTTTATGATGCAGTAGATATATTTTTTACTCTGTTTTGTGGTGTTCCTCATTTTCACAGCATTTAAGTAAAGGCACAAAAATCTCCTAAAACAAAAAATGAAGGAAGTGAGATCTTAGCATTGTTTTAAATAACTGAAACAGTAAGGAAATGTAGTAATTTCTACCTCTTTTTTAATTATCCTGTCCAGGAGGTAGTTATTTTTTCTCCACTAAAAATCTATTTACTTCATTGGTCTTTATGTATCACAATGGATTGGAAAAAGCATAGAACTTGGAATCAAAGTGTGTATTAAATTCAGAATGGAACAACTTTTTGGCAAGTCCCTCTATCTAAGATTCAGTCTTCCTGTCGGTAACATTGTAGCTACCTGACCCCATGATATGGTGATATACAATATTCAGATCATCAAAAGCCTTAAGTATTTCAAGTGCTCTCAACCTGTCCTCAGGTTAATCTTCCTCAGGGCTAGGCCAGTACACACCTACTACAATCTATTTAACTGGCCATTCATTTTCTTCCTGTGCATCAAGACCAGTTCCTGAGAAGAAAAACCAAATCCAGGAAACACAGCTGGAACAAGTTAGTATCCCAGCCACTCTGCTAATGCTAGGAAAATCATAGATCTATTATTCATGGGATAATGCCCAGCTACTTGTGACAAATTGAAGGTTGAGAAAATATTTGCACAAAGAGCCATCATACTAGCTGAGTCAGGGCCAAGGTAGGGGTCATTGCCAGAGAATGAGCAGCCTGTCACAGTTGTAGGAAAAAAAAAAAAAGTCTTAACAGCATAAGTTAAGAATGCGCTGCTTCATCTACAAAAGATTGTTTCCCTTCTCCCTGTTCTATGTTTGATTTGCATCAATGTAATAAATCATGAAAGCTAAGGTCACTATGAATCTTACCCACTTACAGATTTGGAACTAAAACTCAGAAAAGACAAACTGCCTAATTATAATAACAAGACCTTGAAATAATATGTACAAAAATAAGGATGCATGAAAATACAGATAGCTGCATTTATGAATTAAAATGAAGTGCTGTCTCCATGTCCCACAGTGACCTTCTACGTGTGCCTCTCTCACTGGCCCGGACATAAATATCTCTGTACTTTTACTTTAAATCAATCCACTGTGAAACTACAAACTAGGTAATTAATTGTAGATCCATATGCAAGGGAAAAATAACACAGGGGGAGTTTTTAATACTAGAAGATGTCCTTCAAGGCAGAGCTTTAAACCAAGTTTTAAAGGAAATGATGGTTAGAAAAGACAAGGAAGAACCTGAGAGGAGGAGAAAGAATTCTTCTATCCTGACCAATTTAAAAAACTGGAAATTTCAATTTATGAACAAATTCCATTGTATTTTCCTTTTTAACAGCACTAAAGATTTTTATACTCCACCTAGATTATTGGTTCTACAAGTTAGAACAACTTGCAGCTCACCTTTCCCATTATTGTTTTGTTTCTCTAGTGGCCCTCAATAGCTTGCAAATACTCCTCTGGGAATACCACCATGATTTCTAAAGATTACCGTATGTGAAAGATTTCAGTTGCGTACACTTAACCTGCTTGTATAAAATGAGTAGAAAACTGCATGCTTACAACAAAGGTAAAAATCAATAAGTGGGACTACATCAAACTAAAAAGCTTCTGCACAGCAAAGGAAACAATCCGCAACATGAAAAGGCAACCTACAGAATGGGAGAAAATATTTGCAAACCATATTCTGGTGTTAACATCCAAAATACATAAATAACTCCTAGAACTCAGTAACCAAAAAAAAAAAAAAATATATATATATATATATATACACACACATATATACACATATATATGCGTATATATATATATGCATATATATATATACACGATTTTAAAGATGGGCAGAGGGGATTTGAATAGAAACTTCTCCAAAGATGATATACAAATGACCAACAAGTACCTGAAAAGGTGCTCAACATCACTAATCGTCAGGGAAATGCAAATCAGAACAGCAAGGAAGTATCACCTCACACCTGTTAGACTGGCTATCATCAAAAAGACAGGAGATAACAAGTGTTGGCAAGGATGTGGAAAAAAGGAACCCTTGTGCACTGCTGAGAATGGAAACTGGTGCAGCCAATATGCAAAACAATACAGAGGTTCCTCAAAAAATTAAAAATAGAACAGCCCTATGATCCAGCAGTCCCACTTCTGGGTATCTATCCAAAGGAAATAAAAACAGGATCTGGAAGAGGCATTTGCACTCCCATGTTTACTCCAACATTTTTGACAATAGCCAGGATGTGAAAACAACCTAACCATCCATCAGTGCATGAATGGATAAAACTGTGATACACATGGGGACGCCTGGGTGGCTCAGTCGGTTGGGCATCTGCCTTCAGCTCGGGTCATAATCCCAGGGTCCTGGGATCGTGTCCCTCATCAGGCTCCCTGTGCCTTGGGGAGCCTGCTTCTCCCTCTCCCTCTGCCTGCTGCTCTCCCTGCTTGTGCTCTCCCCTTCTCTCTCTGGCAAATAAATAAATGAAATCTTAAAAAACAAAAACAAAAATAAAAACTGTGACACACACACACACACACACACACAAGAATATTTTTCAGCCCTGAGAAAGATGGAAATCCTGCCATTTGTGACAACATAGATAGACCTTGAGGACAGTATGATAAGTGAGGTAAGTCAGACAGAGAAAGGCAAATACTATATGATCTCACTTATATGTGGAAGCAAAAAAAAAAGTCAAATTCATAGAAACAGAGTGCAGAGGGATGGAGGAATTTGGGAGATGTTGGTCAAGGATATAAACTTCCCATAAGAAGACGAATAAGTTCTGGAGATCTAATGCACACATTGTGATTACAGTTAACAATACTGGGTTATATTCCTCAAAGTTGCTAAGAGACTAGATCTTAAAGATGCTAAAAACAAAAAAGAAATGACAATTACGGGACATGATAAACGTGTTAGCTGATGCCCCAGTGGTAATCATACTGCAATATAAAACATATCAAATCAAAACACAGCACACCTTAAAGCTAAAAAAAAAAAAAAAAAAGAAAGAAAAAGAAAGGCTTCTCCTGGTCTCCTGGCAGGTCTCCTGGAGGAAAGTTGCCCTCCACACACTTGGTGCCCAGCCGCTGCATCACAGTCTCTGTTGGGAGCTGCAGTCAGGCTCAAGCTCATTACCACCGTCCCACCCACGCCCAGGCGGAAGCTGATTAGGCTTATGCAGTACGTAGATCCGAATTCCTAGCCCAAACAACTCCATTCTGAGGCCTTCTCATCAAGAGACCCTCAGACAAGACCATTCCAGATATTTCCTTGTGAGGAGATATTTAACTACCAGAAAATTAAATGATTATTAAACTAATACAATTTAATTTCTTCTTGAAAAAAAGTTGAATTCTCGCATGCTGATCCCAAACAGTTTTTAAAGTGACTAGAATAGTTCAAGTAAGAGTTCAAGTAAGAGTTAAGAGCTATTTTTAAGCTTAATCGGCTTGTTTTACATTCTTCTGCAATGAGAAAAATAACTACAAAGTCTGGCAATGAGTAGTAAAGGAAAAAAAAAAGTGTTGCAGTCTTTTCCTGCTTGGTCAACTTTAACAAATCATTTCGCCAAAATTTTAAGCACAAAATGATTACCAAGCAACTTTTGTTATAAAATGTCATTTCCCCATTAATCCAGTTGGCTGACTTCCTGAGGACTGCTTAAGCATCATTTTCACCAAGAGATTTTCACAGACACCCCTTCACACACACTCTGGCCCACAATGGGTAAGGTACCACTGCTCACCAGTCCACCAGCGCTCAGTGATGCCCACTGTCCGGGCATGCACAGCACTGGCTTCTATCTATTAACTAATGAATTCTGCCTCTTTTCCCCTTCTCCCCACCTTTCTACTAGCCTCTGAGCTCCTCTGAAAATGCGCTATCCCCAAGTCTTGGCACAAATCTGGCACAGAGTAGCAGACACTTAGCAAATGTTTGCTGAATAAGAACACACACACACACACACACACACACACACACACACACACCCCTTACAGGGTTTTTTTTAAATAGATTTTCTTTTCCAGAGAGAGAGAGAGAGAGAGAGAGTGAGAGAGGGGTGAGGGAGAGAGGGAGAAGCAGACTCTCGCTGAGCAGGGAGCCCGATGCAAGGCTCGATGCCAGGACTCCGGGATCATGACCTGAGCCAAAGGCAGACGCTTAAGTGACTGAGCCACCCAGGCGCCCCCAACACCCAACACCTTACAATTTAAATGGACAGAGATCTTCCAGTTTAACTCTCACTTGCCGTATAAGAAATTAGAGATATAAAAGGTTTAAATGCTAGAGCCAAGATTAAGAAACCCATTTCCACTACTCAAAGATGTTTCCTTATGTCTGTTCATTAGAAACCTATTTACTTTTAACAATGGAAAATTAATGTTTTAAAATACTCACTATACACTTCTAGGCATATATCCAAAAGAAATGAAAACCTATGTCCCTACAAAAACATATATGTGAATATTCATAGCAGCACTATTCATAATAGCCAAGAAGGCAAAAGAACCCCAAATGGCCATCAACTGATGAATGGATAAATAAATACAGTATATCCATAGAAGGGAATATTATTTGGCCATAGAAAGGAATAAAATATTGATGCATACTACAACACGGATAAACCTTGAAAACATTTTACTAAGCCAGACACAAAAGACTGCATCCCTTATGATTCTGTTTATAGGAAATGTACAGAACAGGAAGACTGAGACACAAAAAGGAAATTAGAAGGTGCCTAGGGATGGGGTGATAGGAGCAAGGGGAGTTGCTTGGTATAGCATTCCTTTTAGGAGCGATGAAAATTTCTAAAATTGCTTGTGGTGATGGCTGAGCAAGCAGTCTTGTGAATATACCAGAAACAATTTCATGGTATATGAATTATATCTCATTAAAACTATTATAAATATAGTAACTTTGTGGCAAACTGATTTATCTGGCATATGAGAATTAGGAAATTCTCTTTTAAGATTTTATTTATTTATTTGACACAGAGAGAGAGATCACAAGTAGGCAGAGAGGCAGGCAGAGAGAGAGGGGGAAGCAGGCTCCCCGCTGAGCAGAGCGCCCGATGCGGGGCTTGATACCAGGACCCTGAGATCATGACCTGAGCCGAAGGCAGAGGCTTTAACCCACTGAACCACTCAGGTGCCCCTAGAATTAGGAAATTCTCATTCACAAACTTTCATTCCATGCTTCCCCAATACAGGGTAAGTGTTGCTTAATTGGTAAACCTGAAATTCATTTCAAATCCCTAAAATGTCATGCTTACATCCCACATACAAAAACACTACACTCAAAACTTTTTTATATTAAAGATATTTTATTTTGCTATTTGAAGAATTGGTTGCCCATGTAAAGGCTACGTGATTCTATAAACCTGAATGCTTGATTCCTCAAGCATCCTGAATAGAGAATTCTGCTATATTTAAATGGTTTCTATTTGGAATGTTAAATGCTACCCCTTCATATATTCAAAAGCAAACTGTTTCACTGAGAAAGCATATATGAAGAAGCAGGAAATCCAGGAAAGAAAATTTCTTTCTCAAAGAGGTGCTATGTATTATTCTGATACTCTGTGGCAAGTCCTTTGCCTACATGGAAACTTACAGATATAGAAATTAATATGCTAGCTTAAAAAAAAAAGAAATTAATATGCTAGCTTGACTCCAGTAGGAATATATTTAGGCCCTTTATACTCAAGTCAATGACACGATAGTCATTCAGATTCCCAAGATCAAGCCTAAAATTAAGGCGGATTTCATTGCACTGAAGGTATGCTTATTTTTCAGAGTCCATATCTGTAATTTCAATGTATTTTTTAATGCAAGGTAATTTTGTTATTTATCTGAATTTTCAACTTGAGGTGTTTTTTTTTACTTGAATATTACATGCTTATAAACAGAACCCTAGATATTTTCTCCTTATAAATAGTAACTTCTAAATTTCTTTAAACAGAAAAGCAAGGTTCTCTTATGAGGAAGAGGTTAAAGAAACCCAACTTAGGGTCATATATCATAGGGGTAAAACTCTTTCAGAATATTTGTAAAAATGGTGAGTGGAATTTTTGGAAACCCACTAGTTTCATCTGGCAATCCAATATAATAATATCAAAAATCTTACTTTATCGAGAATGTCTTTAAAAATCAAACAACAGCTAAGCCACTAGAGTTAACAGTAGCTACTTAATGGAATTAATTAATAACAGAAATCTGAGCAGTAGCATTTTTGTGATTTATACATTTTAGGAACAAGAAATTGCACAGAAATAAAGCATGGATGAATGTAGGATGAACTGGATATAAACAAGTATTTTTTAAAAACTCATTCTCTAAGAAGGATGGATACCCAGGTGGACTGTAAGAAAAAGAGGAGGATTCTAGGAGAATGAGTTCTGACACTCCCAAGAGTTGATTAGATTTAAGTTAAGAGTAGGGAATTCACTGAGCAGCAATGAACCCCAGGAAATTCATTTGAATCTAGGGTAAGTTTGCATCCTAAAAACCACTGAAGATTCAAAAAGTAGATCTGATATATCTATTATAAGACACATATTAAGCACATAATGAGCATTCAGACATTTCTGTAATAATCAACAAAAATTCATAAATTAGGCCAAAATGAGCATCTTCTGACATACTGATTGTCAGGCTCTGCCCAAATACATTGGTTATATCAATAAAAATCTGTTCTAGGATATACGCTCAAATCACAAGTAAAGCTAGAGTGTGTTAAAGGGCTAGCGCGAGCATTTTCCAAATACTTGAACTCAAACTTTAAATAGTAATTTGCTGCCTGCGAAGCCATTTACATCCAAATTTGGCACTATTTGCTACCACAGTGGGTACAAATATTTCTAAGTAGTTTTTGCAAAGGGGGCACCAGTCATTTCTAAAATTAACCTTAACTCCTTAGATGCTCCAATTTCCTACAGATCACCAGCTGGGACTCCTAAATCTAATTTTATATTTATAAGGAACCTCATAGTCTTCCATTTTGTTTAAAAGATTATAGATTTTCTACTCTGAATTAGCCTGAGGTAAGTGACTTAGGTTACTCATTTTTTAAATTTACATATTAATAAAATAGGAATAACCTGTCCTACCCAAACCACAGGGTAATCAGAATAATATACTAATATTATTAGTCATGATACTGCTTTGAAAAGCATAACATTTGATACAGACAAAAGATAACCCAGTTATACAGAAAAGAAACTCTCCCTCGTAAGGCTCCAGTTTCCCTTTTAGATGTTGAGGAGAGGAAAAAAAAAAAAAACTTTTCTTCTACTCTCTTAGGTTCAGTAATGATTAGGCTGTAAATTAAATTAACAAAAGAGATTAAAAGGAGACAAGGGATACAAGTTTTATTAATATCTTAGGTGCATGGGAGGTCACAGAAGAGCAGTAAAACAAAGAAGGAGTTAGACTCAGGGGCTTATACAACATTTTAACAAAGAAAAGGGGATTGAGACTTCAGAGGACAATGGATTCTGAGTAAGTAATATACAATATATGGGGTAAACTACCGGAAGGGCTATCTTAATAAAGTTCAGTTATGCAGGCTCATCTCAGTGCCAGCTCGCCAAATCCGGACATAGTCACTCTTTTTCTTCCCCACAGTCCAGGAGGACAGATACCTTCACAAAGGAAATTTAGGCCCTGCTTTTAGGCAGGTAAGGAGAGGACAGAGAATTCTTCCTGCACCTGCTGACTGAATTTCCTTCAGCTCAAAATCATCCTTACACCAAAGTGGGGTGGCATATCCTAATCCTCTTCAAGTGCAAGTCTTTCATGTTACTGGCCCACTTTTATTTCCTTCTTATGAAGCAGAGGAAGGAGCAGAGAACACATCAGAGATGGAAAGAGAGTGAATTTAAAGGATTCCCTTCCAGACGATCTGTATTATATCACTAGTCAACTCTCCCCTTTACCTATCAAAACAAATTTACATAGTGGAAAAACGCCGGAGTCTACAGACCATGCATCTCTCCCTGCCAACAAGGGCGTCTACAAAACCCAAAGGGCAAGTCAGGAAATGCACTCAACTTTGCTTTTCTACTAAATACATCAGCAGGGAAAGCAAGCGAATGTGAGGAAGCATCAACCAGAGGAAATATATTTGTTTATATGAACACAATCTCCATTTTTTTTTTCATTTATCTTCTGACAAGGCAGGGAAAGAGATCTGAGCACAAAACAGATCTAGATTCAGACTCTGCTCCACCATTTAATAGTTTTATGACCTCTGTCAAGCTGTTACGGTCACTGAAACACTATCTCTTTATCTATAAATAAAAACACTTTATGAGGAACCGATAATGCCTCCCTGGCAGGTATATGGTAAGACTGAAATAAATTTAAGTTGGATAATAAGTGTAAAATGCCTCACAAAATGTAGGACTTAAGTGTTATTTCCTTTACTTTCCCCTATTTTCTAAAAGGATTTCAGAATTCTCTCTTCATTTTATTTTGACCTAAACCAAAAGGAACACATGCTATCACTTACAATATAAAGATATCATAGGATTAGTGACAGGGTACCTTTTGAGAGCACTTTCTTCCTCCCCTCCCCGCCTCCTCCCCCCACCCCCCCAGTACAGAGGACATACACAAACCCTTGAAGAAGGGTCAAGAGACTAACAGAGTTCACTGATTGTTTTTATTTAATATCTACAGAATGACCTTGCAAGCTGTAACTGAACAAAGTCTTGAGAGAATGCCAGCATTCTATCAGATATTTTTAATATCAGTAAGATTTTTGTGCTCCAGCCAGACATAAAGAACATTTAAAAAAAGTTAATTAATTTCATCAATTTCAAAGGTCTTCAAAGTTTGGGGAAAAGATATTTAATTATCTTATGAGCCAAGGAAATACAAAATCCAACTTAGTATTATAGACTGCATTGTCTACATGAGTAGAATAGGGATGTGGGCTGCGTGGTTAAGAAGGGACTAACTTAGTATGGCCCTGTTACCTATAAATAAAGTTTAGTCTATCTATGAAAGGAATTGACAAGAATCTGATAAGCATCCTGCTCAAATTCCTTACACAGTCTCAAAAGTTGAGAAAATTACTTGGGATGACATAGTCCTAAGGAGATTTATAATTAAATGTAAAAAATATTTGGGAGAATCAAAGTTCTATCATTACTATTTTATAATAATAAGTTCAATTACATTTTAAGGATTTGTAACTTTTAAGAGAATCTGGTCTATTAGAGTGATAAGTCAGCCTTGTAATTCCAATTAAGATACAAAATTGAGTACAAAATTGATTTAGACCAATGAGTATTTCTAACTAACTATACATAGTGTTGACATATTGGGGAACTTTTGAGTCACCATATTTATAAGTTTAATCTGTGAGATGTATAGAATTTTGCTGGTTCTCGGAAAAATATTTAAGTCAAATATAATAAATTTTATAGAGTATTAAATGGTTTAAGGAGTTTAAGTTTGTAAATGAGACTAAGTATCACCCAAAACCTTTAAAATTGTTAAAATTTGACAGACTTAGAACAAGAATAATATGATTCATATAAGCTGGACTTACACGCTAAAGGTAAAACGAGGAATTTGAATCTTAACTTTAAATATTAATTTTTAACATCAATATAATCCCTGGATAATTTTTTCTGCACATAACCACTATGCTCAGGAGTGCTAAAAACATTATATTAAGTAAGGCAAATTTAATGACGGGCTTTAAAAGTGGCTACATCTTCTACAGAATATGACCTCATATAATCCCTTCAACTATCAGTGGTTACTAAATACTGAAGGTATAAGTAAATGACTCTTTCCAAAAGTAAAATGAAATACTTACTAATCTTGACATGCTCTGTGCTCTTTCATTTATACCTAAATTTAGAATGTGATAATGAAAGAACACTCTTGATTTAGTTTGGATATAAATGAAAACTTGATTCTACTTTCTACTGGTTGTTCATTAACTACTTTGATTCACTTTGTAGTAGTTGTTCATTAACTATTTTCCCAACTTTGTAATCTGTAAAATATGTAACTATATTCATCCTTGGTATTTTTAAACCATACTGCTGTTGTAAAAGCCCTTAAATGGAATTTGGGCAGCGATACAGAAAATGTTTCTTTTCCTTTAAAATAACCAAGTCAATTTAAAAAAGAAATTGTCTATATAATCTGGGATTTTAGCCAGGTTTTAATTTTTATGAATTGAAATAGATGTATAATCAATGTAACAAAAATGCAAATACCATCACAAAACTTAATTTTGCTGATGATTTAATGAAGCCACAGTACATTAATCCCAGGGCCCTAATTTGATACAGCCATTTGTTATGTTTTAGGGTTCAACTCTCATTTATTCCTATAATAACTCCCACAGTACTGCCATGACAAATAACCACCACCAACAAAAGGTCTGAATGAGAAAATGTACATGTTCAGTTTAGTGAACATTTTTTAGGCACCTGCCTTGTGCCGGGCACCAACCTAGACCCTGGAGATAAAGAGGTAACTGAGAGACACAGTGTCCTGGAGCATAAATCCTAATAGGGGAGAAATTACTGAAGAAGAAAATATCAGGTATTCATCAGTTATACTGTGGAAACAAAAAGTGTGATTCAACAGAGCCTAGGAAGCTAATGTAAACTGGAGAGGAAGGAAGGCCTGTTAAGCACAGTGACCTGGATATCAGGAACTGACCGCAGAAATATCCGGAAGGGGGAAATTCAGGCTAGAGAGACATCTAGTTCAAGGCCAGAAGACAGGTGAAAGCATGGAGGCCCCAGTATCAGGTATCAAATTTATAAACTCCTTACAGTACATACATTATTCACAAAATGTACCCAGCTTCTACCCTGTTCTTGGCAAGTGTTTGAGACCAGCAATCTCATTTTAGCCTTTTTTGCATATGAAGCACACGTTCTGTTTTACCTTAGGCAAGCGCTTACAAGTCACACTTATGTCTGATTAATGATTAATAGAATATCAATACCTCAACCCACCCATTTTTTAACATAAAAAAGATTATTAGCTCCTGGTAAAATGTCCACCCAGAAATCATGGTAGCAGACCTATCAAATCTACAGGTGCCTTCTCATAACTATTTGGCCAAAGATATCAAGAAAAATTCAAATTGTTTTACTTAGTATGGTTTACTTCCTACTATTACTACCGTTTCTACAAAAAGAGGTATGGTAAGTGGAGTTTCAGCAAAGTTGGCTAAGCGTGATAACCCAAGTACCAATTTTTAACTTCACCAAAGCTAATCACTATAGGTCTCTTTGATAGCAAAAGAAAAAGTAATAATCCAGATTCCTTTATTTGTTAAACGCTGAAAGTTTGCCCCCGAATTTTACACACAAATAATTACAAAGGTATCGGACAATACCTGGAAAATGAACTAAAGATAATGTAGTTTTATCAACACACTAAATTTATCTTGGGGGAAAAAGTTAAAAAATGAGGTGCTTACCACCTCCGATAATACAATAAACCCAAAGCCTATATAAACATCCTTATGGGGGGCGGAGGAGGGGACAATAACAAGGACACATCCATCCCCCTTCCCCTAAGGAAGGCTGCTCCACCCACATCTGACAATAGCCAGCCAGTCACAGTTCCAACTGCCTCACGATCACCTCTCCTCCTACAATTCTGGCTTTCCTCCTTCTACCAATAATCTCCCAAAACATTCTTTTTTCCATCCAGCAGAATCACTTTTTCACAAGACTCTTCCTTCTTTCAGACAGAGTCTTCCAAGAATGTTATCCGCAATATTGACAGGGTTGTACTCCGAAACACGAAAATTTTGAAGGGATGAGGAACTCCTGGGCTGACCCTCGTCAGGTATGATGGCTGAGTAACTATCTGGAATCTGGGCTGTCCTACCCCTTTACGCTATGAATGACTAAGGCAGAAACTGTCTTCCCCTTCAAACACCTGAGGTAGTGCCAAGAATAAGTCCACTATTAACAGATAAGATCTGCTGTATAGTCTTAAAACAAAGGCTATAAGGAATCAAATTTTCTACTTGTTCCAAAATAAGGCAAAACTTGAGATCTCTGTGGCTGGATAAGTCTCATAGGTGCTAAAGAAATAAAGAATATAATGATAATTATATTTTGAAAGATATATTTAAATATGATGGCTAGCAATTTATGAAAAGAAAAACTTATCATGTATACTGATATCTGGATACAAGAGGCTGCAGGAAAGGGGTTATCTTTTAATACTCACATCTTTGTAAATATTGACAAATGAAATTCTGAATCTAGAATTTAATGCTAGCTCATCTGATTGATTTTTATTGAAACACTGATTAAAGCCCGACTATACACTATGAGCACACACTGAGCCAGGGACTGTGGAATAAAGAAAGGTAAGATTTGCTTTCAGGGGGCTGGCAATCTATATATACATTACTTTTATATTTTAGGTAAAAAGTGAATATTCATACAAAAAATTAACATAAGCCATCAGGCATGGGAATTCAAAAGAAAGAAAAATTACTTAAAGATACCAGTATGATGACAGAATTATTTGAGAAAAAAAAAACTAATACATTTACTCCTCTCATTTGCCTTTATACTTAGAGAAGTATAATTCACAGGGACAAAAATGCATGCTCTGGAAAACACTTTTTTACCAAGGCTGCATCAATTTATAAAATTTCCTACCAAATTTTAACCATACTATAGTGCAACTTCTGTTGACTTACAAAAATTAATCACTTGGTAACAATTAAAAAAAATGAAAGAGCTCTGGGGCACCTGGGTGGCTCAGTCGTTAAGCATCTGCCTTGGACTCAGGTCATGATCCCAGGGTCCTGGGATTGAGCCCCACTTCGGACTCCCTGCTCTGCGGGAAGCCTGCTTCTCCCTCTCCCATCCCCCCCCTGCCCCCCGCTTGTGTTCCCTCTCTCACTGTCTCTCTCTCTCTCTGTCAAATAAATAAATGAAATCTTTAAAAAAAAAAAAAATGAAAGAACTCAATTAGGTAATATTTCAGTACTACATAAAAAGAATCCATTTGTATAGTCAAATTAAATATGACAAAATAATATGAAATGCAAAATGAAGAATGAAATTAAGAAATCAATATTTACACACAAAATGAAAAATTTTAAATTCTACTCTTAGGGCACCAGGTGGTGGTTATATTTTTGTTTGGAAATAAACTGTAACTCAAGAATATTAATACTCAATATGTTTCCAATAAGAAGGTTTCTCACTGCAGCTAACTTCTCTTGAAAGCTCATGTTACAAACCAACTCTGTCCTTTCTGAAATGCCCACAAGTACTTTAGTACGGGGGTTCACATAGCAACAAAATGGGCCATCCTGGAAAATTAGACACGCCTACTGATATGAATGGCTTGGAAGTTTATCCAGCCACATTCACCAATGGAAGGAATCCAACCAAGCTGGGGACCAGAAGCAACTGGAGAACAAAGCATCAGGCAACAGGACAGCATAAGCAACATTGTGAGAGGTAAAGGCTGGCAGGTAGGCAAGCAGGCCTGGCAGCAGATAGCGAAAATCCCAGCTAAAGTCGCCAACGTACCATGAAGGCAGATAACCAAGCACAGGAAGCACGACAGAAAGTCTCATCCTACAACACCAGCATGGAGCACCTAATCTTCCCCAAATGAATCAAAACTTGCCCCAAAGCCTATGTCAGGACTGATTCAGAAAGCGGGGCAAGCTTATGGGAGACTGGTAGATTCTGGAGACAGTCATGCAAGTTGTCACAATGTCAGAACTACAGATACACAAGTATCCTGGGTCCTATCTCTCCCTCAAAGAAGCACTGATTTTTAAAACCACCAGAAACAACACATTTGCAACCACTGAGAAGGGACTGAGATTATCTATTCCTCTTTTATGAGGAAATTCAGTGCCCAGACAGGGGGAACTAAGAAAATTAACACAAGTTGTGTTCAGATATTTTTATAGGACAGCAATTAGAGCAAAAAAGAAAGTACTATCCAGTGGGAATCAAAAGAAATAGGAAGACTATTTTGGGCATCTTGTAATAGAAAAAGATTCTGAATCTCCTCCAGGTTATTCTTGATTCTTGATGCCACAGGAAGAATACAGGGGTATGGATAAAATGAAGCAACAGATATTACAAAAATCATTACACCTTGATACACCTTTTAGGAGGTAAAAATTTTACACTAAATTTGTTTTACTACAATATGAACCAGATAGTGTGCTATTTATAATGTTGCTTAAAGTACATAAATCTTCAGATAAAATTATGAGAGGGCTCAATACCAATAACCCTTTATTAAAGGAGGTACACTTTAGGAAAAAGGAAACTAATCCCAAAGGAAAATGTGGAATACTCAATAAATGGTGAAAAAAGAAAATGAAAGACAGGTACATAAATTGTATGTAAATAAACAATGACAGTGTTAATAATAATTGCCTACCTTGGTAAGTTTTTTAAAAGACCTAAAATATAGACAATTTTATAAATACAGGAAGAGGGGTAATAAAAATTACTTTTGTGGTTCAGAGGGGAGTGAAAACATTGAGTAACAGACTTTAAGATATGTATATACATACATATATACAAATACACATAAAAACATATATTTCTAGAGTAACCAAATAAAAAATAGACTCTATAACTTACAAACTAGTGGAGAACAAGTCTGAAGGAAAAGCTCAAAAATTCACAAAAAGGAGAAAAACAGCAAAAGTCGGAATATATACAAAAAATGCTCAAAATAAACACAAACACATTAGTAATCATAATAACTCTAAATAGACCAAACCCCTTATTTAAAAGAAAAGTTTACTTTTAAAAAAAAATCTAGTGGTATGTTGTTCATAAGAAATGCCTAAAACATAAGGTCACAAAAAGTTTTCAAGCAAAATATTTTTTTAAATGATATAGTAGGACTACAAAGGAAGGCTGACATACCTATATTTGTACCAAACGTAAGAGACCTTATGCAGAAATAATGAAATGACATGTAATATACAAAAGGAAAGAATGACTTAAAAAAAATATAAAGGAAAACCTAACAACTCGAAACTTATATATACTTAACAAATACCTTCAAAATACATAAATAAAAAGTTGTCAGAGAGAAGTAAAACTCTCTCACTATTAATATACAAACCTAATAAAACACTCAGCAAATGTAAGTACCAAACTTGAGTTAATGTGCATATACAGAAAACTGTTGCCATGAACTGGAGACTACCAACTCCTTTCAAGCATATGGGAAACAGCTACAAAAACTGGCAATAAACTAAGCCTTAAAGCCAGTCTTAATTTCAAAAAAATCAGCATCATATAGACCATATTCTCTGATTATAATGAAGGTTAAGTACAAAATAAATAACAAAAACATAAATGGGGAGGACATGAATTAGAACATTTTAAAACATAGATCTAAATAACTAACAGGTACAGGAGTAATCACTATAGAAATCAGGAAATGCTTAAAAGTGAACAGTAAAAACATACTAATATAAAAATTTGTGAGATTTAGCTAACGCGGTACACAGAGTAAAATTTAGTCCAAAAATCTCATGTTAGAAAGGAAGAAAGACTGAAAATTAATGAGCTAAGCATCAAATTAAGAATTTATAAGAAGAACACACACAAAAACAAGGAAAATGGAAGAAAAATGAATAGCAGAAATTAATAAAACAAAAAATGACAGAAGATCAAGAGACACAAGTTGGTTCTTTTGAGAAGACTAAATATGGCATATTGCTGTAATAAACTAATAAGATAAGGTAACAATTTTAAAAACTACAGATCCAACAGAAATTTTAAAATGAGAGAATATTATAAACAACTTTATGCTCATAATTTTGAAAACCAAACCAAATGCACAATTTTCTTGAAAATATAACCTATCAAATTGACTCAAAAAATGGCTTTAAAATTAAGAGTGCTATACTCTTTAAAGATATTGAATGAAAATGTTAAATCTCACGAACAAAAAAATGTCTATGTGGTCTCACAAGAAACTGACTCAAATACTCAAGAAAGAGATCAATCCAGCATTACACAAACTATTTCAGAAAATAGAAGAGGACCCATTCCCTGGGTCCCTTGCATGAGACTGGTATAACCCTTATACTAAAACCAAGCAAGGATAGTAGGAGGAAGGAAAATCATGGGGCTAGTGTCACTCACAAAATCTGACTGGGGCAAGCCTTCTGAAGAAAATGTTAGTAAATAAAATCAATCAGTGAATTAAAATGTAATTAGTAAATGTAATTAATCAGTGAATTAAAAATGTAACAAAGTTAGATTTATTCCAGGAATTCAAGAGCAGTTTAACATCAAAACATCTATTAATATAACCAAAGGAGATATCCTCTGATCATCTAAATAGATACGAAACAAAGTTCAGTGAAATTGAATATCCAACCAAAATTTTAAAAACAAAACACAAATAAATAACAACTGAATAGAACTTCCTTGATCTGATAAAGGATACCTACCAAAAAATGACAGCAAATGTCATATGTAATAATAAAAGAATTATCATGAAAGTGAAGAACAAGACAAAAAAAGTCCACTACCACCACCTTCGGTCAATATTTTAAGGGCGGTTCTAGTAAGACCAGAGAAAGAAGACATAGGCTTAGAAAAGAAGAAATAAATTATAATAATTATAATGGTTAAGCTATTGTATGATTATCTTTTTTAGAAAACTCAAAAAGTCTACAAGAAGAATTTTAGAGTTAATATCAGAAAGTCACCAGTCACAGGAACAATATTAAAGTTACCTTTCAACTCATGAATTAAAAAATAGAGAGAGAGAGACCATTTATATTAGCAACAAATCTGAAATCTGAATACTATCCTTCTTAATATAACCACTGAACCAAACGGTCCTCATGAAATTCACCTATCAGTGCTCCTCCTCCTTCTTGTATCAGTGGTGAAGTGTGGAATTTGGGGGGGAGGGGCGGTATAGAAACAAAAAGGCAAGGGTTTCAGGAGAATCAGACACTGCACTCCCAAAGGTAAATGTTAGTCCTAGAATTTTGCTCCACGTAAACCCAGCAAAGGGCTCACATAGGCTCAATCATTTAAGTTGGTTCTGCTCACTCCAGCCAAAAATGGAAAATAGCTGGGCAAACCCTGCCATATATTTCTGTTTTAAAAATATATATATATATTTTTTTCTTACCATTCCTTAGTATTTAAGAACTTTTTGAAAATGCTAACCTATCTCAGCTTAAAGAAGGAAAAAAAAAATGACCATATTTGGACCACAACCTACAGGCCAGAGGCTTCTAAGGAGCATTAAGGTACAAGTTACCCAGGGTATTCCCAGAAAGCTTTAAAGGGCTAGTTATAGAGAGGAAAAGAAGCTATCAGGACCTTTGCTATAGTACAGGTGTTACGTTAGTTTAAGAGTCTCAATACATCTTTTTTATGTGTAATTTTAAGCTTTATTAAGAATCTTGGGGTGTCTGGGTGGCTCAGTCAGGTAAGCTTCGGACGGACTCCTGATTTCAGCTCAGGTCATGACCTCAGGGTCCTAGGATCCAGCCCCAAGTTGGGCTCTGTGCTGAGCGAGGAGTCAGCTTCCTCCTTCTCCCACTCCCTCTGCCCTTCCCCCAGCTCGCAAGCACACTCTCTCTCAAATAAATAAATAAATCTTTTTAAAAAAGAAAGAATCTCTGTACATTCTTAGCTTCATATTAGCTTTCTGATGACTGTAAGTTCCCAGAACTAATGCTATGTGAGCCACTGATCTAGTAAAATAAATTAAAATTAATATTTAGACTAATGAAACAAAATCCAAAAAATAAATTTTGTACTTGTACAAACCTCTTTGTTAACAAGTTCTTTTATCTCTATTTATAGTGGTTTGTGCAGTCAAGGAGATTACTAAGAAAATATTTAACAGATTCAAACTGTTTTAACAAAACAAATTTACATCTTTATTGATTCTCTTCCTCCAACGTTTCCAAGTTTCAAAACATATGTTCATAAATATTTTAGCCTACTTCAACTGATATAGTTTAACGGAATGTTATTGTCTTCTCACTGTGACAGAACAGCAAGAGGATGTTTGTGAGCTGGGCATAAATATGAAGTGACTAAAATGGCAGTTTTATGCCAATTTCATACAAAACAAAATAAAAGATTGGCAATTTTTCAGTGAACTGGGACAAGTACAATAACTAGTTTAAATTATTTAGACACCCTTCCTAAAATATGTCCCTCCACCCCCTTAAAATGTTTTTCTCAAGGTCTCAGACTTAATTATCCAGATAACCCTCACTATGTTCATTTGACCTTAAGCATCCCTGTCTTTCGTATATGTCATGAAAATAAGCCTTACAATCTCCACTTAAGAAGGTATAATCAAGCTCATTTTGTAAGAGGAAAGAAAAGCACCAGAGGTTAAGTAACTTACATGAGGTTACTCAAGCTTGCAAAGAACCAAGGGCCCTACCCTAAATGCTTTTACTACCATCCTGCTCTAATTTTTTTAAATACGCATGTATATCTTATGAAAATTAAGTAAAGGTACACATCTTATGCAAGGAAAGGCAATCAAGGCAATCAATATCTTTAGAAACAAGAGTCGGCCTCTTGGCTTTCAAAAAGTATTCTCTTAAGCAGTTTTACTAATATAAACATCATAGACCATCCCCCCCTCAAAGCCACTGGAACTGGGTGGAAAAGCTGGACTTAGAATCCAAAGTTTGATTAAGAATTTCAATTTTTTGAATCCTTGAAATCTAGCTATACATACACATCTGAAAAGTTATTACCCCCAATGCCCTAAATAATGGAATTCAGTTAAGATTCTAGAGTAGTTCTCAAAATCCTTTTCAGAGGTAACCAGAATCCCAAATCCAGGCAAACTGTTATTTTGAGAAAAAGAATCAGAGAGCCAAACAAGGTATACAAAAAGTGACTATAGAAACGGCTCTGGAAAAGGGATTGGGATTTCTACAATGAACAAATCTGTCAAAGAAATGTCTTTGATCACTATGGTCATCACTCTGGTTTTAGTCCAAGCTTAACTTTAACTGCAAGTTTAGGAAATGAGGGGCCCTCTTCCCTCTTAAGTAAAAACTAGCTGATCTAAAGAATCATGAATCAACTCCACAGAAGAGTAGTAATGATCTTTTTTTTTTTCTTTTTTTAATGGAGCACATTTCTACCAGAGTCACGAACTACTTCACTAATTATATGTTCAATAAATGTGTAAGAGGACATGATGCTTAGCACTGCTGATGATAACATCTGGCACTTTTCATTCAACTATCAGAGAGGCATAAAGGGGCAGGTGATCATCGACGGGTGTATGTGTTGGGGTGGGAGAGCAGTGAAGGAAGGACAGCTTCAACGAGGACGTGTTATTGGAAACAGACTTGGAGCACAGGCAGGACACTCACACAAGCGGAAGGAGGTAACACTTCACAAACAAAGGAACAAACTCAAAAATGAGCCAGTTGACAACATTTAAGAAATAAATATTCCAGTTCTAACAAAATGTAGGTCACAATGGGGCTTCCCTTGATTCTCTTGTAATCATACTCCACTGCAGAGATCTGAATGCCCAACACGTTTCTAACTTCTTTTATAAGCTATCAGAACCTACCATGCACAGAAATGGACCTATCTTTTATTTTTTTTAAAGATTTTATTTTTAAGTAATCCCTAGACCCAATATGGGGCTCCAACTCACAAGGCCAAGATCAAGAGTCACATGCTCCACTGACTGAGCCAGCCAGGTGTCCCTCATAAACTTATCTTAAAATATCAATATGGACAAGGGCCTACCTTTGTCTAAAACATACTCAATAAATATTATCTCCATCCCACTGCCATTCCCCTTGAGATGTGATGGTTCAAAATACATTTTTAGGAGAAGTAGGTGCAGATAAAAGCTTTACTTCCAAAAACAGATTTCTAGATAATATAAAAGAAATGCTTATGAAATTATTTTAATCAGCAGTTTACTAAGTTTTAATAACCTTGAAACAGTTTTCCAGAAATTTTGGAAAAAAACACATGAAATAATAATAATGAAGACTACACAGCCTGCCCCAAACACCTAACTAGCCCAAGAATAGTGAACTAATGAGATCTGTGAATTCCAGATCACATTTTGGCTCTCCTAGACTCAGTGCAGCAAACACTCAGAAGCTGTAAGATGGATTTTTTAATGAGAAAATCAATATAGCTGTTCAAACATGAATACTTAACACCAAAGTTTTTCAGTTGATATTCACCTAAAGAAACTATCACAATCTTCTAAATCAGTGGTTGGCACACTTATTCTGAAAGGGCAGATAACAGACTCTGCTGGCCATGCAATCTCTTTTGCAACCACTCATCCTGCCTTGATAGCACAGATAAGGAATGGAAGGGTCTGTGTTCCATAAAACTTTATTTACAAAAACAGAGGTCTAGCTTTGTCTCAGAGGTCATAGTTTAACAACCTGCTCTACATTATTCGATTATGATGATTGCCTTTTAATTGAGATGGTTGACTTATACCTAGATGGGATCATAACCTCCCCCCCACCCCCACCCCCGACCTCCCAACCCCCGACCGCCAAGTGTAGGAAGTGGCTGTTTCCTGCTGTAGAATACAGAACTCATTTGAAGCTCAAATTAAACCCAAGGGAATTTCTATAGCCTAGGGAAACCGACCTTTCTGCTCTTATGGCTTCTGAGAGACTGGCCCAAAGACAAAGAATCAGAAATGTTCTATCTGACTGAAGGTAAGATAGAAGTGGAGAAAATAACGTTTATTGAGTGAGTCAATGTATCAGACACAACAAAGTAGGTCATTTAACTGTATTTCATGTAATTTATAAAATCGTATGAGGCAGAAATTATTTCTATTTTCAGGTGAGGAAACCATGGATCAAAGCAAGGATCTTCAGCCCAAGGTCACAACAAGGATGTGAAAAGTAAAATTTAAATAACCAAATCCATGAGCTATATTGCCATGCTAAAAACTCAATGATTGTTTTTCTCATTTCCTTGACTACTTTAAAAATAAAAATAGCACTCCAACTCTTATCTCCCAAGATCATTTTTTTAAACAAATTTTTATTCTTTTTTCTTTTTTTTAAGATTTTATTTATGTATTTGAGAGAGAGAGAATAAGAGAGAGCAGAGAGCGGAGTGAAGGGCAGAGGGAGAAGCAGACTTCCCGCTGAGCAGGGAGCCCCATACGGGGCTTCATCCTGGGACTCCAGAATCACAACCTGAGCTGAAAGCAGATATTTAATGGACTGAGCCACCCGGGCGCCGTTCCAAGATGATTTTTTTAAAGATTTTTTAAATGCATAGAAATTAAAACTTAATTGTACGCAAATCAAGAATTAAATGGAGATTAGGTTCCCACAATTGCCAACCCAGAGAAGCCTATCAGACCCCCAAATACAAGAGGCTTTTAATTTTGGGAAATGGGTCAGCCTAGCGGAAAAAGGGGGAAAAAGCTGACAATCAACTGAGGTTTGACCATTTAAGTGTGAAATTGTGTTTTAGGTACCTTTAGATAGACTCCTTTCTGAAATACACAAATACAGTCAGGCATTCCTAAATAGGGCACACTGCAGAGGCTCAAATCATCACTGAATCATACTGTCACACACACAAGTGTACAGATACTAGTCACTAGGGCTAAAGATACATGTAAGGGTACAGTGTCCTTATCTTCACTGAGGTTGAGGCACCACCACACACACACACACACACACACACACACTCTCTCTCTCTCTCTCTCTCTCTCTCTCTCTCTCTCTCCCTCTCTCACTCACCATGGTTATCTCTTTATGGCAAAACCTTGCTCTGCTTGGTCCCTTTGTTACCAAATCTATTGTCCCATCTGATCTCCATAACCTTGTCTAAATGCCACTGCTTTTTTTTTAACCTCTTCCTCTCTCTACTTCCATTTTATCTTTGTCTCTTGTATGTGACCATCTGCCCTGCTATTTCTCCATTTTCTTAAGTGTTGGTCTTTCATTGCATCAAAACCAAGTAGAAGTTACTTGTCTTTCGTTCTTTCTGGCAAAATGAAGAATCATAGTGACAGTGTGCATAATGTAATCTCCAACTTTTCAGCTCTTCTCTGATTTCACTGCTGCTTAAAGAGGTCTGTTTCTTCATTACCCAAAACTTTTTGTGACTTACAGAAAGGTGGGAGTCGGGCAAGGTACTTTTTTGGAAGAATTACACTCTTAAGACTCTCAGTATCCTAACTTTTTAAAAAGTCTTTTAATTTATAAAAAGATTTTTCCCAATTTAAAATATAAGTCTGTTTCCAGTTTTCAAATTCTATGAAATCTGTCAAAAACCTTATGCATGATACTTTATCTTTTGACCTTGAATTCAGGTCTTGAAGAGAAACACGTTTAAGCAGAGGAAGATAATAAAATAGATGAAGATATTTGAAGGAATTCAGAATAAACTTTTAATTATTTTCAAGGACTCTAGAAGCTAACAGCACTGGTTCATTTTACTTTAAAGCTTGAAGCTTTCCTTTTCCCTTATTACAAATATAACATTACTATCAATCTCATGTTTAGGAACCATGATTAGCATCATCTTTGGCTCACAGATCACAAGAGGGAGACTCTTTGGAGCAACTAGGAGTGAGGTAGTAGGGAAGGGAAACAGTGTCAGGGAGGACGCTGGTCATCTGGATAAAATAGACTAATTCCAGTTAAGTCCGCTATAGCAACAGGAAAAGAAAAAAACGAGAGGCTATGCTATCCTGGATCCTCCCAGGCAGAAGAAATAAAGAAATGGGAGATGGCTATAAGATATCAGGCAAATTATCTAGCCTCTCTGAGATGCCAATATTTCATTAGTAAAATGTGAATAATAGCAGCCTCTCAAGGCATTGAGAGGATTAAATGAGTTATTGCCTGTAAACCACTTAGCAGAGGAAATGACGGTGCATTAATTAAGGTTAGCCATTATGATTGTTATAGCTCAGGTACTTTTCTGTACAAACACCGCTAAATCAAGATCTTCGTGGGGGCGCCTGGCTGGCTCAGTCAGTAGAGCTTGTGACTCTTAATCTCACGACTGTGAGCTCAAGCCCCATGCTGGGCATGGAGGAAGGAAGGAAAGGAAGGAAAGGAAAGGAAGAAAAGGAAAGAAACGAAGGAAACGAAGGAAAGAAGGAAGGAGAAAAGATTAATCAAGACCCTCAAAGTGGGACAGTCGGTTGAGCGTCTGCCTTCAGCTCAGGCATGATCCCGGAGTCCTAGGATGGAGCCCCGCGTCAGGCTCCCTGCTCAACGGGGAGTCTGCTTCTCCCTCTGACCCTCTCCACCTCTCGTGCTCTCTCTATCTCTCTCTCACTTTCTCTCTCTCAAATAAATTAATAGAAGCTTAAAAAAAAAAAGACCCTCATGTATTCATGATTCAACAAATATTTATTGATCAGTTGTTACGTCCCAGGCATTGTACCAAGTGCTGGTGGTACGGGAGTGAGTAAGACACGACCCTGCACTTGCAGAGCTTTCAATCAGCAATCAGGACAGGTCAAGGGAGGAAACAAAGAAACAGAGCATATTTGATGGGCTGTAAGGCTGGGGGAGCTAGCCGCAACACTATACAATCCTCTGGGTTTGAACACATGGTATGCTCCCCAAAAAGGTTTACCTAACTAATTAAATAATAGGCCATAGTGCATGTTCAATAAATACTTATTATGTAAACTGTCTTTGCAATATAAATAATTTGCATATTCAGCCAGTTTTCTTAACTAAGGTGCTCTCTAGCCCAATGGAATATGGAGCAGCCCATTATTATTATCAACATCTTATCTCTGCCAGAAATCTATGTATTAGAAGATTAATATTTCTTGATTTGGAACATAAAGAAAGAAGGAAATAAAAAAGAGTAAACTGAATGTTCTGTTAAGCCGTGGGTGGCTCGGTCAGTTAAGTGTCTGCCTTTGGCTCAGGTCATGATCTCAGAGTCCTGGGATTGAGCCCCGCATCGGGCTCCCTGCTCAGCGGGGAGTCTGCTTACCCTCTCCCCCTGCCCATCACCCCCATTCATGCTCTCCCTCCGCTCTCTCTTTCTCAAATAAACAAATACAATCCTTAAAAATAAAAAAAGAAGCAAATTGTTCCAGCTTAATTTCACCCTGATTCATTTATTCAGCAAGTATTGATTTAATACCCACTATCTATCAGCACTATGCTAGCTGCTTATATACTAGCAGTTCAGTCTCTCGACGTAGACAATACTTTAGAAAGTGCTTTCACATATTCACTTACTTAATTCCCAAAACAGCATTATGAAAAAGTATTATTATCCCCTTTCCTAGATGAAAAAATTGCAACTGGGAAGAGAGGTGGGCTGTTACACAGCCAGCAGGTCCCAAACCTAGGTCTCCTCCCTCCAAATCTGCCATCCTCTCCACTAACCCTCACAGCCTCTGCAGCCGTTCATCTACGTCGCACATCACTGAATTCCTCTCGTTTAGCATCCCTATACCATTAAAGCAGCAATAATGCATTTGCTCATAAAATTCACATACAGTTCTTTCACAGTTTTGGGGAGAAAAGTCATCATTTATTTCTCCCTTACAAAACACAGTAGTAGCATATCCACATCATGATGCTTGTTGAAGAAAATTCAATCCCCAAAGCTACATACGACATGGCGCCCAAACTCATTCAATCCCCAAAGCTACATACGACATGGCGTATTTCAGTTGTGTGCCCCCCAAAAAGGAGAAGTTACTTAAAGAACCAGCTGATTCTATTTCTGGTAGTTTATCCTTTTGAAAGTAGTTTTGCTCTTTGTTCATAAATTGGTCTGATGAAATTTACAGATTAGTTTAAAAATGGGTTTGATCAAGAAAGATGAGAACCAGGACCACTTCTGATCTTTTGACAAGTGTAATCTAACTCACTTTAAAAAAGGATCGAGGACATTTTTTGAATAAACTATATTAGGGAGGATAACAGGAAAAAAGACAAGAACTTGCAATAAAAAACATGAAATCCTTAACAGTGGTAAATTAGGAGCACTTTTCTCCTGGTAACAAGAGCAATGTCACAGTCAACATATACATCCCAAGGTGGGGGAAAGGAATGAGGTAGCAGGTATGTGGGAATGAGAAAAACTGAACCGCAATTGTCTAAAATCTCTGAGATGCCTGTCAATTATAACAACTTTCTACTCCACCAGAGTTTCTCAGTGGTTTGGAAAACCAACGCGGAGGCCTTGTGAGGCCGGTTCCCCGCAAGGGTGGAAAATTGTGAAGGTTTCTGGAAAAGGGAATTAACATTGCCCAAGTCCCTACCATGTACCAAGTCTCATGGTAGACATTTCACTTTTAAGATCTTTAGTCCTTCCGATACTTAATCTTAATATGTAATACTATCTTCATTTTACAGATGAGGAAACCAGGCCTCAAAGAGACCAATAAACTTGCCCTAAGTAAATGGCCATAGTGTGCCACAGAGAAGATGCTTTCAAACATCTGACTCCCAAACCTGGATTCTTTTCATTCTACCACAACGCGGATTACATAAGAGTTCTCATCCCCTGATCTCTAATTAGGAGAATTATCTCAAGAGACTTGTAAAACATCCCATTCTGTAAGAAACCACACCTGTGTAACTGGGTCATGCCAAGCTTCTGACACTTAAGTTGCAAAGAACAGAGAAGCTATACCATATGTTGATGGCTCTAGATTTCGGGAGCTATGTTGTCATGATCCAAATGCACTGGGAAAAATAGTACTAGAGTGTTAAGTCTGTGTGAGACAGGCCAAGACTAAAACGGAGTAGCTGGATACTGATTTTCAAGTTGCAAGTTCAAATTTATTTTTCACTACTATGTGCTCAGTGTTGGGAATACAATAAGTAAATCACAATCTGTATGCCATAAGAGTGTCCAGTGGAGGGGACAGCCTCATACTTACAATAAAATATAGTTTTAGAGCATTAGAGGAAGCTTCAGGAACTTAGGAGAGACAGATGTAACCCAATCTGGAGGACGGGAAAGGACTCTGGGTGGCACTACTTCTAGGAATCCATCCCACAACAACACTCACATGTGTACACAAAATATACCCAGATGTTAACTGTAACACTGTTCATAGAAGCAAAAAAAAATTAGAAATAACCAAGTACCCATTAACAGAGGAAAACCAAATAATACATTGTAATATATTTATACTAAGCAGTATTTAAAATGATGATACACAGACCTTATATACAGATGCACATGGAATGACTTTATAATGGCTTTAACTATCATACTATTAATTGAAAAATGAAAGAATCATCATAAAGACAAAAAAATTCAGTCCTATTTTTCCTTTAATATGTGTAATTTTATTCAGAGAATTCTAAATACATATATGAACTGAGAAGTCTAAGAACCAGAGAAAATGACTTTCCCAAAGTCAAGGAAGCAATTAATGACTATGAGCTGGTCATTCATTAAACTGAACATATTACAGAATTACTGTTTTGCCATTGGGTAATATTTCCCCCTCAGTAATTTTAGAGCTCTTAATTATTTTGAGTTGTTAGGTTATTCTTTGAAATAAATAAATATGTATGTATCGGGGCTCCTGGGTGGCTCAGTCGTTAAGCATCTGCCTTCAGTTCAGGTCATGATTCTGGGGTCATGGGATCAAGCCCCGCTTCGGGCTCCTTGCTCAGCGGGAAGCCTGCTTCTCCCTCTCCCACTCCCCTGCTTATATTCCCTCTCTCGCTGTCTCTCTCTCTCTGTCAAATAAATAAATGATCTTTAAAAAATATGTATGTATATATGTTTTTCATTGTCCCTGTACTTAGTAGAAGTTTTTATTAATATATCAATCTAAACAACTTTAATTTTATCCCAGGGTAAAATACTTTCAAAATTTTTTCAATCAGATCTTTGCTCAGGTTTCCCTATTCATAATCCTACATAGATATGTCCTACACAAATAAGATAGTTCTATTCAAATTCACAGAATAAAGAAGACAGTGCATAAAATAAGACAGAAGAGCATCAGATGAAAACAGAGAAGTCCTTTTCTCTGGACCTCCAGTATTAAAAAACAAAGAATGTTACTGGCCTAAGCCTCATTTGGTGTTAAAAGCTTTCCAGGCCAAAAAAAAAAAAAAAGGAGAAATGAAAGTTTTGTCTAGGTACAACAGTAAAGAAAACTGAAGTTAGGAACTAGAAGAGATCTTACAAAGCTCACCTAATAGTACTCTTTCATTTTATAGAAGAGGAAATCTAGACCCTTTATAAAAAGATCACTCATAGCTAATGATTAGCAATAGAAGAAAACAGCCAGCAGAGTCTACAAGTATCTTCACTATAAGCCCAACTGCCTTCTCTGGTACCCACACAGCAACACTTCACCCTAGTTATTGAAGAAAACTACTTTAATTTAGGCTTCATTATCCAAATGGTCTATCTCTAGGGGATGAGATTACTGCTCAAATCTCCTTTTCCAAGTGCAAACATAGCCTAAAATATTTACTTCACTCACCAATTATTTAAACAATAGGAAGACAATGTTTTCAATTTTCTTACGTTTTACAGCAATATGGTTATCATGAGCTAGAAAATAGAGCACGCTATCTATAATTCAGGCTGATTCAGGAGATTAAAAGAAAATTTCAAATCCAGAATCTCTGGTTTCTGGAATGAAACAGCAAAAACGGACTATTTCAATCAACAAGCTTTACTGTAAGTTAAAAGTAGCCGTACTTTCATTAACTGAAAACACTTTTTCATAACCTAACATTCACTATTATAAAATTAAAGATTTCTGGGATAATCAATGAGGGAGGGGAAGGCAGTAAGAGCAACTGAACTTCTGAAATGCAATTTAAAAGAAAAATTCTGCTTTAAAAACCGTACAACAACTCATCCCAAAGTAGCTCCATGAGCCACGGAATGCTAACTGACATCATGGAATGCTAAATGAAAAAGAATAAGGTGGGAAGAGAATTTTTTTCAAAAAATGTAATAGCATGGTCTCCTTGGAGCCTCAAAGAGGCTAATAATAGTCTTGTGTTAGAAGATGCTCTAGTATAAAGTTTCCCAAACATAATTAACCACAGAGCTATGTTTTCAAAGTGCTCCCTAAAGAACTAATATCCAGCAAAATACATCTTTGGGATAAGCTACCACATCTTATTATTTGACTCTAGACTATACAAAGCCCTTACTTATTGGTGCTCTAAGAAGGGCTTTGGCAAGGAATAATGTTTAAGTAGTAGCTCAGCCCTACCATCCCCTCCTTCCTTGGCAGAGAGAAAAGAAAAAAACTAAAGGTAACCAATTTCAGGCGACGGAAAATGACCTCTCCAGAGACAATGTATGAAAACACAAAGTACATCCTTCATGAGCATACAATCTGTAAGTCTGAAAGCTCAAGACACTGTGTCTATTATGCTCACACTTCATTACGTAAAAGTCTGCTAGTATTGTTGCTAATCCACGAATGATATTCATTATGCCAGAAACATGAATGTATTTCTTAAAAGCATAATGTACAAAAAAGGGCGAAAAAATGACAAAGGTTCAGACAGCAGAATAAACAGAATGCAAAGGTACTGGGAACGGCTTATCGTACTCTTTTTGAAGTGCTTCCTTAACTCTGCACTCAACCTGTTCTGAATTCAAAGGCCAGATCTTTCTAACGAAAATAATAATAATTTATAAACATAAAGGGTAAGAATTGGATGGTAAAATTCAGGATAGCTCTCAGCAGTTAGGGTGGAGAAGTTTTCAAATTTATACCACATGTTAGAGATCTTGAAAGGTCATATTAGGGGTGATTAAACAAAGGACAATATGTTCAAAGCAAGTGTTTGATGTCTAAATAGTTAAGGGTGTGCTGCTGTGACTCAATTATACTTACAGAGCTGTCAGTGAGTCTGATACAGGAGAGGCACATTAACCGACCGATGGTCCAGGGCTCTATTCTGGACAGAAAATGTAAATCCAGTCAAAGGCAAAAATGTTGCCTCCACAGAATTCTACACTCAAATCACGTCTGGATCATCACTGAATTGACCCCGATCTTGTGGATTTAAGACTCTGCCACTCTGGTTCGCCACTTGTTAGGATGAACGGTTTCACAGAAATTTTTCAAAGACTACTCAATAAAATAACATTAACAAAGAAAAACTAAAAATGTGAGAGTTTCCTATGTCGCAAATTGAGGATCTGACTTTACTTTCATCGAGTTATGCAGTGGCAGTCAGTTCTCAACTCAGTTGAAAGCAGTAGTAGAAAAACTATTTCCAAATGGGGAAAAAAACAACAACAAACCAACAGATGAGGAACGTCTCACTGGCTCAGTCAGAAGAGCATGTGACTCCAGATCTCAGGGCCATGAATTTGAGGCCCACGCTGGGCATGGAAAGAGGGCATCGCATCACAAAGAGCCTATTCTAAAGCCTGACACTTACCATAATAACTACATTTACCAAGGTGAGCATTTTGCAAACTATGTAAGTGTCAAATCACTATGTGGTACACTTGAAATTAATATAATATCGTATGTCAACATATATTTCAGCCTAAAAAAGAAAGAGCAAAACCAAGTCTTGCATTAGTAAAGACCACAGGCTCTGGGGCCAGACCACCTTGGCCACACGCTGGGTCTACCCATAAAGTGTGGCCTCTGCGCTCCAGTGCTCGGTGTCTGGGTTTCTTTTACTGTGAAGTGACTGGCTATCCTAAGGACTAAATGAATTAATGCCAATAAAACCCTTTCAGTAGTGTCTACCATGGTAAATGTTAGCTCTTTTTATTATTATCATCAACATGATAATATTCGGTGCAAAAACTTTTACAAGCTTTGTTGCTTCTGAGTAAAAAAAAAAAAAAAATGCTGCTTGTCCTTAGTATTAGAAACATGGGGCTGAGTATACCTGCTTCTCACTCTGATTTACGGCATATTTAAGATCACATGTGAAGCACAAACAAAGCAATCAACCATTTCTGCTAACTTACAGTCTCCACATTTGGGCTCCTCTTCACTTTAATCCTGATTCTCTATTTAATTTTATTTGTTTTTATTGTGTTTTCTTGTTGGAAATCACTTGGAATCTTTTGGGAAATACCATCCACGACATCACAGAGAAAAAAAAATGCTTCTAAAACTGAAGTCTTTCAAGTAAGAAACAAATGTGTTTATGTAAGCAAAATAAAATGAAATGGAAAACAGTAGGAAATGTTAGTAAAAAAGGGAACTAATGAAAGAAAGTATAGAGGGAAAACCTTAGAAGTGAGGACAAAATTTTGAATATTAATGTTAGACGGCAACAGGGGGAATTCTATAAAGAGGTTTATGGGTGAAAGTGGGGCCTCAAAATGGCAATTTAATAACAAAACTGTACATAGCAACTTAACTGGGGAGTCTGGTCCTTATTACGGAAACAATAACCAAAACACATCTGAAATAAAACCGGATTTAAATTTCTGTTGCTGTAACAGAATCACAATTTAGTTTTGTTAACTAAAAGAAAAAAAATTATTTGATTATATCAACTCCAGCCATATGATGTTTATGCATAAGAAGCTACAAAAGACAAAGACAGCAGACTTGAGGGCCCTAATTACTTTCTCGCAGGGGAAAAATTAAACCATATAAGAGGAAAACATCAAAAACAGAAATAAAACAAGAAAAAAATAAGTTACACATCAAATTACCATAATAATATAAACATCTAAGCAACAAGCATTTCAAATAAAAGTAAAGTCCAAATAAATAAGATATTGAAACATCACTTTTGTACACTGCCGGACTTAGACAAGGGTATAGTAAGAAGATGCTTGAATTGAATTTCACAAAGCACTTTCTCCACTAGAAAAAGGAGTTAACCATGTCCTTTAAATAAATGATACCTTGGGGGTGCCTGGATGGCGCAGTCCCTAGGCTTCAACTCTTGGTTTCAGCTCAGGTCATTAGCGTGAGATTCAGCCCCACATCTGGCTCTATGCTTAGCATGGATTCTGCTTGAGATTCTCTCTTCCTCGCCCTCTGTCCCTCTCACTCTGCCCCTCCCGCTTGTGCACACATGCATGCTCTCTCTCGCTCAAATAAATAAATAAATCTTTAAAAATAATAATAATAATAATAATACCTCAAATATCTGCTCCCTTCCCATAAGCACCATCATAAATTTGCTGGAATAATGACAAGGTAAAAACCAAATATTTCCATGAGCAAATGGAGAGATGTCTAAAGTATCACCATGCCCAAAGTAAACATTCAACAAATCAGTATACACAATATTGCAAACCTACAAAAGAAAACTAATTCAAAGTTACTCCAAATTAAACTAAGAAATGAGATGGCTTGGCAACCTATCCAAAATGCTATACCAATTTTTACTTATATCACTTCTTACTTTAAAAAGGCCAATATCCATCACAGTGCCACCTATCTAAACGACCAGGCTAAGGAACCAGGCCATCAGATATCTTGACTATCTTCACCTCAAAAATCAAACAGAAAAAAGAAAAAAACAACTTTTACTTCTCCAATTTTTCCCTAAAAAGTAGTTTACATGAGATGCATATAGTTCTGTATTAAACCAAACCACTTATCACCACACACTTCTTTTTCACAGGGTTCATTACTCTAATGCCT
>CM052887.1:31808756-31836083 GCA_028534135.1 Potos flavus | reverse complement strand
GGATTAGCACGCCCATACTCACAAACCTATAGAGGCTGTTTTCTTAGCTCTAGAATCAAAACTGTTTCCTGTTATTATTCTATTAATGTTAAGTGTTCATGTGATTAGGAAAATTCCTTCAGTTATGAGGAAATTCCTGGTTGGTTACAGAATAGGGGCAAAGTAATTAAACTGAAACTTACTCAGTTTAATTGAGTAACTTTGGGTGACTTAACCTGGGGGCTGTGAGCACCCTAATCGCCTGTCTCTCAGTGCTCTGCCCTACGATGGCGCTCTTCAGCTCATCCCCGTTGACGGGGTAGAGGCCCTGCTCACACTGATTTCCCCGTGTAGGCACACAGATTAACCACACTGCAACTGTCTCCAGTACAGTTGGGAGAAGGGAGGGGAACGACTCCCACTTCACCTTCTATTCTGATCTCTCTGCCTGTCTACCTGAATTCAGTGATGACTTCAGAAGCACTTTGATACTTTACATGCTTCGGTGGCATTTCTGCAAATAGTTCAGAATATTTTAACTTCACCTTGTTGTATTTTAGACTTTTCAGAGAGGGAGCAGCCTGTAGTTAAAAACTGAACCATAATGAATTTCTTGCTGTTAATCTCCTTATAAATTTGCACATTTCCAGTTGAACCATGGCAAACTATGTTGCTGGAGAATTTCTTGGAGCTTTGTAGTTTGATAATGCAACGGTTCTTAATAACAAAGCCTGACATTTTCCCACCTGGTGGCGGGACACTATATGCTATAAACCTGTATGTGCAGAGAGATGTGGGTATACATAGATAGCAAAAGACAGCCTGTGTGTATATGTGTGTGTGTGTTTAATAGTCAAAGCTCATTCTTTCTTGACTTCTAATCATATAGTCACATATGCTGTCACATGGGGCTGCTCAGCAGATACATACCACACTCCTGACGGTGTTTCACAGTTATGTGATACCAGTCACACAGGAGACCAGAGGATAGAAGGTAAATGAATCAAAACTTTATTTCCTTTCCTGACCACAGGAAAAAAAAAAGTATACCCCCCAGGTAGACTGGAATCTCCATCACCATCTTTGTAAATGAAGAGAAGCATTAAAATAAAAAAAAAAAAAGATGTATCATAATTATTGGTAGAGTAGGTGGTTCATTTAATTCATGAACTGTCATGATGAGTCCCACCATCCCCCTTTTCCTTCCTCTCAACCACTCCTACCTAATAATTCCAAGGTCAAATGCTATGAATATATATTCTCTCAATTTTAACACAGAGCCAAATTTAACTTCCAGAATTAGCTCTCCAAAACTCTGCCTCAGTTCTAATAAACTCAGCAAACACTAAATTAACACCTCAAAACAACATTCACAAAAATAAGGTGTCTGATTATTCATGTAGCAAATTAAGAATTCTATAAGACAGGCTTGAAATTTTGTATCTACAAAGCACTTCTAGATATAAAGATTATCTAATCCAGCACCTTCGTTTTAGAGAATTCAAGTATGGAGTCAGTACCAAGTCAATCTGTTTGACACCATTAACAAAATCATTAAGCAAAATATAACACAAAATCCAAAGTGTCTTTCAGCCGATAGATACAGATTCGCTTAAAAATAATAATCATGGGGCGCCTGGGTGGCTCAGTCAGTTAAGTACCTGCCTTAGGCTCAGGTCATGATCCCGGGGTCCTGGGATCTAGCCTCGTGTCAGGCTCTCTGCTCATCGGGGAGTCTGCTTCTCCCTCTGCCCGCCCCCCTCTTCATGCTCTATCTCTCTCTCTCTCTCAAATAAACAAATAAAATCTTTAGAATAACAACAACAAAGAAAACCAAACTTGTCTTTAAAAGTGGCTAATGCCCAGCCCAACACCTACCTCAAGAAATAAATTCCAAAAGCCAGGACAGTGTATTTCCAGCAGCAAAAATTCACTGAAGAAGAAATAGCCATGGAAACAGCCACTCCCATCTAAATACTTTTAGAGGCACACATTCATACACATAGAAGTGGTATTTGAAGAACCCACAGCCAGTCTAATTCATGCAGAAAAATCCCTAAAAGGAACAATTCCTTTATTACTGTGTTGGTTAGTATATGTCCTATTTGCATTAACTTAAACTGCATGTTCTCTTTATTCATTTTCCTGACTACTTTTAGCATCTTTGTAAAGTGAGATCCCTTCACGGGAACAATATCTCACTGTATGACATCAGGCCAACAGGAAAAAGATTTTAATTTACAAGGACCTCTCAAAGACTATTGCTTGAAATCAAATAAGGAGCTACTAGAATATCATCTGAAGCTCACCACGCCTTCAGAAAAGAAAACAAACACAGTATCTTACTGAGGAGCACTTAGTTTTGCAATGCAAATTAAGACTGAAAGAAGTACTATTTCAGTCCACTGATGATTTAGAATAATATTCGTGTTTGTCACTCTGGAGCCTTTGTTAAGGATCATCGCAGATCTGGTATCAGAGGGCAAAATACAGCTAGAAAAATGTACAAAGGAAATAAAGAAAAACTTTCTGCTGACCAGGCAAAGTAATTCTACAGGTGACCACCATCTACGTACCTGGCCATTTTGGACGGATGCATTAAAAATCTAGGGCTTAACCTGCAAGACCCTGACAGCTAAGCACAGTACTGGTTTTTTTTGGCCCTGAACTCTGCTTCCAAATCTGCCACCAACCTTAGACACGGCTCTAAGTAACTATTACGCTTTTTAAAAGGTCCAGTAGTACTAACTTATTAGATCAGAAATAAATGTGAGTCAGTGTCTTTACATCTCTGTCCCTCTTTGACCTTCCCTCATCAGAACTGTTCTTCACCAGTCTCAATCCATAAATGCCACCGGTATTCCTCAGAATTACTCAGAGTACCCTACTTCACTTACCAAACCACTAGCAAGGCTGTTAAACCTTTATACTTCTTAAAATCTTTCTAAACGTCTCTTTCAAGCTTTCTCCAAAGCATTGTTTCTGAATCTTTGTTGCTCCAAAATGTTGGCCTGATCCATGATGCTGCCTCCCCATATTCTCACCAGGTCTTACCCCCTTACTCTGGTCTTTCCTCTCCTCACGGTACCCCAATGCCATAGAAACCCAGATCCAGCTCTCACACCCACTGCCCTCCCCAAAGGACCCCATCAGTTCGTCCATCCAATTTTGCAACTGTTGGATCAAAGACAGTCAACTCCCTCTTTATATGCAGCTAATTCCTTCACCACCTCACATTTACTAAGTACTGATTATAAACCAAGCATGAGGCAAGGTTCTATTATGAGACAGAGGAAGGAGAAATACAGGAGATGAATAAGAAACAGTCGCATATGATTTTTGCACTTAAAGGTTAACTTTATAAAAAACAGCATCTCTCATCACCTTCCGCCTTATGTCTTGCCCCAGCTTGCCCTTTGCCCGTCTTGAGCCCCATTCTTATAAATATTTACCAGTCTTGGGGCGCCTGGGTGGCTCAGTGGGTTAAAGCCTCTGCCTTCGGCTCAGGTCATGATCTCGGGATCCTGGGATCAAGCCCCGCATCAGGCTCTCTGCTCAGCAGGGAGTCTGCTTCCCCCTCTCTCTCTGCCTGCCTCTCTGCCTACTTGTGATCTCTCTCTCTCTGTCAAATAAATAAATAAAAATCTAAAAAAAAAAAAATATTTATCAGTCTTATCCCTGCTCATTTGGATTCCTGCATACCCACTGCATCCCCATCTCTATACCTGTCCCTTCTATCCAGCTTCCACCCTCCATCAGAGCGGCCTCTAATATACGAATCCAGTCATGCCTTTCCATGCTCAAAATCCCTTCCCGTGACTGATAAGTTTTAAGAAAAGCGTGCAAACTCCTAGGTCTAGCACAAAGTACCTTCCCAATTTGAACTTGCCTTACCATGTACCAACAACCTTAAACTACTTTAAGATCTGCAACAGATGTGTTTTTCTCTCCTCTGTGCCTCCCTACTACTTTCCACATCTTCCCCTTCGTCTGCAAACACTAACTAAACCTTCGAAACTTAGCTAGAGCTTCATCTTCTCCCAGAAGCTTCTCCTCATTTCTGTCCAGAACCAGGTGACCTTTCTCTGCCCTCAGTGTCCTGTGCACACCTCCACCACAGTGCACCTCTCACTACATTATAACTGCTGACTCACCCCTCCATCTCTCCCACTGGAATGCAGGCTCTTTGAAAAAGAATATGTTCCAATATGTAATTTAGGCGATCAGCTTAGTGCTAGCTTAGAGCAGACATTCTTTACAAGAAGATGCTCTCTTAGCAGAAGCAATTTGGACTAAGAATTTGTCAACTAATTGAAAAAAAGCAGTTAAAGTGGGGAATCATAAAAAGTGATTTATATTTTATCAGGTCTTGATTGACGTAAGACATCTAAAAGTACATTCCTTCCCTGACCTCTGGGTATCAGGCCAGGCCCTTTGCTTTGGGTATATGTCCGCAGGTTAACAATCAGCTTTATGCCCCAGCTACGTTCGCCAGTTTGACTTTCCTAACATGGATCAAAAACTTAAAGACACTTGAAAAATAACAAGAGTAGTTGATCATTTTAGCTATTTGTTCAAACAGTTGTATTAATCCATATCACCCTCACTTAATTCAACAGCAAGATTTTTAGGTGACCTCCTCATCAGATCTTTCTGAAGATTTCAACTTACATTTTTATAGAAAAGACATTTAACACCCATATTTCATCAGTATACATAATATTCAATTAAATACACACCTAGAAAGACAAGAAACAAGCAAAAACAGGTTTAGAATCTAAGATAAATGTCTACTGAAAGAATAGAGTGAATGAAAAAGAAAGAATGGAGAATTGATGGATTTCCTCCAGCTTTCCAGAACCAGCAACATACAAGAGGGAGGCACTATAGCAAAATGGTGAGGTCAACTATCCCTTGAAATTCTTCAGTGACTCCCCAGTTTGCATCTAATTCCAACCCCATAGTATACAAGTCTGTCCTGAAATACTACCTGCCTACGTTCTTACACTACACACGCACGTGCATGCACACACACACACCCCTACTCTTCCTCCAGTTATTCTGATTTATCTATAGTTAACCCAAACGTACCTTTCAGGGACTTAGAATGTCCCGCTTCTCTACCTAATTAACTCTTAATCATCTTGAAAGTCTCAGGTACCATTTCATCTAAGAAGCCCTCCCTGATGAGTCCCCTCCTCCTAACGAAGGGGGACACCCCGGCACCCTGTTATGTGCAGGTGACGCTGTGTACTGCCCGCGGTGGGTCAGTCCTAGGTTATGCCCGTTGCTGCAGACTAAGTATGAACAACAGTCCTTTCACTGTCAGAAAGTGTCCCAGTTTGACAATAAATCATATGGTCGCCCTAGACACTGTGGGATACGAAGAAGACGAAGCAATGGTCTGTGCTCTTTTTTAAAAATAAGTAAATAAAACAAAAACACACACTCCGATTTTCTGGTTTCTCAAATATATATAATTATTATTCCTGTTTATTCTGAAAAGAGTCACAGTCTGGCCAACAAATCACACACGGTCACCTTCTGACTGTAACCATATCCCAGTACTTACTCCACTGGCCTATAAATGTTTTGTTTTCTATCTCCTTGTCAAGACTATACACTTCTTGAGAAGCAAGGGCTTCTCTTATTTATCTTAATATCCATACATCAGAGCCCCAGGCTCAACACATACTAAATATTCAGTAATGTTGGTCGACTGTTAACAATCAATGAGAAGACAATGCTTCTAAATGGCTGCAGCATAAGCAGTTATTTATAAACACCTGAATCATAAGTGATCTATCAACCCTTACAAAACGCCCAAGCAGTAATTGTAGAGTGTTATAGTCATATTAATCTCAAGGCAAAAATATCACCACCAGTAATAACACACAGTACATAACAGTATTTGACATACTGGCTCAATTCATTCAAATAATGTGAACAGAATATACGGCCACATGTTTTTTACCAATATCACTACCACCAGAAGGTGATTTTTTTTTTTTCACAGAACACTTTTTTTGTGTCACCAGATATGTATATAAACCCCCAAAAAGTTATTGTATTTTCATTTAAAAAGAGAAATGCAGAGAACAGCTTAGCAATTCTCTTCCTTAGAGTGCCATTAAAAGCTATTTCTGCCTGGGGAAAATGACATATATTTTGTACCTAAACAAATTTACATGAACAAGCAAAGCCATATCATATTTTAGTCTAATAACAACTGTCAAACTTCTCCCAGATAATATAATTCATGGAGGAAACATACAGACAAAAAATATGATTTGAAGACCCTGGATTATTTGTTCCTATGCAGTTTATTACCAATTACTTACAAGTCGTGGAGAAAAATGAAAAACAGTTTTCTGGATAAACAGAAGTCATACTCAGCAAGAGGCTGCCTGATTAGAGAATGAGAAAACTGACTACCAAAATAATTACAAAATTATAACTTAGGTCTGGAATTAAAACCAATTATCAAGGGGGTAGGAGGGCAGATATTATCCAAAAAAAAAAAAAAAAAAAGCATTTCCTCTCTAATCAAAGAAAAGTACAAAAGAAACCACATTTTAATAAACAAGTCAGGAAATAAAAGGTGGGGAAGAGACTAAATGGTAAGAAATAATTCAACTGCCTTCTTTAATTAAATTTTCAATTTTCATGTAAGAATACAGATATATTCACATATACAATTTACCAAAGTTGTAGCAAATTACTGCAATTTCTAAGTAGCGTTACAACTTTCGTATGGAGCCTCAATTTTTATATTTTCTTGCAACTAACTGCAAGCTTGGTCGATCACTCAAAGCAGAAATAAAGTTAAGGCAAAATGAATACTCTCCCCCTTCAACCCTTACAGCTATATCTCATGCAGCCATACTTTAATGACCGTTTCTGGTTAGTTATAAACTGTCATTATCTTACAGGCCAATAGATTGAGATTTCCCAAATGAAAGAGCACAAGAGCTTCAGCCAGCCAAAGCAGGGGCCGGAAAAGATTACAATCTGTAATGGGATCACTCAGCCTTCATTTCTAACTGCTAACTTGAAGGATTTCACTTATAAATAAATTATACAATCATTATACATGTACAAATACTATCACCATCATCCCCGTTTGGACCTTCAGATGTGGGGAGGGAATAGGGAAGGGGAAGGAACACAGGTAAGGGACATCAAAGGTTATGACCACTGACTGTGGATGTACTATGTGCCAGACACTGTGGCAATCCTGGAGACAAAACCATAAGACAGAGTCCCTGCCTTCAAACTGGAAACAAACTTTATTAAGTAGATCATATATCAGCAGGATCTGGATCCAATCTGATTCCAGACCATGTGATCTTCCTACTGCGACTACCACTACTACAAACTCCCCCAAGAGGGAGAACTCCATTCTCAGGTTTTCTAAGAAAAACAGAGACAGAAGAACAACTCCACTAAGATACAAGGGAAAAGATCGAGGTTTTTGTTTTGTTTTGTTTTGTTCCTGAAACAGCTTCAGAGGTTAGAACCAAGTAAGAAAATCTGACTGTGAGAGTTAATTTTATGTGACAACTTGGCTGGGCCAGAATGCCCAGATACCTGGCCAAACATCATTCAGGATGCTTCTGTGAGGGTGTTTTTGAATGAGATTAACATTTAAATCGGAGTAAAGCAGATTGCCCTCCATAACATGGGTGGGCCTCAAACAGTCAGTTGAACACCTGAATTGAACAAAAGACCGACTTCCTTTGAGCAAGAAGGAATTCTCCAGCAGATGGTCTTTGGACTTGAATCCTTACCCTCCGACCTGGGTCCTTCCCTGAGTCTCCAATTTGCCAGATTTTAGACTGAAACTATAACATCAGCCCTTCCCTGGGTGTCCGGCCTGCCAGCCCACCCTGTAGAACTTAGGACTTACCAGCCTTCATAATCGTGTGGGCCAAATCCTTAAATAAATCTCTCCCTGTCTATGTCTCTGTTTCTCTCTCTTGCCCTCTGTCTCTCCCTTACCCCATGCCCCACACAAACATACACGTCTACTGATTCTGTTTCTCTGGAGAACCCTGACTAATAAAACTACCTAAACATTAAATACAACACATGGGAAAAAAGACACCTTCAAAAGTATTTCACATTAACTTGTGATGAGCCCTGGGTGTTGTATGTAAGTGCTGAATCACTAAATTTTACACCTGAAACTATCATTACACTGCAGGTTAGTTAACTAACAAATTTAAATAAAAACTTGGGGGGAAAAAGTATTTCATATTAATATTTAAAGTCTATTTCCACCATCCTCCAATGAGAGGAATCAACTCTACTTAGTCAATGGTTCCTTTCTAGATTAAGGGCAAGAATGTCACAAAATAGTAAGAGCCAAAACCAAGTAACTTCAAACTAAAACTTCTGATTGCTATATTTGCAAATGGAGCAATCTCCTGAGAGTTCTCTAGTTCCTTAAAAATACTACTCACAGAACTCATTATTCAGAGAAGGAACCAGCAACATAAAAATTCCACAAGCATCAGAATCTCCCAATGGAAAAACACGAGTTTCATCTCAAAGTTAGTTGGGTGCTTAATAATGTTGCCTTTTCTCCTTTATATAATCCTTAAAATTATATACAACCAATCATATGAGTATTACTACTATAAAATCAATATTCAATAAAATACAAATAGAATTTATTAGCCACATTGAATGCAGTAAGGTTTAAATACACCTAATGGAAAATGGTAATGCAGCAGCAGTGTATATAATAAGGCAATTTAATTACGACTTTACCAGAGCTTATAAAATGCCAGAATTGCTTAAAATTACAAGATTTGAGTTATCAGTTGATCTGATTAGGCCAGAGCAATACTTCAAACTTCTAATTTCAGAAAACTCTGCCACTCAACAAAAATATTTTTGTTATCACCTATATGCTCCAGCATTATCTACCAAAGCTTTTCAAAGGTGGAACACTATCCAATCCAATGCATGAGAGGAACTGACCCTTTGACCCTAACTAAAAATATTATATACTACCATATAGCTTAATCATACATCAAATGAATCTCTTTTCAGCTAAAACTTTTGTTAAGAAGAACAACAGGAAACTACATATTGGCTGGTGTTTTGTAACAGGAAACATATTCAAAAGGACGCCGTGGAGTCCTAGAACTCAAAATCCTGTTTTTAACTGAGAGCATGCAAATATTTTCATAGGATTACATATAGTCAAGATACTAAACTTGACATCTCTACTCTCTCAACTTCTGAGAGAGAAAAGCTGTTGAGGCTCAATAATTTAACAGGTCAAAAAGAAAGACGTGGGAGAATTGTTAGTCTTTAAAAACAAATATTTATTATTTTTATAAGACTACTCATTAAAATATAATGTATTTTTCTCTTCAAATCCAAAATATACGCTCAGTTTTTAAAAGCATACTTTAGGATATCACATACACAATAGCAACTCAAGGAAAGTATCTAACACCTATGCGAATGTTATCATCATAATTTAAAATACACTGAAAGGTCTTCCCCCCCATAATATTCACAAGCTTAACCACAAATGCAGGATCAATTTTACCAAGGATTAAAAAGTTGCACTTAATGAATTCAATTGTCAAAAGTACACCCATTTTCTTAAACCAACACTTTCTTCAGTATTCCATAAATTTATACTCTCCAACAAAATTTTTCTGTGCTATAATGACCTCCAAAGAAAATAACAATAAAAATTAATCATTTTAATTTTGGACGGTATGAAAAAATGTTTTTGTCAATTTCTTAAGTTGTTATTACTGATCATTCCAATTGTGTTCTCATCACCTTTTTTTACATATAATTAGAGAAGTAACATATGCTCCCTGTGGAAACTTTAGTAACTCCAGAAAACTATAAATAATTTTTTTAAACATCACCTTTATTCTCTCCACCCAGGAATTACCATAGTTAACATTCTGACGTATATGCTTTCAATCTTCGTTGTAGGTACAAATACACATACACTAAAAGTAAAACGGTGATAAAAATGCATATTAAGTACTTAACCAATCTTTTTACCCTACAGTATACTGGGTATAGCAATAGTCTTCATCTTTAAAATTTTAGATGACATGACCTATAATAGATTTATCCTATTACTCTACATGCATATATCATAATGAATTATTATGACATTATTATGAATTATTATGACTATTATTAGACATGTCAGTTCTTTCTACTAACTTTCTACCAAGACAAATAACAACTTTGATGTACTCCTTACCATCAGTCATTGACCAAAAAAAACACATTGACCATAAAAACAACACTCAGAACTCATATCCAAAAAAGCCCGTAAACACATGAAAACATTTAACCTCATCGATGTCAGCATAAATCATAGAAATTATAGAGTCATTTTTCACCCACCAAACTGAAAACTATAAAGCATATAAAAAACACCAAGTTATTGGTGCAGGGATTGTGAGAAAACCATTCCAATGCAATGCTAATTATAAACTAATACAACCTTTCTAAATAATAATTCAGGCAGTATATATGAACAGCTTTAAAATATTTTAGCCAATAATTTTAGTTTTAGAAATCTATACTAAATGATCATAGATAATTCTAGATCTTGAACAAAAAAATTGTATATAGGGTTAATTTCCTTTTAATGTTAATACAGTGTTAAGCACATATACCAAAAGTCAATGAAGACTTGCTCTATGTTATCATCATTCTTGTATTCTGCTTTCCCTATTATCTTGTAGATTTTCATTTCTGATCCAGTTTTTGTTTTCATAACAAAAAACAATTTGTTTGTGTGTTTGTTTTAATGTTTAGTGACCAATCTTAAAATTTCTAAGAGGAAATGGGCCCTCTGGGCATAGTATATTATATAATAACTCATGCACAACTTAAATTACTGCACTTTATTATTCTACCTACAGAAGAAACTTCTAAAAATAAATACATCTTATGTATAGGTGCACAAGATGAGTCAAAACACCCTATGGTAACTTTTGCCATCCCCCCCCCTGAGAAATGGGTTCTTTTAAAAGTGTATGTATATACATCAGTTGATTCAAAGAGCAAGTGTGAATTTATGTCTTTTCTTTCTTTACAAAACAACTTTGCACATCCATTTTGTCTGAAACAATTGGTTGGTAAAAGAACCCATCAATACAGCACTGACTCACAAGTTGATCTTAAATACCAACCAGTAAACCCACTTTTCCCTCTCCTCAACTGAGTTCCCCTACAGTGGAAGGAAAACTCTTCAAAATCCCAAACAGATACCTCTGATTCTGAGTACGATTTAAAATCCTTGTATTGGGGCACCTGGGTGGCTCAGTTAAGCGTCTGCCTTGGCTCAGGTCATGAACCTAGGGTCCTAGGATCAAGTCCACTGTCGGGCTCTCTGATCAGCTGGGAATCTACTTTTTCCTCTCCCTCTGATCCTCCCCACCGCCTCATGCTCTCTCTCAAATAAATAAATAAACTCTAAAAAAATAAAATAAAATCCTTGAATTCAAGATTAGACAAATTTTCAAGCATGAATGTACCCTCCGCGGAACTCTATCTTGACATACTTTTGAAAGAGGAACAGAAGTAAAAAGTGATTTTTGGAGGGCAGCTCTTAAGTGGATGAAAGAGAAAGGTCCGTCCCACCGTATAGTGACAGACCTGAAGGCACAGAGTCACTCAGTTTCCCAGGGTTCTGCCCGTCTAAAAGCATCATGGAGAAAATTCCACAAATAGCTACTCTGGAACCCTCTCACCTGGTCACTCCTGGAAAGAAGCCTCTTAATCATGACTCTATCTTTTAGACCCTTACCAACCACTCCGTGTTCCAATCTAGCCCACTGTATTTCGGCTGGTGTAGAAAACAACTTGGAGGACCAGCTTTCCCCAAAATAAAACTCATTATCTGACTTAAAAAAGAGAGGAGACTAACAGGTCTATGAGCCATTTCATCTAAAACCACTTTTCCTGACACATAAATACATGGGGGAAAGTTTTAACTCTACAAATGCTTTTCTTAAATCCCTCTGAAAATAGATGGAAGTGAAGAACAAAACTTTCCTCCTCCTGAAATATAAAATTTCCAGATATCTTTATACTCTGCCTGATTCATTGTCCTTTTGTAAGAACAGATGCATGAGAAGGAGAGAGCAGGTTAGACTGTAAATTAGGAATTTTGCGAAAAAAAAAATTATCAATATCTCAATCATGTTGAACTGTGCTATGGAGCTATTTCCAGAACAAAAGTGAGCGAAGCAATTAATATGTCAGCAACTATATTACAAAACATTTCTTTATTCTTAGGTTCCTCAGCAGGTTGTTTAATATATAGTTCAACCCATACTTTCAAAAGTTGAGCTGCTCTGAAAAGCCACTCTATAAAAATATACTCCCTTGGATTTAAAATTTTAATCATTTTAAACTATAATTTACAGCATAAATAACATTCTCAAGAGCAACTAATTTAAATTAATTTCCATATTGCAACCAAAGATGTCCACTTCCCTTTGAAATAATAGCACAAATATTTATGATAGTGGTACTTACTGTACAAATCTGTTTAAGGGATAATCAGAGAATCACAAGATGTTAATGCTGAGGAGGGGTCTTTTACAAGTTAGATAGCCTCTATTACAAACAAGAAAGCCAAGGCCTCAAGAGGCAATCTGTCAAGTTTACAGAATACCAAGTCACTCTTGGTATTTTCACTTCATATTCACTTTTCACTTTATATTCACACTTTCATTACCAGTTAATAATATTTAACAGCCATCTAGATACTATGCTTCAGTAAATAACATGCAATAAACTAAATGAATCCTGCCCCAAATTACTCGTCTCATAAATGGTTACATTACGGATAATAGCAAGTATGGCATACGAAATCTGTGTTAAAATATGGAAGAATGAGGAGAATTTTAAAGATAAAGAGCAAAGTTTGTCTATGAACAATCTCAATGAACATAAAAGAATAATGAAAGCAACGTCAGAGCAGTAGGATGCAAAGAAGCTGATCATATCATCGGAAAAGGACAAGGGTCCCTTGTGCTAAGACCACTGTAAACATGAAATCAGCATTAGTGCTATCTGTGCCTTTAACGACAGCCCACACTGAAGCAAGCACTCAGGCTCCATCAGTAGCAATTTCAGATTACATGCATGGAAGTGCAGTGTCCCACACAAGGGAGCTATTCCAACCATCCTCTTCACCACAGGCACCATTCTTCCTCAGTTTACAAACACCCTCATCCCCTCCTGGACCCTGCTGTCTTCTCAGCTTGTTTTTTTTTGTTTTTCCCTCTCCATGAAATTGCATTAAGGGGCAGACAGCATCTGTTGCTCCCACATCTTGTCGCTTGATTTTTAGACTGCATCAGCACCCAGAAAATTCTTTTGCCCCTGCTATTTAGACTCTCCTATAGTCTGATGTCCTCAGGATATCTTAAATTTTAACATATCGCAAGTCACACTCGTTGTGTCTCCTACATTCCTTTCAAAGAGCATGCCCCTGATTCCATTTATATGAAATGTCCAGAAGAGCCAAATCCATAGAGACAGAAAGTAGATTAGTGTTTGTCAGAGGGTACAGGAAGAAGGGGAATTGAGAGTGACTGCTAACAGGCACAGGGTTTCTTTCTAGGGTGATGGCAATGTTCTAGAATTAGGTAATAGTGAGGGTTGCACAACACTGTGAATATACTGAAAGCCATCGAATTACATGGTGAATTTTATGTTATTTGAATTTTATCTCAATAAAAAATTGCAAATTGAAAATAAATGAAAATACGCGCATTCACAATGCTGTACAACTACACACACACATACACACACACACACACACACACAGCGTGTCCCTCCTTCTAACTTTCCTTTCACCTTGCAAAACAATAAACTCCCCAAAGGTGGAATTATTAAAGCAGAAGCCGAATGATCATCTGTCAGCGATGTGCTATTGAAGAGCTAACTGGAGTGAGGGGAAAATTACACTAGATTACCTTGAAGGATTTTTCATCTTTAAGTTTCTATGTCACAAACCAAAATGAAGAAATAAGAACCAGGGAAAAATTTTTAAGTGACCAGGAAGAAAAAATATGAATCACCTCTTCCCATTCAAAGTGAGAACTGTAGAATATAATGACGCAAAAGAACAAAAATGAAATAGATCCAAAAAGGAAGAGCACAGGATATTAAGAAAAGAATATTAAATAGAAAAGAAAAGAAATTAAATAACAGCACAAAAGCCAAGAAATGATATTCAGAGTTTAATATACCAATGCTTGCTTTGTTTATACAGAAATTACCCCATAGCTAACTATACCTCTCTAGAAAAATTCCAAAACCTTTTTTGTCCTTGAGTGGTGAAGAAGTAAGATGTTGCAAAAAAATCTAATGCAGATGAGATTTAAATCAGATTACTACTGATGGCTAATAAGGTAAACAAGGCGTCGATAACATAGACAGTTATTTTCCCTTAAATACAGTCTCTTCCCTTTAAAATCCATTATCACAACAACCAGCGTCCTTTGTGAGGAAGTTCAGAGGGGAAGACAAAAAATTATGGATGATACAAAAAAGAAAAAACTAAATCTTTCTACTACAAATAAATGCCAGTAAACATTGTAATAGTTTGTTATAGAAAAGAACCCCTTTTTGAAGACCAAATGACCAGTGTTTAGTAAAATAGAGAAGAGGTATTAGTCTACATACTCAATATTAGAAAAGGGGTACATTAAAATATTTGTACATTAAATGTGTACAGTACATTAAAATATTTGATATATTTACCTGGTTATAAACCAAGATATCAGAATTTTAAAGGAAGTCCAATCTAAATGTTATGACATCAAAATTATCCAAATAAAAACAAACTAAATAAGACAGCAATCCTTATACTCTCTCTAGTTTATTAATTTAGGCTTCCAAAAAAATGAAAGAAATGAAATTTCTGAATCTATCAAGAACTGCTTCCTCCTGTTTTTTTATAATTAAAAACTTACACTCTTGTATAAAACTCTTGTGTGGTCTAACACAGGAGTCTATGATGTGACATTTTAATGACCCAAATTTTTTATGAATTTAGAGATCATAATCCACTCTTGTATCCACAACCATTATGCACATTACAACTTTACACCTGTGTCAGCTTCAAAGAACACAATTCCACACAAGCAGCTACAGCAGACCAATTTGGAAAGCAAACATGTTAAAGGAGCTTCCCCAACATTTTGTGACCAGCTCCTTTCAGAAGTCAGAAAACTGTACTTCACAATCATATCCCAAAGAGCGATCTGTTGACCAGCAGCCTCAGCACCCACTTGAGATCTTTTTAGGAATGCACAATCTCACCTGAGAGCTACTGTTTGTGAATATGCTATATTATTCAAGAATATTAAATTCTGTTATAAAGGTCAAGAAAACAAATGAGATGGATGAAACTCATAAGTGATCGTCACTAACGATAAGTAAGCTAATAGCTTAGGAGATAAATGCAACACTCAGAGGCTCAATTAGGTACACATAATAGGAGCTTATAAGCTTCTAAAATGAAGGCAAAATTCTTAAGATGTGCTAAAAATAGGTAAGTTAGAAGCTGTAAGATATTCCAAAATAGAAAATATGATGGAACAAACAAGAGGTTCACTTGCGGAAAAAACAGGGATGGAAAGACCAAGTCATCATCACGCCATATCTGGGCTGCCAGATACGCCATCTTCATACCAGCCACCCACCGAGGATGCCCAGCCTGGTCTTATTCCAGACCCGCAGGTGCTTGACCCAAGAAACATAAATAAAACCAAGGGAAACTGGCAAAGCTACAGCTGTCTGTAAGTGTACTTGTACCCTCTCTCTTCGGTAGAGCAAATATCATGATATCATGAGCTGAGGGGATTATTAGTATGTGGAGCCCTTGCTCAAAAATCAACTCTGGTCCTCATAACCACACCCTCAACAGGAAAAAGGTGATGTGAAAGTGAGAGGATCCGGACGTATGAATACTGTGTACCCGGGCCTCAGGTCCTGTGGTCCTTCCAAACTTTGCTCCTTACCTGTGTTAACTTTCCCCATGGCTTTCCTCTTGCTTCTGGCTGTGTTTTAAACTGATTTGATAAATACCGTGGTTCAAACATTTAATTTGGTTGCTGAGCCTGTCTATTCTATAACCCATGGGAAAGCTGGTGGTGTACTTGGAGGCTAACCTTTGCATCAAGGTGATTTTCCCCAAAATACTTGCTGAATCAGAAATCTGCATTTTAAAAGATCCCCAGGGGATTCATGAGCATATTAAAGTTTAAGGCACCCAGCAAGACTATCTGAAGAAACAGAATGACAGAAATTTGGATCTCAGAACTATACTCTGAACACCATCCCAAATAAAAGGTCTCGTCTATGTCCTGTGTACCAACTCAGAGCCCCAAAAAAGAAAGAGAATGCTAAGGGACCCGCTTTCAACAAGTCTCACATAAGATCTGGAGAAGCACTGCTGTCCTTGGTGATTCTCCTTTGAACCCCAGCTCTGCAAAGCTCCATACATTTGGAGAAAACACTCAGAAAAGTAGAGCACAATATACCTTAACATTAACCCTGCAATCTCCTTCTTGCTAAGGGAATTAGGAAAATACCCTTTTTCATCGATCTTATGTTTCAAGAACACCTATCCAAAGGACATGAGGCTACCAGAAACAGAGAAAGGGTTATGAGTGCCTTAAAAAGGTTGCAGTGACCTTAGAAAGAGCATCCAGGAACAGTTCAGGAGAATAGCCCGAGAAGCACCCTTAATGGGCTATCCACTCCCCACCTCCTAGCAGCTGCTGACCTGATCGGCTCTAGCCATTTTATGTATTTATTACATTTTATTGTATATTGCACTGTTCCCCACATATAGCAAGGGCTCAGTAAATGTTCCGAATTAATAGACAATAATGAAAAATGTCACCACTTCTCTCCTGGATTCATTTAAAGCAAATCTAATTAATTCCATCTCTTGGTTTTGAGAAATTCCTGAGAATGAAGACATAATTCCACATCTCAAATTAGCATGGTTCATAACACTCTCCCATTCCATATTTCAAACTTGGATTTTATATTTTCCATTATTAATCAATCCCATTCTAATTTTCCACAATACTGTGAAACACATCAACCTATCCATTAAGAAACAATCCATTTCTAAATGTCACCAACAATTATGTATAAGTAATACGCTACACAGAAAAGATCAGCTATCATTTTGATGCTTTCCTAGATCCAGATTTAAGACGTTTCAGGAAAGTCTCTATTTAAAACACCTATAGAAGAACTGAAATGAAAACTGAGGAAATGATCACATACACAAAGATCATACACAAGATGTAAAACAAAAGTCTAAAAGTGTTGAGAATATTTACTCCAGTGAAGAATAAGATGAGAATATCAGGAAAAGAATGTAAAAGTTCTAAAGATCATTTCTGTAAAGATTTAGTATGTCACCTATGGTTGCTGAAAGAGGCAGTATGTTTAAATTTCAAAAGAAAAGATTTAGGTTGGAAATCATAATCTCCCATTCCATAAGTGAAACTTTACAAAAAAGAATAATGAAACATACATAGGGAATGGCTCAGCTTATTTCCTTCCAAATGGTCTATCGAATCCTGTTCATTCCATGCAGTTAGCACAGCCAAGGGCAGTTACAGTCCTCATAGGACATTAGACATTTCAGCACAGGTTTTCAGACTGTGTTACATGGGTTTTAAATACTAAGTGTTGAAGAACTGATTCCACCAGCTCGCATAGGAAGGAGGTAACATTATAGATTTGTATGTCTTCTACATCTAACAGCATGAGCACAGACACATGAGAAGCCTTCAATAAATACTTGTTGAATTTCATTATTACCACCCTGTGAGGCAAAAATCTTAATTGGAGAATCATCTAAATACTACCATCCCCAGTACCAGTAGAAAAGTAGCTCTCAAAATTTCCAAGTGAATCCACTTACATGTTAAACAATGAGAACAAGAAGAAAGAGTAATTGTCTTATTCATTACAAAGGGCTAAGAATGAATCTTCTGTTTGCAAACTTAATCCACTCCAACTAGTACTGTTAACTGCCCACTAAAACCTAGTGCATTATCTTCGTTTCACAAACCTTATGCTTGATCTATGTTCTTGATAAAATATGTTACGACTTACATGTATGTAATCTATTTCTTTCTTTGTTATATAAAATACATAGTTTCTTTATTATATGAAAATTAAAAGGCAAAATGCTTTTTTGTTATAAGCAATAGTAGGAAAAATATCACTTGATTTTCAGCATATCATATCCCAAACCTGGTTTGTTCACCTATGAACAGCCATATTTCAATGAGAAATCCTTTAAAATGCATTAAACCCATCACCATGCGTTACGTTTTGTGCAGCACAGGACCCAAATACAGGGCTGGTGGCCCATTTGGTTGAGTGTTCTAGCTGATAAATTTTCGTAAGCTGCTATCCCCCATTAGGGAGTTAGTCACTGGTTTTAACAAACTCCTTGAAGAGTTCATTTCAGTTATTCCTGCCTTGCTCAATGTGAAACAATTGAATCTTATTGCTTTCTTCCTAAGGGGTAGAAAGATGATGCTCAAAGGAGAGCACTTGAGAAGGGAACATGCATGGTGAAATTTAGGAGCTCCCTGGAGAAGCCTGATGGAAAGACAGCTCTAAAGAGAGAGCCTAAGAATTGGGGGGTGGGGGGGCAGAGGTATTGGGGAGAGGCTCACAAACGAAAGTGGGAAAACACAGCCCAGAAACTTAGCTTATTCCAAAACCACACTCACATCTCTAGTTATTTTAAACATAGTGTGACTTGGCATGGCCCATTCTGACCCAGAACTTTTGTCTTACCCTAATGAAATGAAAGTCTGCCTACTAACACCTATAAATAATGTCACAGATTATTACTTTATTTCAAATTAGTATTTCATAATTAAAGCAAAGTCAAATTTCTCTTTGCTCCGTAAATTATCTCTCTCACAGCCTTATATGGAAGTTTCAAAAGATGGAAATGACAATAGACAGTGATTTCAGATTCTTTTAAAAGATACCATATCGATTTCCAAATCTAACATATATACACACTGGACAAGCTAGGAGTCCCTAGAGAGTGGTTTCAAACTACACATTCTACCACCACAATCCTTCAGATTCCCCAAGGAGGGCATGCCAGAATCTTAGGACGGAGGCTGATGGGCGAGTACACTTTGAAAAAGCACTCCAGGAGACTGTGATACTCAACCCACCACCTCCTGCCCCTCCTGCCATTATCAGCTAATAACGTTTCACCCTCCGCTACTGATGTACGTTATGCTATTTCTTCTACACCAAATGTTAAGTAAGTGAAGTCATTAGAATAGAGAACCTGAGTTCAATTGGCATTTATCCAGCTTTTAAGAGGTAAAAACATATACATGAATGACAAATCAATTTAATTTCCTTTCATAAAATTTCATTTCAGAGCTACATCACAAATTTTGAACTCAAAGCTACTCACAGTCATAGCTTTCCAATTAAAGTATTTAAGTCCGCTAATATATTTCCATGAATCAAACTTTCACTAGTAAGTAGCAGTAAAAAAAAATAGTAAGTTTCAACACTCCTCACAATCCACTTACACTTAAGTAAGAGATAACTCAGATTTTTTAAGCAAGTAAATAAAGACTATTATTTCAAGGTCAACCATAACTCTCTCATTGTACATTATGCCTCACATCCTAGAGTGTCCAGATTCAGAAAATGTTATTACTTATGGGTACTTTCAGTAAAACTAGTTAAAGAGGTAATTCTATTTTCAAACTAACACTCCTGGTTTTTAGTGTTCATATTATTCACACTCCAGTCCATTGGAATGTATCTCACAATCCCCAAACTTCTTCAACTTTACTATTAGTCAATACTGGTTTAAGCAATCCTAAAGCATATTAGAAAATATGGGGACATCTCCCAAACTTTTAAAATCACTTGACAACATGTATATAGCAACAACCGTGAATTCCTTATAGTTGTCAAATCTATTCTACATACATTTAGGCCCAAATACAAAAACAAAAAATAAAACAAAACTTAGAAAAAAAATTTCAAAAACAAACTGAGAAAACATACTTACCTTAATTGGAGCACTACTAAACTTAATTTTCCTATTTGCTGGGATGTCTTCTTCTTCTGGCAAGCCAACAATTTCTGAGTATTCCATATCAGGTTGATAGTAATTGTTTTCATCACTCTCTTCCTGCTCATCCTGCTCAGTGCCCGTCTCTCCCCAGTCTGAATTATACCTGGATCTGACCCTGTATACATTATAGTCACTGTGCATGTAAACATGGGAACTCTCAAAATGATCCGAATCATCAGGTACTTCCTTTCCACACCTGGATCCAGAAGCACCAGCAGAGGTAAAATCACCACCTGCCAGTTCTTTCTTCTGATGCATTGCTGTCTCACTCCCAACTAAATTAGCTTCGGCATCTTCCAAAGGTTCATTTTGTGGTGAAGGGATTTCAGACTCTGGCATTGCCTTAGTGTCAGCACAAGGTTGTTCAGGAATGTCTCTGTCAATCCTGATAGGAGCCTCTTGGTTAGATGTGGAGTCCTCGGATTCCTTGCTCTGCTGTGTCTCTTCACTGGGCATGGAGGCTAGAGAGGTACTTTTCAAAGCCACTTCTGGTACCGGAGTTGTATGACCCTTTAGAGAATCCTCTGCATCATCACCGTGTTTGCTTGGAGGAGACCAAGAATTAGAATCCTTAAGGTGACCAAAGGTGTCAAGATTTGTAACAGTAACAGATGGTAGATTCAGGGGATAATGCCCAGTCACTGAGTATTCGTTGTTCTCTGCCTTCTCAGGAACGATGGCACTGGGGGAGTCGGTGTTCTCAAACACTGCACTCAGTTGACTCACAGTTGGGGAGACAGCCTCTGTCCGGGAGCTAAGGCTGTCCAAGGAATCAGTACTGCCTCTGTTGGACTTCGAGCCACCCCACTCATCCTGAGGTTCACTCCCTCCAGCTTTCTCTTTCTTTGGGGAATAGCGGTTATTTTGTCCTGACTCATGCACACTTCTCTCAAACATCTTCCGAGTTTCTGTGAACTTAGAATATGAAGGGCCATCGTACATTGTGTCAAATCTACTGATTCGTTCTGAAACAGAGGACTCCAACTTAACAACCGAGCCATCTGTTTTTTCCAGAAATTCTTTGGGCCTCATTCTTCTCTGTGGAGATGAAGGTCCACCTTTCCCCCTTGTTTTGGCAATGACTGCAGCATTTTCATTGGGTTCCATACCCATCTGCATAAATAGGTTTTTAATTCTGTTGACGTTGGAGCCATATTTCCTCCCCCTGCTCTGCTGGGAGCCCTCACCTTCTTTTGTTTTTTGTTCCCCATCTGACTTGGGTTTGTCAAAGGTACTTTTCAGTGCCTGGAACTCAGTTCTATAAGCATTCCTGTGAGGAGAGGCACTTCTGAGAGTGGTTCGTTCACCTGAAGACTCGGTTTTCAACATTTTTACTTCAGGGGTGAAAAGCCAATGTTCATAATGATCAGGAAAAAAAAACAAAAAACAAAAACAAAACACCTCTCTTCTCTAATCACCAGTATTTGGTCAAGAAAAAGTACCTCTCAAATGGCATACTGTATCAGTGATCCTCCCAACAGGTGTATTAGGAAATTATTCAGTCAAGAGTTACACAAAATGGCTTTTTCAAAGCAAGACTAGAGGTTCATCTGTAATAGAAAAGAATGAATTTCTAAATTCATTTACTTATTTGAATTTAAGTTCAGTCAACTAACAATACACTTTTCAAAGTGGCTTAGCCATGTCCAACAACAAAAAAAAGTCACTTATTGATATGGGAATTTAAAAGCCAAGAATTTAAAAGTTATCCCTCTGATTGGTCTTTGATAACAAGAATGTTTCAAACACAATTTGGAGCTCCTTATTCAAATCACACACTAATATACATACAAGTTACACATAAGTACAAGTACACTACTTTAGCCTAAGTTTCTGCTGCTTTTGTGAATGACCTTCAAAGACACGAGCAGTTCACAGATCTTTAAGATATCAACAAACTGTTCAGAAAAATGAATTTCATTTGGGGTGCTCCACATCAGGTAGAATTTATTCTTTCTGTATAAGCACAATTAAAAGTTTGGAATCTATGTTTCCAACGTCCAAAATGTGCCTACAGAGGCTTAGTTCACTCTCTCTGGTCCAATATTCTCATTTACAGTATCCCCGGAGCAACATTAGTACAGTTTTCAGACCAAAACAAGCAGAAGAAAGTTCTTAAATGAAAATAAGTTTCACTCTAAGTGCACTCACATCTAATATTTGGAATATTCCTAAGAGTGGATACTATTAATCATAGCATGAGATGTAGAATATCATGGGAATAAATGCAGGAGAACGTGACCATCAGAAAGCAAATATAGCATGAAACCTCTTTTCATAGACCTGATTTGTTTACTCCTCCTTGCCTCTAACTTACTACAAGCTCAAAATGCAACGCGATGCATGCTTGCTGGTCTCCACTAGCCCACAGCTGGATTTTATATCAATATGCCAGTAATCAAATACTTCAAGATCTGCTGAGGCGCAGACAATGTAGTTCTAAAGATTTTTCATTTTGTTTTCGCTTTGTTTTGTCTTTTAATATTAGGCCGAGCATATCACCCTCACGCACAATCAGCTGAGGAAGCACACACTTTCACTTAAACCGCCTCCAAACTCGGCTTCTGGCCCAGCACGCATGCATGGCCCATGCAGACAAACAAGAAAGGTTTGAGAGTGTGGTGCCTGTTTTTTTGTAAAGCATCGACAATCTCCTTGTACCCTGACATTTGTTTAAGCCTTACACACCCTCCCCTCCCCCCCCCTACACATACACCCCACTCCCTGCCCGGCCAATTCGAACCCGAGGGGGCGGGGGCGGGGGAGATGGGGCCGCCGGGGGACTCAAAACCTGCCCTCACAAAAGACAAACATAAATAACACCAACTTGAGAGGCAGCCGGTTCCCAAGCCTGGTTCGGGACGCAATCCCTCGGCCCTGGGGCAGGGCCGGGAGAGCAGGTGACGCCAAGCGCTATGGTAGGAGGTCGCAGTCTAGCTTTGTGCCAAAAAGCACCTGAAGTCCTAACACATTGGCTGCGGCTCCCGGCGGCTGCCAGGCGGATCCCAGTGTGGCACGGGGAAAGCCGAGCTCCCTAGCCACATTAAAAAAAGAAAAAGAAAAAAAAATTACAGGGTAATGATAATAAATCCCTTTGTTTTTCCTCCCAATGTGCCAGGAAACAATAGATCCCACTGATAATGCCTCCGATCCTCAACCTATCGCTCCCCAACCACAACCCACCCCCACCCCCAGCCTGCAACTCAGCCTTTGTACATCCCGATTTTTTTCCTCTTCATCTCCACCCTCCCCAACTCCTCGCCCCGCGCACAGCCTCCCCCTTACCCGAGCGGGAGCCGCCGCCGGCGGGGAGGGTCGGGCGGCCGCGGCTCCCACCCCCCTCCTTAGAGGCGCCCCCCGCCCCACGGTGGCCGCGGCTCTATCCGCGCCGGCCGGCTCGGCGCCCCTCCACCCGCCGCTCACGGCGCAGCGCGGAGGGCGGCTGCGGCGGCCGCTTCCACTCGCGCCGCGGCCCCCACGCGCGCCCAGCCCGCGGCGGGCGGCCCCGGGAGGCGCGCTGCGCTCCCCAACGCCATTGCGGGCGGGCGGCGGCCCGGGCCGCGACACGCTCGCACACTCGGGCCGGCCTGGGGCGGGGGTCCCGGCGCGGAAGGGGCTTGGCCCACGTGCGGTGACCCGTGCCGGGCCGTATGGGCCGCCCGGGAGCCCAGGTGTAGTGCGGCAGAGCCCTCGGAGTGAGGAAGGCCCAGGGTAACAGGTGCCTCACCTCGGCTGATGGGATTAACTCTAGGGCCGCAGAGAGAGGGAGCCCGGCAGCAAAATCCCAGGAGAGGGAGAGAGAGAGGGAGCCTCTGGCGGCCAACGGAGGGCGAAAAGCACCGGCCCGAGGCGAGGCCGCCCCACCCCCTCGGCCGTGGGCTAGGGGCCTCCCGGGCCTGGGGCAAGGCCTGCCCTTCTGGGGCCTGTCCGCCTTGCTGCTCTGGGGGTTGGTTCGGCGGAAACTGGGCTATCGGTCGGCCGGCTGCTGGGCCCCCACAAAGTCTGCAGCTAACTTGATGACCCCAAGGCATCTAAAACCCCAGGCCACTCTCCAGGCCCGGAAGGCCAACACCTAGGCCACTGTGCCCCGCCTAACACCCACCTTGACCTCACGTCTCCACTGTTAAAAGGAAAAGGATGAGGAGGTCTTCTGACTTCCGCGTCAGGATAGAGTTTTTCAGACCCCCCCCCCTTTTACCACTGCTCACTCCCCCTTCTCCCCCCTCCCCAAAAAGATACCGGAAGTGTTACAGCCTTGGGGCAAAATACGAAACTGATCATGACGGTCAATGCGAATCTTTAAACCAATCCTCCCAAAGATTCCACAGGGTAGAAATCACTAAAGGATAATTTTTCAAGAAGGTAAAACTGTAACTCTCATAGAAATAGAAAATAAAAATGTGTCAGAATTATCATTTGATTCATTAATTAGGGAGGGAATCGCAAGATGTTACAACCCATTCCAACAAGAATGTGAAAAGCAGATCTTACGGACAATCAGTAAAGAGGCCAAACTGGTTAAAATTCTGTAAGGCGCAGAAATGAAATGTTTTGAATTATCTGTTCTACAGGGAAGTGATGGTATCTCTAAAAAACAAAGTAATTTTGCATTTCTATAGATAAGAACATTTACATTACCATTAGTTTCTACAGCCTATAAAATAGTAAAATGGCCTTGTCAAAGATCAAAGGTGCAGACCACAGCAGAATCAAAAAACAAGAGTCCTGTAGATAACATCCAGCCTTCCATTGAAAGGACACCCAGTGATATTTTGCCCATTTCGAAGTCTTAAACAAGTTTTCCCAACGGAACTATTATTATCTGCATTTCCCACATGGGAAAACTGAGGTTTAGGTTTGTAATTTACCCTTAGTTTTATCAACTAATAAATGATTGTAGTTGGATATGAACTCCGGCAAGTCTGTATACAGAATCTACACCCTGAAAGCAAAATCTCTCCCACTTAATTTCAAAAGGCCTTTGTAGTTACTCAATTCTAAGTATCTTTTATTTTGAACAGTGAAATTTTTTCTTCAAGCTCACCAAATTCTGGGTGCTTTCCCAAAAAATTGGCATTCTCTGTCTACAAAGTGGATGTCACTTCTATAAGCATAAACAGATGTAGCAGGCAACGTGAGGGGGCTGTGGTTCCAGTCTCCACTTTTGGAAAGAACATTTGTGCTGTCTGGGATAATTTAGTGGAAAAGTTCCTGTCATTTATTTGCAGTATGGAAACCATGTTTTTTAGGAGAATAACCTAAATAAATGCAAGAACCTAATCACTGAGTTCTGTCTGTAGAAGAGGGGGCAGAGTTGGCAATAAAATCAGTCTTACACCTCTTTGCAAAAAGATGATTCATACAGAAAAGCAACCTAAAGAATTTGGTTGCTTTGGGTTTCTTTCTCTTTCTTTCTTTCTTTTTTTTTATGTGAACCTTCTGGAAAAATTCATACTGAAGGAATGAATGACAGAGTTTTTAAAACATAATGCTGTTAATTTTAAGATTTCTTGATTGCCCATAATCTACTTTCCAGTTCTAACACTTACCTGTCTCAAGAGTCTATTAGACCAGTACTAACCAATACATGTGGCTATTTAAATTACTTAGACTTAACTACAATTAAAAATTCAGTTCCTTAGTCCCACTAGCCACATTTAAAGAGCTCAATGGTTAGTGGCTACCCTATTGGACAGTGTAGATACAGAACATTTCCATCACAGAAATTTCTTTTGGACAGTGCTATCCTAGACAACCTTTGCATTTCTATAAATTAAAAAAAACATATTGACTTTATGAGGGTTAAAACTTAGTTCAGTAGATCACTAATGTATTGAGGATTCAAGGTCATAAGTTTTGCATGTTCCAGTTGGAAAGGGGTTGGAGCAGTGTTAGGGTGTAAAAGGTGATGTTTAGTATTGACATGCATGGTATACAAAGTACAGTGCATTGGGGCAGATGATTTTCCCATATGATTTCTTTCATAAGTCCTGGAGAATATTGTGGACTGTTATTCTTAGTTCCTTTGTAATCAGTAATACCATGATTAGTAAAAATGGACCATAAGATTGGTAGATAGAAAGTACAAAATGTGGAGACGTGGCCCAGTCGGTGGAGCAGCAGACTCTTGATTTCAGCCCAGGTCATGATCTCCAGGTCGTCTGATCGAGCCCCGTCCCTGGCTCCAAGCTCAGTGCCCATTTGACTTCAGATTCTTTCTCAGGCTCTTCTCGCTCCCTCTCTGTCCCTCTCGCTCACACACATGCTCCCTCTCTAAAATAAATAAAATCTTTTGAAAAAAGTACAAAATGTATTCTGTGTTGTTTTAGGGGTTTTCTCAATATATTTTTAAAGTTCTCATAATGGATATTCTGAGTAACTAGTCAAAGAATTATTATCATTCGTAAGTGTAAGTGAAATATTGGGTGCAGTTATAAAATCAAGCCTAAATCAAGCCTGAATCAAATTTTAAGACTAGGTAATATTCACTAAGCTAAGCCTAAAGCCTGCCTCGCATGCCATAATTTAATGCAGGAAGGCACCTGGCTGATTGTATGTTAACAGAAGGTCAAGAAGAGAAAAGAATAGAACAAAGTTAAAGGTCTCTACAATAATCTCTTTATGGAATACACGAAGTAATGGAAGAGCAATTTGTATAAGTAAGTTGACATATAGGTTTAGCATTAAAGGATATTTTACTCCTACTGCTATTTCTTTATCAGTACTAATAAGAAAAATGTGTTGATAGTAATGAAGCAACCTGGTTACCAAAAGCGTATTTATAACTGCTTATTTCACATTTGCAAATCCCAGAGTGCTTTATCCCCTTCAGATGTGAATGTTGGTATTCAGGTATCTTAAAAGTCCATCTTTTAAAATAACCATCCCTATTTAAGGGTAAAAATTTAAGTCTGTCTTATAGTATTTTAGTCTTTTGATATTCCACACATACTCCATTGTAGAGATGAAATATATTTCTGTAAAATAGTGATAGAGTCCTTCAGCTTACATTCAGAATACATCAGAGACTCTATGATCAGTCTGATTTTGTGTTACTAGCTATAAAATTAAGCTTAAGTTAATAAACAGATTTGCTAATCTAGAAGGTGTCATTTCTGCCCAAATCAATTGATAATGACTCAGCATTGCTTTCTACCTATATT
>CM052887.1:31781263-31808256 GCA_028534135.1 Potos flavus | reverse complement strand
CTCTCTCTGCCTGCCTCTCTGCCTACTTGTGATCTCTCTTCTCTCTGTCAAATAAATAAATAAAATCTTAAAAAAAAAAAAGAAAGAAAGAAAAGGCAACCTACAGAATGGAAAAAACATGCTTGCAAATCATATATCTGATAAGAGGTTAATACTCAGAATATATAAAGAATTCTTAAATAATAAATAAATAAATAAATAAATAAATGACTCCTACAACTCAACAATAAAAAAATTAATTTCAAAAAGAGCAAATGACTCCAATAGACATTTCTCCAAAGAAGATATACAAATGGCTGATGAACACATTAAAAGATGCTCAATATCACTTGTCATCAGGGGAACGCAAATCGAAACAACAGTGAGATATCACTTCACACCCATTAGAATGGCCATTATCAAAACAAAAAAAGAAAATTCTCATTGTTATTGAGACTGTGAAGAAATTGAAACCCTTGTGACTGTTGATAGGAATGTAAACTGGTGCAGCCACAATGGAAAACAGTATGGAGGTTCCTCAAAAATTTTTAAATAGAATTATCAAATGTTCCAGTAATCCCACTTCTGGGTATTTACCCCAAAAAACTGAAAATAGAGTCTTAAAGAAAGATGTGCACACCCATGTTCACTGCAGTGTTATTCATACCAGCCAAGATGTGGAAGCAACCTAAATTCCATCAACAGAAGTATGGATAAAGAAAATATGGTATATGCAACAATGGAATATTGTTCAGCCTTAAAAAAAAAAAAGAAAAAAATCCTGTCATCTGTTACAACATGGATGAGCCTTGATTACATTATGCTAAGTGAAATGAGCCAGTCACAAAATTGTAAATACTGAGTGATTCCACTTATATGAGGTATCTGAAATGGTCAAACTCTTAGACACAGAGAGTAGAATGATAGTTGCCAGGAGCTAGGGGACGGGGGGTGGGGGAGAGGCAAAAGAGAAATTGTTCAATGGATATAGAGTTTCAGTTTTGCAAGATGAAAAAGTTCTAGATTTCTTTTGTACCACAATGTGAATGTAGTTAAATACTACCGCATTGTACAATTTTTAAAAGTTGATAATCAATGTGTGTTTTTGACCACAATAGAAAGAAGTGTGATTTCATTGCTGCAAGGTAAACCTATAACAAAGCAAACTAATTTTACATGTAAGATCATCCCTGGATAGTCATTAAAATCAAAGGTAATTGGCAGGAGAAGGTAATTCATACACAAGTGTACTTTGCCAGGTTTCATGTTTCTAGCCTCACAAATGCTTCAGAAGGTATGGAAATTGCTTCCTTATTTTTCAGGGACTTTATGACTTAGCTGGGTCATAAAAGCTAAATGCCATATACTTTGAAAATATGTAAATGCTTAAGCTCTTTTAACCTTGACTTTTGTATTTGTAATCGCAAGTCTGACTTCTTCTGTACTGATGCAGAACAAAAAGTCAAACAACTATTTCCTCATAAATCCAGATGTCATTTGGATTCTAATTCCTCTTCAGGGTACTGGATTAGGTGGAGACACAGTGTCCAGTCTCATAAGGAATGATTTTAGCTGCTCCAATCTCCCTTAGCTTTATCTTTAATCTGAAGAATGAGATATAGTCAGTTCTCTGGTAATTCTGCCATAAAGTTGATCCCCTAAACTTGAGCCAGAGAGGTCCCAATATTCGCTGAACTCTGGAGTTCTAATGTCATTGGGCCTTACCTTTCCCTATTGTGAAATTCTCTCTCTCTCATCATTCTGACCAGTAGGTAACAGTAGGAACTGTGTATCTAGTTAATCTTGACCATCTATAAATAGCACGTACATGTTGTTTTCGCTTTTTGACTTTAACTTAAGGTATACGGTTGCATTTGTTTATTCATTAAAAAAAGCAAATTAACAATACATTTGATAGGTCTAAGAAAAATCATGCAGCTTGGTTATTGGTCTGAAACTTCATATTTAGTTGCATCAAGTTTAAGAATTTTATTTTTATTTTATTTGTTTAAAGATTTTATTTATTTATTTGTCAGAGAGAGAGAGAGCAGAAGCAGGCAGAGTGACAGGCGGAGGCAGAGGGAGAAGCAGGCTCCCTGCCGAGCAAGGAGCCCGATGCGGGACTCGATCCCAGGACCCTGGGATCATGACCTGAGCCGAAGGCAGCCGCTTAACCAACTGAGCCACCCAGGCGTCCCAAGTTTAAGAATTTTAAAATATTTTCTGTAAACTAGACTGAAATTCCAGTATATTTCCTGTATATTTAGGTGTATGTTACTTTATAAAACAAATGTGAGAAAACTAATGTATTCTATCAATGGTGTACTGATAATGCTTAACGTCTGGCTTTGCACAGGGACTAGGGGGCCCTGGTTTGCAGTATTTGCCAATTTCCATGGTGTCATTACTCCAATCATGGCCAAGTTCAAACTACCAACATACAATTCCTAAAAATTTAATAGTCAGCCCTCAAGCCAGTACAACCAAGTACCAATTCATCACTGAAGAAAACCCATATATTATTAAAAAGATATATATGGTCAGTTATATATATATATGTATATTCAGTACATATACTGAATATGTATGTATATATACAATATGTATATGTATATATACAATATATGTATATGAACATACATATATGTATGTATATTCAGTAAATTTTAAGCAATATATTTCTCAAAGTAAAATATGGTATTTAGAGTATGTTTGAGACTATTATATGAATTTATAAAAGACACATTCTGAGACAATAGTGGGTTATGTCATTAGCAACAACTTCCTTTTATCTAATAAGATGCTTTGCACTGTTATTTCTTTTAAAGTCCTGAGACACAGGTGGATGGTGTGAGTTAAAAAGATAATTCAATAAAAGCAAGTCACTGAGAGATTCAAACAATTAGATTTGAGACTTGGCTTAATTTTGAATGTCCAGTCTGCTCCAAAGGTAAAATGTAGGTTTGGGGTATCTCAGTCAGTTGAGCCTCTAGCTCTTGATTTCTGCTCAGGTTATGATCTCAGGTCCTGGAATGGAGCCCTGAGCATCGGGCTCCACACTCAGCAGGGGGTCTTCCTAAGATTCTCTCTCTCCCTCTCCCTACCCCTCACGCTTGGGTGCGTGCGTGTACTCTCTCTCATAAATAAATAAATCTTTTTTTAAATGTAGGTTTCTTAGTATTCAGGTTTGGTGAAACCAACAAATTAGAAGGTGATGCTGTAAAGATGGCTTGTTACTCACAGCAAGGAGGGGGGCGCCCGGGGAAGCACCAGTCAGAAAGCAGAGGGAATGAGAGAGAAACATGGTAAGAGCCTCTACCGTGTTTTCTGTGGGAAGAAACAGATGAAGTAGGGTAAGCAGGTTTAGGATTGGCTAGTTTGAATAATCTCAGCAGGCTCTGGGGTATAAAGGCTATGTGTCTGGTACCTGGCCCCTGGGTGATTAGGGCAGGAGAATAGTGCCCTCGGTGTGAGAACCGAATAAAGAGGACGTCTTTGGGTATGGGCTCAGATGGGTTGGTTTGCATGTGAAAGGTACTCTCACAGGTACATTGTTAATGATAATCTCTAGGAAGTGGCTTGGAAGGGACAGTCCAGGGTCAGCAAGGCCCCAGACATCAAAACATCAAAAACACACAAAATAAAAAGGGTTAATTAATACAAATGAAGAAATGTACTTGAAATACTTCTATTAAAAAAAAAAGAAAGAAATACTTCTATTAATCTTCCAATAATTTTTCTCCCTATAGGGATTATAAGAATTGGGCAATAAGTAGTCTAAGACATATTCTTTGGTAGGAATTTGAAATGAACATATTCTGTTTTGCCAAATAAGAACCGACTGATATACTCTGACAATCAACTAACTGGCAAAGTAGGAGGATTCCTTCTTATGAAAACGAAGGCCACCAAGGAGGCACATATTTGAATAGAACACCAGAGTGCTTCCAGCAGAGATGGGCCAAGAATCTATTTTTAGACAAAGCCAAGGTTTTCTTCCAAAAGTAATTCTGGATCTTCTTAGTACTTAGATAAATGGATGAGGAAGACCTCAGTGTCCTACTTTAGAGAGCAGTAGTACATTACCATAATTATTTTTTGCCTGGGGAATATTTACAGGAAATGATACATAACTCAATAAAGCGCCCATAAAATATTGGATTTTCTAAAATATAATATTCTAGTGAACCCTCCAAGATGAAGTAGTTGCAAAATACACACCTACATATATTGATTTAATCTCCTATATAGGATCAATCTGTATCATTAAGATATCATTAAGATATAAGTTTAGCAAATATTGGCCAATGTCTACCCCCAAAATGATAAATTACATTTAATACTGGTTGCTCTTAATCCCTTCTTTCTGGGAACAATTTAATAATGAAATAATGAGTAGTTTGTTGGGGGTAATAATTCATTCATTGACATTAAAAATATTTAATCAGGACATAGAATACTCATATTTATGTCCCTTCAGTCAACAATGTTCATTGTTGGGGTGCCTGGGTGGCTCAGTTGGGTAAGTGTCTAACTCTTGATCTCAGCTCAGGTCTTGATCTCAAGGGCGTGAGTTTGAGCCCCGAGTTGGGCCCCACAGTGGGCATGGAGCCTACTTAATAAAATAAAACAAAACAAAACAATTTCTTACTGAACATTTACCACATATGAGGAATTGCGCTAAGCACTAAGAACTGTTATCCATAAATTATACCAAGTCATTAATTAGTCGGTTAATATACTTTCTCTGATCTTTATGATACACCAATTATTATATATATACAGTCAATAGGTACTCATCAAAATACTAATTTTCATTTAGTTCTATCTCCTGGGTATTTACGTTTATTGCATAAAACAAAGTACATCATGAATGAGTATACTAAACTTATAGCAACTGATCAAATCCACAAATATAAGTATATGTAAGTGTGTGCAAAATTTTGGGCTTGGTTTTCTTAGTCTGTAAGTGCAGTAGCTTTTCAAGTTTAAGGTTGGTGAGTAGAAGGGGAGAGAAGCAGTAAAAAGGCCAGCCCAGATGGCAAAATATGTCTTCAGTTCATCTATGTAAATGCCTGGCTGGTTCTGTTAGTGCTCTTCAACTCCCAAGACCCCAGTTACCTTGTTTTCTCCTGGCCACAAACATTTCCTTTCCCCAGAGGAATCCCTTAATGCAGTGTTTCATTTCTTGACTTCCTCTTCTCCATTGTCAAAACTTTCCAGCCTGGTGTTTCATCACAGCAACTTTTGGCTCTCGTTGCCAGCTAAGCTTAGTTGGCCATTTGGCAGTTGTTGAATTCATTTAAAAAACTATTAGCAGCTCTCATCAAGGCAAGTGGCTGGTCTTTGGGACCAAGCAGTAGGTTATAATGAAGGAAAATCTTACATAAGATTCTTGATCTGTTATTTTATTGGAATTCATGCTTTTCCCTTGTAAATTTGGAGGAGTTCCTCCTACATTACATGTTAGTCCCTTTCTGGTTCTAGAAATTGCAAATATCACATGTCCCACTATGTCATGTCTCTAACTTTGATCCTTAATTTTAATGTACTCATATTCATCTCTTTTTTTGCCCTGGAATCTGTGCATTTGGGTTTTTTTTTTTTAAGAAATACTTCCTTATATCTCTACCACAATAATATTCTCCTATATTATCTTTTTCTTTCTTTCTTTCTTTCTTTCTTTCTTTCTTTCTTTCTTTCTTTCTTTCTTTCTTTCTTTTTCTTTCTTCTTTCTTTCTTTCTTTTCTTTCTTCTTTCTTCTTTCTTTCTTTCTTTCTTTCTTTCTTTCTTTCTTTTCTTTTCTTTTCTTTTCTTTTCTTTTCTAAGTAGGCTCCATGCCCACTCTGGAGCCCAATGCAGGGCTTGAACTCACCACCCCGAGATCAAGACCTGAGCTGAAATCAAGAGTCAGACACTTAACTGACTGAGCCACCCAGGTGCCCTTATATTATCCTTTTTTAACATGATTGTTTTGCTTTTCACATTTAGGTCTTTCATCCATTTGGAGTCTGCCTTTTTATAGTGTTAGATAGTGATCGTGTTTCATAACTCTGGATTATTTTTATGGGAAATTGCCACATATTCATTGTAATAGCTATGGAAAAATAAGGAATAATGAGTTGTTTAATCAGTTGTAGAAAAATATTTTGTACTTCAACAAAAAACTATGCATTGTCTATAACACATCCTTCTAGTTGTCTAGTAATACCCCTGTTCACTGTCTTTGAGAAATTTTGCACCTCTTTTTAAATTACAAATAATGAATGGATATGCAGACCATATTGTCTAATGGAGATTTGTTTGACCTCTCTAACTCCTATAGAGAAATCAGTTTTGCCTCCCTTCGTAATCTAATTCCTTTATTTCACATAAATTTGTGCTTGTTGACTTTTCCTTTGAACCAGTTTCAGCATCTGTCTGGTTCTCTCATTGATTAACCAGTAAAATAAAATCTGTAACACTGTATGAGAATCATTTTTTATATCTGAGAGTCATCATTTTAATTTCTTCTGAGAACTATCTTTTAACCCAGTTAGAACAATTATTCATGATGGATTAGCTAGCTAACAACCTTTTTCTCCAGATTTAAGAGTGCCACGTGTAAATTGAAATGATTCTTGAGATGTGACATTAATATAACTATGCTTTAAGGAAGAAACCCTTCCTTTATCTTAAAGCATAACTTATAGTGGCCTCTGGTCTGCTTGTCCATAAGACTTGCCCAGAAGAGATGCTTGAGCACGTGATACTGAGGTTTCTTTCCTTAAGTTTGATGAGCCTGATGCTCATTCCTTCAGCTTTATTTCCATTCCTCTACTTCTTGGCAAATGGAAAAAGCCATAGTGCTCTCCTGAAGAAATAGGGTGGTATAGTAGCCCGGGCCCAGGGTTTCCCAACAGACCAGGTTCAGCCACTCACTGCTGACAGAATCCAAAGGCAGAGAGACGAGTGGTGGTGAAACAGGAAAGGAAGTTAGTTCCGTGAGGCCCACAATAGCCCAAAGTGCCAAAAATACTTCCAGATTTATATAGGGAAAATGTGGGGCAAAGGTGGGTGGGGATGTGAAGGTAAGCGGTGAGATCAGATCCATCATTGTCTCGGAGTCAGTCATGGGCGGGGTTTGCTGGCTCAAGGTAGTCCTTATTGCTTGAGGGGCTAGTTTTGATTCCCATCAGGGGATGCTTTGCCCTCAGGGTACTCCACCTGAGCCAAGAGACAAGCTGGAAAGAAAACCCCAGCTAGAAAGTTTGAGGTCAAAATGGAGGCAGCTGAAGTCCTCTTTCAGTATAAGTTAAAAAAAAAAAAAAAAGACTAAACCTGAGAGTCAGAAATTTTGAGTTCTAGTCATAGTCCTGGGTAAGTCCCTAGTGTCTCTGGACCCCCATGTTCTAGTCTGTCAAATGTAGAGATTGGACTAGCCTTGCAACCACTTAACTTGATTTCATCCTTTACGATTAATTAGGATCTTTTTTTAATAGCTACTCTACGTGGCCACCAATATTTAGAGGTAGAGGCTAGCACAAACTCGCTGTTAGGTGAGATGTATTACAAGGAAGGAAATCTCGGACTAAATTCCTCCACACATGCACACACTCACTAGCAAGCAGACACAAGCTGTTCTGTAAGCTCACAGAAGTCCCAATTCTCTGTTTTGTTCTTTTAGGCACTCCAACAAGCTCCTTGTATGGAAGTTTCATTTGAGGATACTGTACAATATCATAGTAGCAGAATTCAACTAACCTTCTTGGAGGCAGAGAACAAAAATTTAAGTTGCAAAGTTGCTTAACTTTGTTAAGCTTAAATCTAGGATGCCATTCACTGCATTTCAAACTTTAAAGTGCATACAAATCTTATTTTATTTTATTTTTGCTTTTTTTATTTATTTTTGCTTCCTTTCCCCTATGTTCATCTGTTTTGTTTCTTAAATTTCACTTATGAGTGAAATCATATGGTATTTGTCTTTCTCTGACTGACTTACTTCGCTTAGCATAATACCCTCTAGGTCTATCCACGTCATTGCAAATGGCAAGATTTCATTCTTTTTGATGGCTTAGTAATATTCCAATAGAGAGTGAGGCAAACCACCAGAGACACTGAACTCCAGAAACAAACTCCAGGTTGCTGGAGGAGAGGCTTGTGGTGGGATGGGGGTAACTGGGTGATGGGCATTAATGAGGACACATGATATAATGAGCACTGAGTGTTACATGCAACTGATGAATCACTAAATTCTACCCCTGAAACTAATAATACAGTATATGTTAACTGAATTGAATTTAAATAAAGAATAAAAAAACTAAAAAAAAATAAAGTGCATATGAATCTCGTTCAAATGCAGATCTTGTTAAGAACTTAAATCTGTGTTAGTAGGTCTGGAATGGGGCCTGGGATCCTGCATTTCTAACAAAAAACCCTGTTGCTGTTGCTGCTAGTCTAGACCACACTTTGAGTACTACCATTGATCTTGGTAAATTCTGATACCCTGTTCACACAGTGACAGGAGGACCTATGCAGTCTTCTTAGCCAACCACATATCTTGGACACCAGTAAAAAATGTCTAATACTTCTAATGCCATTTTAAATACACCTGTGTCTATAGTAGTTAGAATAGCTGCCTCTCTAGAGCCTAGAGTATAGAATTGCTTAGCCTTTCAGATAGAAACAATCTACCCCTGGGCTGTGCATTCAGGATTGGGGTGCTTGAAATGTTAGCTTACTTCTCTATTACAGGGCTTATGCTGGGTCATTTTCTGTAAACTAGACTCTTTCCTGCTCTGAAACTCTAAATTTAATCCTCCCCTTTTCCCTTTCCTCTTCTTCTCTGTTTCAAATCTGAAAGTTAAGTTTTCCTCTTCGCTACCCTTTCTCATTCCCACTTTGAATTATTGTTCTAATGCCTTTGCTCTCAACACTGGCCGTCTGATGTAGGAGCTGGGTAACCTCAGAACAATTCAACGGGATCTCTAGGGATGATCTCTGGGTAGCTGTCTTTGTGAACTGTCCCTATAATTCTAATTTGCCTCCAGCGTTGAGAATTGTGACTCTAGTGCGCCGATTCTTAAACGTGGCTACGTGTTGTAATCCCTTGAGGAGCTTTTATTTTTTTTGTTTTTATTTTTTCAAAGATTTTATTTATTTATCTGAGAGAGAGAGACAGAGAGATAGCAACAGAAAGCATGAGTGGGGAGGAGGAGAGGGAGAAGCAGGCTCCCCACTGAGCAGGGAGCCTGACACAGAGCTTGATCCCAGGTCCCCGGAATCATGACCTGAGCCAAAGGCAGACACTTCACCTACCCAGCCACCCAGGTGTCCCCATTTGAGAAGCTTTTAAAAAATGTTTGGGTCCCACCCCAAAAGATCTTCATTGTTCTGGAGTGTGGCCTGAGCATCAGGATTTTTAAGAGCTCTGCAGGGGATGCTAATATGTCTCAGAATCGAACTCAGCTTGGTTCCATTTATAACCCCAGTTTCCAGGATTGGTCAAAGTAAAACAGCAGGATGCCTAGCAATCTCTTTTACATTAGGGAAAAGGATTCCATTTACTTCCAAGACATAATTTATGACTCATTATTCAGGCCTTACTGAAAATCTGGTAAATGTTATTTGTAAGAACATCACAGCTTATTGTAGAATATGTGTATGTATCAGGCTACCCTAGCAGAGGTCTCCAATTTTAAACTGCATTAACAATCACCTGGGATGGTTGTTGACAATGCAGATCAGAATCTCCAGAGATAGGTTGGAAAGATGGTTTAGCAGTCTGCATTTTTAAGGAGACACTGACAGCCTTTGTGAGATTATGGTGAGCACATAATGAAAATAGAGCTGGCTGAGTAAGTAAGTGCTTGGGTAGCCATCTGTCTATATGGTGTTGTGTGAGGTTGAAGATCAGGATACGCCACAATGTGCCACTTTGACAGGAGGATTATATTATGCTAAAGGCAATTGACAACCAACATGCAGAAAAAGTTCTCTGCCCTCTCTTATCTGCTTGAAAGCAGGCATAAATTTTCCTTTGTGAAGATGTTTCTTCCCCTTTCCTTCCCCCTGCCAGGAAGAGCAACTCATTTTACCAGAGATGGAGAGTTTATATGCACCTAGATGAGTTTGCATAAACGAATGTTTCTAAAATAACTCTTATCTTCCATTAGTTATCTAATACATTTCCTAGTCACTTCACTATAGTTTATCATCCCTCAAAGTCCAAACCCTCTTTTCTTTATTAAAATGGTATAAAAGCCCCCAAGTCTGACCACTTCTTTGAGTTTCATTTCTTTTCTGTGAATTTTCATGCATATAAATATCAATAAATACTGTGTGCCTTTTTTTCCTGTTAATCTGTCTTTTGTTTGTTTAATTCACAGCCCTCCAGTACTGAACCTACAAGGGTGGAGGAAAAGTTTTTCCTCCCTGACAAGGTTCACATGTGAGATTGTTCTCCTATCCACCATGACCTCATTTACTGGACTTGTTATGGTGATGTTAATTTCCACTCTGGACTCACTCCTAAGATAAGGGATCTTTTCCCCAAATACAGGTAAAAATGTCAGTATGTTACCTGAAAGCAAGTCCTTATCCATCAGTTTTGGTTGGTAAGCTCCTTAGAAAATACACAGAATATGAAAGTAAAACAATGGAACAAAAAAAAAAGTTAAGTTATGTTTTGATAACAGTAGAGTCAAGATGTTCTAAAAAATAACACACCAACAGAAAGAGCAAGGCCAGGGTGGAAAATACTGGGCTCCATCAGACACCTGGAGGCAGGGATGGATGTGGAAATCATGGGAATAAGAGAATGAGCAGAAAGATAGGCATCTGTTGTAGTTTGGATGAAAACAATAAAAAGGTTTAGGAAGTAAGTGAAGAGCCAAGCACCTTCACCTACATCAATATTTGGCCTTTTCCTAAGTAATAACTACCATTTACTAGGGCAATGTCTATGCTAGGTACCATACTAAGCATATTACACTCATGCTTATATTAATTCCTACAGTACTTCTATGAGGTGGGTTGTATTTTTCAAATTTGTTAGGGAAAAAAAATCTCTAAAACTCAGAATTTACATAATCTTCTGAAAGCTATTAATATGGAGTAGGACTAGCTTATGAACCAGACTAGTACAATTCAAGAGCCCTCTTTCCTCCTTAATATCTTCCATTACAAATAAAAAAGCAAATTAAAGTTTTGTGGATGAAGAAGAAAAACTAGAATCTAAGCTCCATTTGTTTTAACCAGGGTGATTGAATTAACTCATCAACATTTGCTGAGAACTCATGAATTGTTAATGGAATTGTGAAAGTTCTATCACCTTTGCTGATGTCTACTTGAATAGAACACCTTAATTTAACTCCTGGGTATTTAAATTGTTTGGCTTCTCAGAAGCTTCATTTAATAGGCCCTGACCTGGAAATTGGCCAAAAGCTCTTGACAATATTGTTGGCCACTACACCAAGAAAATTTATCTCTTGTACTATTAAGAACTAGAGCAAAAAGAAGACTACCACTGAGTACATATTGCTCTATTGGTCCAACTTATATGTCCCGTAAATTTTTTTTTTTTTAAAGATTTTATTTATTTATTTGTCAGAGAGAGAGAGAGCACAAGCAGGCAGAGTGGCAGGCAGAGGCAGAGGGAGAAGCAGGCTCCCCACTGAGCAAGGAGCCGGATGTAGGACTCGATCCCAGAACCCTGGGATCATGACCTGAGCTGAAGGCAGCCGCTTAACCAACTGAGCCACCCAGGCGTCCCTGTCCTGTAAATTATTAATGGTAGGCACATATTACCACATATTACCATTATATTACCATATAAGTAGAAAACAACACAAACAAAAAAAGTCCTTCTTTGAAGAGGGAAGTAACTTTACAGACTGTACAAGCCTATAGAAGTTAGATGCTGTGACTTCTTTTTCTGTATTGCTCCCCCACCCCGCCCTTTAATACTAATGGAATTGACAGCTCATGGGCATTATAAAAAAGCAAATGAGGCCAATAACTCTAATTAGAAACAGTTTGAACTACAGAACATACACTGTGGCCTAGACTGCTTCGTAAAATTGAATAAAAAAATAAAAGGGAAAATAATGACTAGCATGTATAGGGGCACACAAGTACTTATCAGTGATACTGGTTACATAGGAATTATGCAAAATGGCATTTTTAGTGTTCTAGAGAAAATATGAATAAGAAAAAGAAAGAAGAAAAAGGACTAAGTATGAAAAAGAAGAAAAAGGACTAAGTATGAAAAAGGACTAAGTATGAAAAGGACTAAGTATGAAAAGGAAGAAAGAAGAAAAAGGACTAAGTATGAAAAGGACTACACTACTATTAATATTGATTATCTCTTCTTCCCAAGGCAAAACAAATGTCTTGGACCTAGCGGAGGACAAAAGAAGATCTTATTTATTTCTTTTAGTTTAGATTTCTTAGATGGAATTCTAATGTATTCTTAGGCTTTTATAATCAGCATTTTAATATTTAAATGATCTCACAGATAAGCTAATTCAATACTTAATAATAGTGTAGTCCAGACACTACCTGAATCAAAATCAATTGGAATGATTTAAAAAATGCATGTTCTAAGAAATCACACCAAACGTTAAATCAAAATCTCTCATAGAAATGAGTCACAGAAACTTGCTAGCTTGGAGTGTATACAATGCTTTCTTCGTTCATAAACATCATGGGAGACTCATAAAGGAATGCCCATGACTCTCATTTTCCCACATTTCCCCCAAGTTCAAAGGATTTGGTTTGAGTACCCACTGTTATGGACTGAATGTTTGTGTCCCCCAAAATACAAATATTGAACCCCCCCCACACACACACACACAGACACATACACACTACACACAATGGTATTAGGAGGTGAGGCATTAGGATGTAATTAGGTTTAGAATTAGGCTTAGATGAGGTCATGACGGTGGCCGCAGTCACCAAGATGGGATTTGTGACCTTAAAGAAGAAAATAGGAACCATAACTTCCTTTCTCTGCCATGTGAAGGATCAGCAAGAAGACGGCCGACTGTAAACCAGGGAGAACTAAATCTGCAAGCATGTCAATCTTCAAGCATGTCGATCTCAGACTTCCCGGCCTTCAGAATGGCAAGAAATAAATGCCTGTTGTTTAAGCTCCCCGGTCTGTGCTGTTTTGTGACAGAAGCCCCAGCTGAGACATTCACCCCAAACCCATCTTCTATGTCATTTTTTGTAACTAGGACATGTTTTTGCCTTTCTTCTTCTATCAAGTGTCCATAAAATGTATTTTTTGTTGCACATATTTCTATTTTTGCCAGTGGGAGAATGTTCAGATTTTATAGGAATAATCAGCATTTGGGATTTGTAAGACCTGTGCCTCTCAGATTTTAAGTTTTATGAGGTTTATACACACTCCTGAAAATTAACCATGTGTGATCTTTTAAACTTGGCAAGGGGCACAGCCAGAATTTAAACTCAATCCTGACTTGTTACTTTTTCTTTTTCAGTATATGATGCCATCTCTAACAATTTATGCCACATAAAGTTGGTGTTATGTATTGAATTAAGAACCACTACAACTGGGGCACCTGGATGGCTCAGATGTTAAGCGCCTGCCTTCAGCTTAGGTCATGATCCCAGGGTTCTGGGATTGAGCCTCATATTGGGCTCCCTGCTCAGGGGAACCTGCTTCTCCCTCTCTGTCACTCTCTCCCTCTACTGTTCCCCCTTCTTTTGCTCTCTCACTCTCTCTGTCAAATAAATAAGATCTTTTAAAAAAAAAAGAACTACTACAACCATGAAGGTTCATTAAATTGTTGTTGCCGTAGTTTTTTAAGTGCGTAAATTACAAAAAAGATTTGCTTCAACGTTTAAATAGAGGATTACAGACTAGATTCTTAAAAATAATAAAATATGATCTTCCTACTTTACAGAATGAGGAAAAGAAAAGATTAATAATCTGATGCTTAGTCATGGAAAGTGTTGCCATAAAAGGCTAATGAAAGAGATGGGTGTGTGGACTATTATTTATTTTTGGTTAATAAGATATATTAAAAAACTATTAAAAAAAAACCACCCGCACTCTACTGTCAAAGGTAAGTGTGACAGCTAAATAAAAGGCCAATTTAATGTTTTTACAAAGACCTAGCTCCGTTGGAATAAAGAACATGGATTCTCGCTTAAGGAGGAAAACCATAGCATTAATGGCCATAACAAAAAAATTCAATTGTAGGTGGATTTGAACACCACGTAGTCCTTATTAACAAAGAGCAGAGTGTTCACAAAAACTAGGTATTCGTTCAGCAAATATTTGTTCGATGTCTACCATGAGTCAGAATGTACGAGAGCACTTGAAATTCAGATAGGAAAGAGACAGGTTCCTAAACTCTAAAACCGTGCCAGAAAAAAGATAAAATAGAAGCCCATGTAAATATGTAACTATTTCTTCAATAATATCAAAAGTGGGATAGTACCAATAATTAGCAACTATGAAGGACATTGTCTTTTCAAGACCCTTTTGTACATTAGCTTATTAACCCTGCTGTGAGAAAAACAAATCTTGACTTCCTTTTAATAGTAAGAAAAATGAGGCCAAGAAATTATGTGATCTACTTATAGCAATCAAAAGGTAAACTAGTGCTAAGAAGAATTTACCCAAAATTTGGAAATGGGGCAGGGGGGGCATATACGGTATGACCTTCCACTGTGTTAAAGTTCCACCCAAGAACTATTTAGTTCTCTAAGAAAATGTACCTGTGCTTGACTTTGCTATTTTGTTGCTTGGTAAGAACACAGCTACTATAAATGACATGTTAGCTTATAGATTTCTATTTGGTGGAAATGGTAGCTACAAGGGTTATGGTTTAATTGTCCTATAGGACATTAACTAGTTTGTATTTAACGTTCTCCCCCTATCACTCCCAAAATGCCAGTAAGTAACAGTGACTCAAAATGATCTTTGATCAAGCTTTATCCATCTTGACTGGCTTTTTCATTAATGACTTAATATATCTATGGCAAGTATTCATTCTATATTTGTATGAGAGTCACTTTTAAGATTTTCAAAAATTATCCTTTGACGCCATGCTAATGATTCAGAAATTGATTGAACTCTATAATTATTACCATTAAAAATAACATTATTACTCTGAATTTCAAAAACCAAGTGTTTTATGACTAATTCAGCAACCAGTGATTAAATAGTCTTATCGCATTGTCAGTGTCTCTCATTGTATATTTAATATGGAATGATAACTTTGCTTTTCTTAAAAAAAAATTTTACTTGTTTATTTGAGAGAGACAGAGACAGCGAGAGAGAGAGCACAGCAGGGAGGAGAGGAAGAAGCAGGCTTCCCACAGAGCAGGGAACCCGATGTGGGGCTCGATCCCAGGACCCGGGGATCATGACCTGAGCTGAAGGCAGATCCTTAACCAAATGAGCCACCCAGGCACCCCTGGAATGATAACTTTGTGAATAATCTCTCACTCTGTGCAGATTTTAGAATATCACTCCTTGTTTGCATTCCTCAGGGTGCAAAATGAGTAAGCACGATAGTCTCAATATTTATGTTGTAAATGAACTGAGCGAACTATGTAATACATTAATGTGGACAAAGCAAGTATGTCCAAATTGGTATTTACAGAGGAAGTTTTAGACAACTGTAACAAAATAGAACTGAAATTGGCTGTTAGGGAGGGGAAGAGAGAAATGGTAAGATTTACATGTTTCATACAGGTACAAGTCTCTATGTCTATGTGACTAGTTTGAAGAATAATTTAGATTTCATAGACAACAACAACAAAAAACTTATCAGCACCTATAGCGATGTAGCATATATTAATTAAGAGTCAGGTGAAAGAACAAAGAAAGTGGGGATTTTAATTAAGGCTGGAAAAAATTGGCTCCGAATGACAGACGCTGACAGATACAACCAGGGTTCCAAATTAAAAACTGATCACAGTGAGGGTAAGAGACTTTCTAGGTTTACTCTGGCTATGTACAGTAATGATAAGGAAAAGCATTTTTTTTAAAGCAGAATTAATTAGTTCTCTACTTTCAGTATCATCATGTTGCTTTAGAACATAAACATTCTATTTGACCTTTTTTCTCCCCATCCTTCTACACCCTGTATCAGTCTAAGCAGCATTATACATTCAAGATATATCATTAAATTACCAAGTTTTCCTCATCTGCAGTCCAGAAATTTGTGGCGGCCCCATTTTTCCCTCAAAAATGGTTTAGAAGGCTAGAGGTGACTGGACAGAAGAACATTTGGTAATCGACCAAATAGTACTGGCAATAAAATTAATCATTCCTAAACAGTCAAAATGATCTTTGAAGGTTTATTTTCAGAATACGATGAACATAGTTCTCAAATATGAAACATTCACAGCACTAAGAAATAGAAGATGACATGCAACTCAAAATATCAAGCATATTTAATTAAATAGCCTTCATGAAACATTCGAATAAACAATTGTTTTAGAGAGAGCAAACAACCTTGTATAGCTTTACTCATTTCATGTTTGCTTATTTCACAAAGACATGGCTTTTCTTCTGATTTGTTATAATGCCAAATTGCATGCTGGGAACACTCATAACAGTTTTGCAATTTAGCTAAATATTTGTACAGTTTTATTACAATGTTGATTTTTGTGAATTTGTTAAATATCTCCTCTGCAGCATTTGCTTAGTTCCTCCTTTTATTTCACAAATGTAGTCAATTCACATTATCTACACTAATGCTTAAGAGAAAGAACACTGGTATCTTAAAACAAAAGAGGACGGGGTGGGGGGTGACTAAGAGTATCATTTACTGTCATACTGTCACATTTCAACCCCAAGCCTGCACATAACATGTATCTTTACCCAGCCTCATGCTCTTCTGGTTTTCCTTATAGCACCATATAGGGGAAATAATCTGAGAAAAAAAATACTGAGATGAAAGAGATAATTTGTGATTTTGGCTGGAAGGTAGGAGGATGACACATATTGTGTGTCTGAGTATTCATATGTATTAATATTACACTTGCCCAGAGCATGGTGAACCAGGGGATATGGATATGAGACATCATAGGGGATACAAATGAGGGTAATATTCTGGACTCCCGTTAGGGAGATAAGCTACAAATAGGAACAATTATCAAGCACTTGATTCAATCACTCAATTTGAATTCCACCAAGAATCCTAGAAAAATCTCTCTGCTGATGTAAGTATTTGCATTGATTTCAATGTTCTGTTATCAATGACCTCCCTTGCAAGCACATGCCCACAAAGTCTGAGTGAAGTTTTATGAAAAGTTAGAAAGATTTGGATGATAAAACAATAGTCTATGGTTGCAATGTTTTGATCACAGAATGAGGAACCTTCAACATGTTCCAGAGCATGTCTCACTTCACTAGCTGCGCTACCTCGGCTGCCCAGGTCCCTTTGATGTGATGTGATGGCCATATCCCATCTCCACCATCTGCACAGTCACCCTGGTAACAGTCATGTAGAGTCCCTGTCGGCTAGACTGTCCTCTGCTGGTGCAGCCCGACATTTCCTGGTCATGTCTTCTCTTAGACATCCAAGTCATCTCTAGTCTTTGGGGATTTATGGAACAAACATATCATGAACATCAGTATTTGCCATGCCACTAGCCACCTTAGATATTTGGAGGAGAAACTTTTAGAAATTCTTTTAGTTTGACCGATGTTCTCAGCAGTTCCAGTTTACACTGCAGTTCTAGCGTGTAGGTGCCAGAGCTATGGGAAGCTACTCCTTGGACTAACCCCTTATTTTACAATTTAACCTCAACCACAAACACTGGACTCGGGATGGGGTCACTGTGACTCTAAACGCCACTTATCATTCTAAATTTTACAATAATGGACAAATAATAAAGTAAAATCAAAAATTCTTTTGAAAAGCACCATAAAACTTATACAATTCTTTTCACAGTGATCTACAAAAAAAAGAGAAGATAAAAATGACCTATATCAGGAATGAAAAAGGGGGCATTACCTACACATCCTGCAGACATAGAGGGTGATAAGGGCATATTATGAACAATTTTATGCCAATACTTGCAAATTAAATGGACAAGTTCCTTGAAAGACATAACATGACAAATCTGATTTGAGAAAAATTAGAAAATCTGATTGATCTTATCCCTTTCAGAGTTCAATAGTAAATTTAATAAACATTTAAGAGTGAGAGAACTCCAATTTTAGATATCTCTTTCAAAAAATAGAGAAGGAAGAAACTCTTGTCGACTCATTTACAAGTTTAACATTACCCTCATATCGAAACCAGATGAAAATATTCCAAGAAAAGGAAGCAACGGATTGATATTCTTCATGAACACAGTCACAAATATCCTAAACAAAATATTAAGGCCTTTTTGGGCTAGATGAAGTTATTTAATTATGTTTGGTCAATGATTATGGGTAGAATCTATGTGTGTTACTTTTCTGTTGAAGTGCTTCCTGCTGATATAAAACTCTCCCAAACTCTTGCTTTCCTGCTGCTCTACACCAGAGGCAATTTTTGAGATAGTAGCTCTTCCTTGGAATGAAGTTGTAGTAAAGCGGAACCTCCCAGTGACCTGCAAAGGACTTCTTGTGTGAGAGAAAAACAGAAATAGGCAAAAACAGCTCTATTGTATAAAGCCAAAGAGATTTTGGAGATTTTTGTTAATGCAGCATAACCTATGCTATCCTGATGGATAAGCTATGAGATCTGCAGGTATGTCCATTCTAAATATCCATTTTGTAATACGGATATTAATGTTATTGTGGCATGTCATCATGGGATTAATAAATTTTTACACACTTAGTAAAACATGAGGTCATTATAGGTCAGGACCTGCAGAGATGTGGTGAAAAGGCTTAGAAGGGAACAAAAGAGATGAGTTTGGGTTTTTAGTTGATACTAAGAGATGACACAATCCAGTTACCTCCTTCACATTTCTTTTAGTGACTACTCTTGTTCTTCCTGACTGCTTTGTGTAACCATTGCCCAAAGTTCCAATTTTGCTTTAAAATTCTCTCTCTCATTAAATGCCTTGATATTTCATCAGTTTCTACATACTTCCTTATATATCTACCTAGATGTCTTCCAAATCAATTTCCCTATAAGGGGTATTATTCCTGAGAACTGAGGAAAGATTTATGTGCCTTATAGCATCTAGTTGTAATCAAACTGTTATTCGTTATTCATAGATTCTGTTTTTGCATATTTGGCTACTCACTAAAATTTATTTGTGAGTAGGCAAATATGAGTTATTTGCCTACTCCCAAATCAATACCTTTGTCATTCCTGTGGTCATTTGTAGACATGCATAGAATGGTAAAAAAAATTTGAGCTGTCTGACATGCATGTTCCCAGCGGAGCCTGAACAAGTTAGTGCTGTCTTATTTCAGCTCCCATACTGCCATTTTTGTGGTCTGTTTAGTGCCATGGTTATTCCTCTTTCGTGATTTTTGTTGGTGATTTTGCTATTCCAAATGGCCCCTAAGCATAGTGTTGAAGTGCTGTCTAGTGTTCCTAAGAACAAGAAGGCTGTGATGCAGTTTATGCAGAACAAATATGCTTTAGATAAGCTTTGTTCGGGAGGAGTTATAGTGCTGTTGTCTGGGTCAAAAAGAAAATCACAGGCTCAAAATGTTGTTACTTAAGCCAGGTCACCAAATCTGGACTTAATAGCTAACCTAACTGCAGTTTTAACCTCCCTCAGAAATGTAGTCTTAATTGGTGAGTCAGGAATGTTCTGCTCAACTTCAATGAGGAGTGTGTCACATGGGCCCTCTCCTTCCCCCAGAAGAACAGGTAATCTGCCTAACAATACACCTAAACTTACCCTTAAGGGAAGACGATTTGGCCTGGAACAATTCTTTCTTTTCTTTTGCTAATAACTTCTTGACCCATCTTCCATCCTATAAAACGCTTCTTCCATTTTGTACAACTCTTCCAAATTCCCCTCTATTTGCTAGATGGGATGCCGCCTAATTCATGAATTGTTTAATAAAGCCAACTCAGGGGTGCCTCGGTGGCTCAGTTGGTTAAGCATCTGCCTTTGACTCAGGTCATGACCCCAGGGTCCTGGGATGATGCCCTAAGTTGGGCTCCCTGCTCAGTGGGGAGTCTACTGCTCCCTCTCCCTCTGATCCTCCCCCTGCTCATGCTCTCCCTCGTATGTTCTCTTTCAAATGAATAAATAAAAAATCTTAAAAAAAATAAAGCCAATTTGATCTTCAAATTAATTTTGTTTTTTTAACAGCTATAAGTTCAATGTTAACGAATTAACAATATATATTAAATGGGGTGTCCTTAAAAAATGCATAAAACAAGGTTATGGATTCATCACTTTACAAAAATGTTGTGACCAGATGCTAGTAGGAGCCTCATCTTGTATTTATCCTAGGAGCAATGGCTCAATATTTGCTAATGCAATATTCATGGGGAGTTTATAGAGCATAACTACTGTGAATAATAAGAAACAACTGTATATCCTTCTGAGAATCTGCTTGTATCTCACAGAAAACATGCTTGGAAAAAAGTTCACACACTTAACAGATAAAAGACTCCTCATTTTTTTACACTTGCCTTGTAACATAGTAATATATACTCAATAATGTTCATAAAGCACACTAATCTTAAATGAAAAGTTAAATGATTTTTTTAATATACATATACACTTGTGACACTACCAACTGAATCAAGATATAGAACATTCCAATAAAGTTCCTTCGTTCGCTTTCGCAGCCAATATCCCCAACCTGAGGTAAGCAGTCTTCTGATATCTATCACTATCTAGTTTGTCTGTTTTTTGATTGCATGTAAATAGAATCACCCTGTATGCATGCACCCTTTGATGTCCATCACCTTTTGTTCAACATAGTGTCTGTGTAACAGTTGTATTCATCAGTAGTGCATTCTTTATATATCACTGTGTAATATCCCATTATATGAATTAACCAAAATATATCTACCCAATATATCTGTCCCCGGTTGGTAGACATTTAGATTACTTCTATTTTTAGGCTATGATGAATAAAATTGCTTTGAAAATACTGTGCATGTATTTTGGTGGACATATAGACAATTTTTGTGAACATACAGCTAGGATCGGAACTGATGGATATTCCTACATCGTAGGATAGATGTAGGTTTATCTTTACTAGACGTGGTCAATTTTCCTAAATTGCTTAATGTCTTCCTCCTCCCCCCCAATTAAAAATGTGTGAGAGTTCCAGTTGATCCACACTTACCAGCATTTGCTGTACAATTTTTTTTTAAGATTTTATTTATTTATTTATTTGACAGGAGAGATCACAAGTAGGCAGACAGGCAGGCAGAGAGAGAGGGGGAAGCAGGCTCCCTGCTGAGCAGAGAGCCCGATGCGGGGCTGGATCCCAGGACCCTGAGATCATGACCTGAGCCAAAGGCAGAGGCTTTAACCCACTGAGCCACCCAGGCGCCCCTACTACACAATTTTTTGTTTGTTTTATGTTTCAGTCATTCCAAAGAGTGTGAAAGTCTATGTCATTGTGGTTTTAATTTGTATTTCCCTGGTGACTAACAATATTGGTCATTTAATGGTATGTATTAATTAAATTAATTGGTTTGCTGTTCTTTTGTGTTCTGTTTAAGAAATATTGTTCATTCCAATGCCATGAAAGTATTCTATGCGATATTCCAGAAGCTTTAATATTTTATCTCTTAAATTTAGGGCTTTTGGTATAAATACAGATATCCAATTGTTCCAGCACTATTTTTTTTTAAACAATCCATTAAAAAAAACAACCCATTAGCTTTTAAAATTTAAATAAAATGAATCTGTCTTAAATCAACTGATCATGTATGTATGGTCTATTTCCATATGCTTTTCTATTATGCTGGATTTTTTGTCTGTCCCTTGCACTAATATCATACTGCCTTAATTTTTATAGTTTTATAGTAAGTCTTAAAATCTAGCACCATATGTCCTATGTCGCTGTCTTTTTCAAAGTTTTCTTGAGTATTCTGTATCTTTGTAGTTTCCCATACATTTTCGTTGTTGTTGTAGTTGTCATACAATATTATATTAGATTCTAGTCTACAACATAGTGAGTCAACATTTATATACATTACAAAGTGATCACTGTGATAAATCTAGTCACCATCCATCACCATACAAAATTGTTACATATTGTTAATTATATTTCCTATGCTGTACATTGTATCCCCATGTCCTATACATTTTTAAATCAACCTTTCAATTTCCTCTGGAAATAACCTTCTGAGATTTGAACTGGAATTGTATTGAATATATAGATAATTTTGCTAACGACTAAGATCCATTGTCTATGGACATGTATTGAGATATTTTAAAATTTGGGGGCACCTAGATGGCCGAGTTGGTTGGGCATCTGCCTTCAGCTCAGGTCATGATCCCAGGGTCCTGAATAGAGCCCCACATCGGGCTCCCTCCTCAGCTGGGAGCCTGCTTCTCCCTCTCCTGCTTGGTGCTCCCCCTGCCTGTGCTCTCTCCTTCCCTCTCTCTCTCTCTCTCTCTGTCAAATAAATAAATAAAATCTTTTTTAAAAAGACGTTTTAAAATTTTACTTGAGTAGTATTGATGAAGCTATAGAGAGCATTTTTAAAATGTTTTTCCATGGGTAGGGCTTTCTGAAGGAAAGAAAACTAAACCTGGGGTAAAACACAAGAATTGGAAAGTAAATAATAATCAAATAGTGAGAACTGAAGAGATTTACTTTCACAGGGCTATGAGTTTTCATATTTCAAGGGGATGGGTCCTGAAGCCATGGTAAACTCAAAGGGGCTTTTCTCTTCTCTTCTCCTAAAGACATCTATTTACATCATAAAAGGTAGGAGTCCAGGTTTATTCCCTTTCTCTTCTCAAGGAATGTTTACATGAGGGAGCAAAGTTTTCTCTTTTTCTCAGAAGGGGAAGTCAAACAGCTTTCCTTCTCCTATTTAAGCTTCCTGTTCACATTTATATGGTTCCTGGCCCATAGCGCAGACCCCAGCACTGGTAAGGTAACATCTAATCTGAATCTTTTCTTATCTTCTCAGAAGAGAAAAGAATTAGGGCAGATGAGAATTAATATGGTCATTGCTATCAGGATGTAATCTGTTCCTGCACTAGAAGGCTCGGCTAACTTTCAGACGACACGAATAAATATAGATACTATAAACTTATTAGTATTTTATACTTTTTAGCGAAGAAGCTTTTCACATCTTCAAAAGATTGTATCTGAGCATTTAATGTTTTTAAAATTCTAATATGAATGATAGCTGTAAATTTCTTTTTCCTATAATTTGTTGCTGGTATGTAGAAATTCAATTGATTTTTGTGTGTGTGTGTATTTAACCTGAATCAATCTTGCTAAATTCACTTATTAATCTATTTGTTTCTTTGTAGATTATTTGGGGGCTTTCCATGTATAGAATTATATGGTTCAGTCTCTTTTTTTTCTTTTCTTTCCCATCTTTTTCTTTTCCTTTTTTTTTTTCTTTTTATTTTATGGTTTTTGTCTTTTGGGTTTTTTGCTTTTTGTTTTTTTCGGGGTTTTTAGTCTTGGTGTATTCACAAAGATCTTCAACACTATACTGGATAGAATTCTGTTTATATTCAGTTAATCTTGTTCTGGATTTTAAAGAGAAAGTATTCAATATACCCCTATTAAATATGATGATAGAAATAGATCTTACTAGATACTTTTTTTCAGATTAAGGATGTTCTATTCCTAGCTTCCTGAGAAGAATAAATTTTCATAACATGAACAGAATTTTAATCTTCTTTTAAAATGCTGCTTTTTCCATTTATTGAAATTTGTCTTCTTAATGAGGCAAATTAACATTGTTTGCTTTTCAAATGTTAAACAAATCCTGCATTCCCAAAACGAAAATAGTTTCTAATGTAAAACAGCAGTATGTACATATAATATTGTGCATATAATAGTTATGTATAACATATTCATATGTATATTCATGGTAAGATTTACTTTGTAATATTTTGTTGAGGATTTTAAAATTTATATTCATACAAGATATCGCCTATAATTTTGCCTTCTTATAATGTCCTTGGAAGAATTTGGTAGTTTTGGTATCAGGGTTATGCCAGATTCATGGAATTGAGAGGGAAGTCTTTCATTTTTCTCTATTGTGTCAAAGAGTTTGTATAAAATTCCTATTATTTCTTCCATAAGTGTTTGAAAAAAATTGGAAGTTATCCTTGCCTGGAGTTTTCACTGTGCGAAGGTTTCAATTACACCAACAAGAAAGAGATTTTTCAGTTTTTCAGTTTCTTTTTGTATTATTTTCATTGTTCTATTTTTCAAGAATTTTTAAAATTGTATCCAATCTTTAAATTTGCAATATCCTCTGATATTTCTAAAAGATTTATTTATGGGGCATCTGGGTGGCTTGGTTGGGCGTTTGCCTCTGGTTCAGGTCATGATCTCAGGGTCCTGGAATCCAGCCCTGCATTGGGCACCCTGCTCAGCAGGAAGTCTGTATCTCCCTCTGCCCCCACCCCCCACCCCCGCTCATGCTCGCTCACGCACACGCGCGTGCTCTCTCTCTCAAATAAATAAAATCTTTAATAATAAAAATAAATAAATAAAAGCTGTTCTATTTTATCTCTTCTAACTTTTTAGCTATACCCTTTGTATTGATCTTTAAGTGGTTATGTTGCCCATTATGAGTTATCCTTGAGTTTATTTCAGACTATGTCATATTAGTAATTTTACCATTTTATAGATAATTAGGAAATCTTTTGACAGTTTAACTACATTTACCAATCTCCTGCACTCCCGCCTTTGGGAGGGTGATAGAGGAGACTGTCTACACCTGCATTGGGCACCCACTCAAGTCAGACACTGCCAACATTCTGGACTGGATGTTGAATCAAGACTTTCCCACAGCCTACAGAAAAATTATGGAGTTGAAAATGCTGAAGGGGCTGGTGTTATGTGATATCCTGACAGAGATAAGGCTAGTTTGTGCAGAGTTGACTTTCCATCTTGAGTTCAAGTACATTTATTGACCAAAATGGCAGACAGTGAGTACAGACTTTGTGTTGGCACCAATGAGAAGATTCAACTGAGTTCCCTCATTGCTGCTTTCCAGGTCATGAGGGACTGGATTGTCTTAGAGGCCTAAATGCTGAGGGCCATTCACCACAATTTGCAGGCCCTGCAGGGGACTCGGTTGAGGGATAAACAGCTGCCCAGGCCAGGGAATGAAGCCACAGCCACCCAAGTTTTGGAAGACTCTATTCCAAGCATGGGTGGGCAAAAGTTTAAAGAGTACCATCTTTGTGGCTGTTTGGAGCGGGTATATGCAAAACAATTCTGAAGTACAGCTATGGTATTGCACTGCCCATTCATGTTTTACAGGGAAAAAGAACAAGCAAAAAGGCTTTTTTTTAGCCTTAAGGCTTTTACTATTCAGTTGCTTGGATGACAGAAAACTGGCCTATCCCATTTCGGTTTAGAACATAAAGCTTCCAAATCTCATGTGGTGCCAGCGTCTTCTAACTCAAGATAAACAGAACATCTCCAAAATTAAGTGCATAAATCTCATCTGTGGCACCATCTCTGTATCTACTTTAAATAGGTGTTAATGAATTTCTGGCCCAAACTATTGTACTCTTTTCTTCCTTTCCTTCCTTCCTTCCTTCCTTCCTTCCTTCCTTCCTTCCTTCCTTCCTTCCTTCCTTCCTTCCTTCCTTTCTTTCTTTCTTTCTCTTTCAAGATTTTTATTTATTTATTGAGAGACAGAGAGTGCAGGCACAGAGGGAGAAGGAGAATCAGACTCCTTGCTGAGCAGGGACCCGGATGCTGGGCTTGATCCCAGGATTCTGGGATCCTAACCGGAGCCAAAGGCAGATGCTTAACTGACTGAGCCACCCAGGCACCTCCCCTAACTATTGTACTCGTATAAAATAGCCCCAGTACTTTCACTTTAAAAATGTCTTTTTATTTGTCCTCTACTAGCAGGTTCCTAATTGTGGTGTAGACAGTCAAGGGTCACTTTATGCCCGTGGGGCAAAGCTATCTAGTATTCCTTTGTTAACGTAGGGAGGGCAACTGCAATGTGATGTGAGGAGGGGAGCTCAGGCTGGACTCTAAACCTGCCAGTGCTGGAAGGATGAGGCTCTGTGCACAGTGTAGCAAACAGGCTCTGTTTATGAAAGTGTTCTTCTCAATAAATTAAAGCAGCTTGAAAAAAAAAAATGCGGCACCTGGCTGGCTCAGTAGGTAGAGCATGCAACTCTTGATCTGGGAGCTGTGAGTTTGTTTTGTTTTGTTTTGTTTTGTTTTGTTTTACCAAGAAACATTTTATTTTGCTTGCAGTAGCTTTTCGTTAATTGCACAAAATCATGTTTTGTTTTTGCCATTTAAAACATTATCACGTAATCCCATTCTGAAAGACAAATGTTCATTAACAACAAAGCAAAAGTAAAAATTCACAACCTTAATTACCTAGAAGATGTGTCACTTAAAGGAGGCTTAAAGACAAAAAAAAAAAAAGAAAAAAGAAAAGAAAAGAAAGAAAAGGGGGAAGAGGGGCTTTCTTATAAGCTTTTTCACAAGTGTCACATTTTCTCCCAAAAGGGAAGGATTTCTAAACAAGGGTGAAAGAGCTTAAACAGAAACACTCATAAAAAGAAACTTTACAGGGGCGCCTGGGTGGCTCAGTGGGTTAAAGCCTCTGCTCAGGTCATGATCTCAGGGTCCTGGGATCGAGCCCTGCACCGGGCTCTCTGCTCAGCAGGGAGCCTGCTTCCCTTCTCTCTCTGCCTGCCTCTCTACCTACTTGTGATCTCTCTCTCTCTGTCAAATAAATAAATAAAATCTTTAAAAAAAAAAAAGTTAAAAAAAAAAAGAAACTTTACAGAATTGTCAACAATATTAAGACAACCTGACTAACCAGTTTCATTATAGCATCATCCCCCATCCCTACGCCTTACCCTCCACCCCCTACCCCCTACCCCCTTACCTGGAGTGTCCAGCTAGGACTAGAACACACTTTGTGTTC
>CM052887.1:31711920-31780763 GCA_028534135.1 Potos flavus | reverse complement strand
AACTCTAGAAGGCATCGATTATTCCTGATTTAAACAGATGATTCCTTTGTGTTCACTTACATGTTTACATTTCAGATACTTTTTGTTCCTTTCCACAGTGTTATATGCCTCCATCTGGTATCAGTTTATTTCAGCCTGAATAATTTATTTTAATCTTTCTGGTCTTGTGGGTGTGCTGACAATTGTCTCAGCTTCTGTGTGCCTATAAGCATCTTTACTTCACTTTCATTTTAAATGACATTTTTGCTGAGTATAAAATTGTCTTTTTTTTTAGTTTTTTTTCCTTTCAGTGCATTAAGATGTCATTCACTTGTCTTCTGCATCCAGTGTTTCTTTTGAAAATTTGTCAGATTCTTTTTCTTTCTTTCTTTCTTTCTTTCTTTCTTTCTTTCTTTCTTTCTTTCTTTCTTTCTTTCTTTCTTTCTTTCTTTCTTTCCTTTTCTTTTCTTTCTCTTCTTTCTTTTCTTTCTTTCTTTTCCTTTCTTTCTTTCTCTCTTTCTTTTCTTTCTTTCTTTCTTTTCTTTCTCTCTCTCTTTCTTTTCTTTCTTTCTTTCTTTTCTTTCTTTCTTTCCTTTCTTTCTTTCTTTATCTCTCTTTCTCTCTTTCTTTCTCTTCCTTCCTTCCTTCTTTTTTCTTTCTTTTAAAGATTTATTTATTTGAGAAAGTGCTTGAACTGGAGGAAGGGGCAGGGGGAGAGGGAGATAATCCTCAAGCAGACTCCCCACTCAGTGCAACGTCTGACTTGGGGTTCAATCCCAGGACTCTGAGTTCATGACCTGAGCCAAAATCGAGTTGGAGACCTAATGGTCTGAACCTCCCAGGCACCCCAACTTTATTTCTATTACTGCAACGTAATGGGTCTTTTTCTCTGGCTGCTTTTATGAGAATTTCTTCATTTTTATTTTTAGCAGTTCACTATAATGTGTCTGATGTGTGGTTTTCTTTATTTATCCTGCTTGAAGTTTCTTGAAGTTCTTGAATCTCTGTGTTTATATATTTCACTAGTTTAGGGAAATTCCTGGATATCATTTCCAATATTGTTTTGTCTCATTTTCCCTCTCCCTCTCTATTCCATCTGAGTCCCTGATTATACTTATAATAAAGAGTTTGAGTCCTTTTTCATTTAGTTTTTAAATTTCTTTTCTAGGCATTTTGCTGTTAATGTATAGAAATGCAATTGGCTTTTGTGTGTTGATTTTGTATCCTGCAAGTTTTCTGAATTCGTTGATTAGTTCTAACAGTTTTGGGGTTGAGTGTTTAAATTTTCTAGATAGATACGATATGGTAAGATCATATCATCTGCAAATAAAGACAGAGTCACTTCTTCCATTCCAACTTGGATGATTTCAATTTTTTTTTTTATCTTACCTGGTTGCTCTAGCTAAGACTTCCAGTACTTTGTGGAGTAGGAGTGGTAAGGGTGGGTACCTTGTCTTATTCCTGATTTTCCGGGGAAAGCTTTCAAGCTTTGGCCACTGTGTATGACATTAGCTGTGGCTTGTCATATATGGCCTTTATTATATTGAGGTGTGTTACTTTTATACCCAATTTGTTCAGGGTTTAATTATGAAAGGATGTTGTATTTTGTCAAATGCTTTTTCTGCACCTATTGAAATGGTCATATGATTTTTATCTTTCATTCAATTAATGTGGGGTATCACATTCATTGTTTGTATATTTTAAACTATTCTTTTATCCCAAGGATAAACACTATTGGTCATGACCCCTTTAATGTGCTATTGAATTCTATTTGCTATTTTTTTTTTTCCAAAGGAGGTATACAAGTGGCCAGCAGGTACATGAAAAGATGCTCAACATAACTAATCATCAGATAAATGCAAATCAAAACCACAATGAGATATCACCTCACATTTGGTAAAATGGCTATCATCAAAAAGACAAAAGATAACAAGTATTGACAAAGATGTGGAGAAAAGAGAACCCTTGTGCACTGTTGGTGAGAATGTAAATTGGTACAGCCACTAGGGAAACTGGACGAAGTTTCCTTTAAAAAATTAAAAGTAGATCTACCATATGATACAGGAATCCTACTTGTGGGTATACATCTGAAGGAATAAAAACAGGATATTGAAAAGATATCTGCACTCCCATGTTTATTGCAGCATTATTCGCAGTAGCCAAGATATGGAAACAACCTGTATTTGTCAAAGGATGAATAAAGAAGATGCATATATACACAATACACATACACAACCATGATTAAGAAAGAAATTCTGCCATTTGTGACAACATGGATGAAATTTGAAGGCATTATGCTAAGTGAAGTAAGTCAGCTATTGAAAGACAAACGCTGCATGATACCACTTATCTATGAAATCTAAAAAAGCTGAACTCATAGAAACAGAGTAAAATGGTGATTGCTAGGGGTGGAGGAATTAGGGAGATGTTGGTCAAACAGTACAAACTTCTAATTAGGAGATGCCGTATTGTATACTGAAAAATTGCAAAGAGAGTAGACCTTAACTGTTCTGTCTCTTAAATTGTTTATGTCCATTTTCTATTTCCCCAAAATAAATTGTAATTATGTGACATGACGGACGTGTTAGCTAATGCTACAGAAGTAATCATTTTGCAATATATAATCGTGTCAAGTCAACACATTGTACACCTTAAACTTATACAAGGTCAATTATACCTCAATAAAGCTGGAAAAAAATGTGGAGGCTCACCTCTAGAGTTTACAGTCTAGTCAAAATGATAGAACCCACATATTAGTACCCTCGGGCATACTTACAAAGCAACATCAAAAAGAGGTGCTAATTGGTGAAAAATGCTAAAGCAGGCAAAAGATTGACTAAATTGAGCAGAGTTCAATCAAGGAGATTTGGACCAAGTGTTGAAGTAGAGGAAGACCTTCTAGTGGTAGCATGAATGAAGAAGTTATTTCCAATTGGAAGAAGCACTTGAACAAAGAGAGAGAAGAGGAGGCAGATAGATTCTCATGTTTTGTTTTAGAGGAACAAGCTGACATAGAAAGTTCATGCTGTTTGCCTGGGAAGCTATCGTCTCTACAAACAATACTTACATATTGCTGATCTTCATCTCACAGACAGCATGTCTTTGTCCTGCTAAAAACAAAACAAAACAAGAGAATACATTTACTCCAATTCCTGCAAATATAGTTGCCGTTGTCAACTTCTACCCATCTCCCTCACATTCTTTCGTTAAGCAGTTTTACCTCAAGCTCCGCATCTGTGTTCTATTGATTTTGTTTTGGACGCTCTGCTCACTGCTGCCCTAATTTTGTACAACTTGCAGGCACCATTCAGCAATCTTTCTCTCATTTGTTCCCGCACATGTCCTGGCTAGCTAATTTGCGGCGCTGGGAATTCAGCTTCTCAGGGTGAGCAGACTGGCTGAGTTGCAGGATGTCAGTGTCGTTCTTTCTGAAGGCAGTGACGATGAAGAGCGTTGGGAGGGCTTTAGTCGAGGATGGGCAACTTTAGTTCCATATGGTACCACGCTGACTCCCACCAGCTCTCTGTGATCTCGTGACCTCAGCTCTGTGTACCTCACTCTGTTGGCCTGGACGTGGCCTCCTTAACTTCATCTGCCTCCAGCTTTGTCTTATACCGACAGTATGGACACGGGCCCGTGGCCTCCCAACTTCTTTGTAGAATATTCAGGAAAAATCAGTTGTTTTATTTTTATTATTAATTACTGCGATTCATGTGGTTTGAGAGCTGTGTGCTACAAGCTAAGTTGTAAGTCTATTTGTCCATTTTTGCATTTGTTGATGGATTTTATATAAAACGATTTTTTAAAATGTAAAGGTAAGCACCATTGTAGGTGTTAATTATTGGATACATTTTAGTCATTCCAGCCAAAACATGTGTACTAACACATTGTGCAAATCTACAAATTTAGTTAGCACAGAAATCATCATTTTGAAGTTTGAAGGCATTTTTTAAAAGATTTATTTATTTGAGAGAGAGAGTGGGGGTGGAGGCCAGAGGGAGAGGGAGAGAGAGAATCTGGAGCAGACTCCCTGCTGAGTGCAGAGCCAGACACGGGCCTCCATCTCACGACCCTGAGATCATGATCCAAGCCAAAAACAAGAGTTGGACGCTTAATCCACAGCATCACCCATGTGCCCCTTGAGGTCTTTTGTTTTGTTTTGTTTTGTTTTTTGCACAGCCTTTGCTAACGAAGCCCCAGAAGTCAGGTAGCATCTTCCCTGGCACATTCTATTCATAAACAAAGACTTCCCCAGGTTCAAGTGGAAGAATCATGGACCCCTCTTCATGGGAGAAGTCAAAGAATTAGTTTATGTCAAGGAATTTGTATAGGTGTTTAATAATCACCACAACTGCAGGCTCTTTCTGTCCAAAATTCAGGTTGTTTTTTGTTTGTTTGTTTGCTTTGGGTTTTTTTTGGTAGATTGCATTATTGGCCCTGTTCTTCGCCTATCCCTTTAATGACAACCTGTCTTAGTCAGCTCCATCTGATGTAACAAAATACTAGAGACTGTGTGACTTAAACAACAGACATTTTCAAAACCACAGTGAGATACCACCTGTTCACAGCAGTCAGAATGGCTAAAATTAACAACTCAGGAAAAAAACAGATGATGGTAAGGATGCAGAGAAAAGGGAACCCCCCTTAATGCAAGCTGGTGCAGCCACTCTGGAAAACAGTATGGAGGTTCCTCAAAAAGTTAAAAATAGAGCTGTCCTACAACCCAGCAATTGCACTGCTAGGTATTTATCCAAAGGATACAAACGTAGTGATCCAAGGGGGCACCTGCACTCCAGTGTTTATAGCAGCAATGTCCACAATAGCCAAACTATGGAAAGAGCCCAGATGTCCATCGATGGATGAATGGATAAAGAAAATTGGGCATGTGCGCCAGCACACGCGCGCGTACACACACACACACACACACACACACACAGAGGAATATTATGCAGCCATCAAAAATGAAATCTTGCCATTTGCAATGACATGGATGGAACTAGAGGATATTATGCTAAGCAAAATAAGTCAGTCAGAGAAAGACAAATACCATATGCTTTCACTCATATGTGGAATTTAAGAAACGAAACAGATGGACATAGAGGAAGGGAAGGAAAAATAAGATAAAAACAGAGAGGGAGGCAAACCATAAGAGACTCTTAAAGATAGAGTACAAACTGAGGGTTGCTGGAGGGAAGGTGGGTGGGGGAATGGGGTAACTGGATGATGGACATGAAGGAGGGCACTTGATGTAATGAGCACTGGGTGTTATATGCAACTGATGAATCACTAAATTCTACCTCTGAAACTAATTAAAAAGAAAAACAGCAGACATTTATTTTTCACAGTTGTGAAGCTTGGGAGTTCAAGGTGCTAACAGCTTTGGTTATTTGAAGGCTCCCTTCCTGGCTTACAGCAAGCTGCCTTTTTACTGTATCCTCACATGGCAGAGAGATGATGCTTTGGTGTCTCTTCCTCTTCATATGAAAGCACAAATCTCATCATGAGTGCTAGTTATTAAGCTAATTATTACCCAAACGCCCCACATCCTAATACTATTACATTGGGAGTTAGGGCTTCAACATATGAATTTTTATGGGGATACAAACATTCAGTCCATGCACAACCCTTCCGTGTGACTTTGCAGTCCCTTCTACTCCTCCGTAGGAGGAGTAGTTTTTTCCTGCCCTTTTACTTTGTCCTTGAACATGCAGACTTGCATTGGTCAATGATATATTAGCCGAAATAACAGAAGCAGAATTTGAAATGCTCTTGAGTCATGGGCCTGCCTTTTTGAGCCTCTGCCACTGCCATTAGGAGAACATTATCCGTGTTTACTAGAGTCCCAGGAGGAGGATGAGACTTGTGTCAAGCAGATCTGTCCCAGTTGCCACAATCTGAAGAAGAAGCACCCCAACCAGTCTGCAGAATTCTAGGGAGAAGCAGAGCTGCCCAGCCAAGCTCCTCACAGGCCAGCTATAGCCCAGCAAATCTACAAAGAAGTGAATATTTTAAGTCACGTAGTTTTGGGGTGGATTTTTTAATGCAGCAATGGTCAACCAAAACAGTCTTATGTTATTAAAGTATATCTTGTGTTCCATGGTGGAATTGCAAAATATTTCTCATATATGTCCTTTATGTATTTCCTTCCAAGTATATTTCCAGGTTTTTGCTTATACATTATTACTTTGAATGAAATATTCACCATTGTATTTTTCTTCAATTAAAAAAAAAATTTTTTTTTATTTTAAGTAGGCTCCACACCCAGTGTGGAGCCCAATGTGGGGCTTGAACTCATGACCCTGAGATCAAGACCTGAGCTGAGATCAAGAGTCTGACACTTAACCAACTGAGCCATCCAGGTACCCTTCACTATTGTATTTTAAACTGTAAATAGCAAAGCAATTAAGATTTTTTTTTAAGATTTTAGTTATTTATTTGACAGAGAGAGAGCACAAGTAGGGGGAACAGAAGAGGGAGAAGCAGGGTCCCCACTGAGCAGTGAGCCCAATGCTGGGCTCAATTCCAGGACCCTGAGATCATGACCCGAGCTGAAAATAGACACTTAACCAACTGAGCCGCCCAGGCACCCTAGCAATTAAGATTTAAATATTAGTTTTGTGTCCAGCTACCTTACTGGATTTTCTTATTATTACTAATACCTTTTCAATATTAGTTATAAAAAACTGCATTCTATTTTGTATAGATACTAGATGATTATACTTAAATCTATGTTTCACTGCAACTCCAACACCATATTTTTCATGCACAATGTCTTTACCTGTGAGTTTATTATTTTAAGTCATCTTTTATGTAACTGGACTATATCCTCAATAAACTCTATGCAGGCATAATTTATATGCAATAAAAGACACATATTTTAAGTGTACAGCTTAATGAGTTTTGACAAATGTATATAACTGGGTAACCAGTACTATAATCAAGATACAGGATGTTTCAATTATTCTGCAAGGATCCTTTTAGCTCTGTGAAGTCAAACTCCATTCTGAACCCGAAAGCTTATGTTGATCTCCTTCTTGTCACAATAGATTAATTCTGTCTCTTCTCGAATTTAGTAAAATTAGAATCATGCAGTTTGCTCTTTTGTATCTGGCTTCTTTTGCTCAACATAATATTTCTGCAATTCAACCATGTTGTTGTGTGTATTGATAGTACCGTTATTATTTTTTAAATTTCAAGTAGATTTTCAACACCTTTTCATATACTGAGTAGCCATTCAGATATCTCGTGTGAGCTATTTAAATCTTTTGCCTATTTTTAAAGTAGTGTTTGTATTTTTATCAGTTAGTGGAAGTTCTGTATATCTTCTGAACTGTAGAACATATCACATGTGTGTGTTGTAAAAATTTTCTTGTGTGTGCCTTTCCTGTTCGTGTACTTAATAGGGTCTTTGGAAGAGAACAGTTTTGGGAGACAATTCTTCGCAGGTTTCTCACGTTTCTTCATTTATTGTGAGCAAGTTGCTAACTGAACTTTTCTCTGGACTGTGTTTTAATGGATATTTGTATAGCACTCAGCCTTGAAGGAAGGAGATGGTGTCTCCCTCCAGTGCAGAGGGCAGGGATGCTGACTGTCCAGTGTAATAAAGATAATGTTTCCTTCGGGTCCAAAGGGCAGTCATGCCTACTGCTCATCATATTCTGAGTTCCTGAAGCTCTGGGTTCCTCTTCTACAGTGCAACCCACTGCCTGTTCAGGCATCCATCTGGGCCCATCTGCCACACCCCGGTGGGATTCTGGAGACAAAGAGAATTGGTAGAAATAGGCTAATGGTGACACTACTCGCTGTGCCATGAGTAATCAAGCTCTGACTCAGGAGTCTTGCATGACAGCATCCGTGGAACTAAGGGAGGCTAACTCATAAGTTTGCAAGTTGGATGAAATCTCAGTTCTTTCACAGTTCTTGGCAAAGGACCTTTTTAATTTTGTGAAGCATATTTTGTCATTTTTCCTTTTATCACTCATGCTTTTTGTTTGTTTGTTTGTTCTGTTAAAGAAACGTATCCCACATTGAGGAGGGTATGTGCTATGGTAAGTGCTGTGAAATGTGTAAGCCTGAGGATCCACAGACATGTACCCTGGGGCAAATAATACATTATGCTTTAATTAAAAAATAAAAAAAATTAAAAAATAAATAAATAAATAAATAAATAAAATAAAGGTAAGGAGCAGCATTAAACCAAAAAAAAAAAAAAAAAAAAGAAACGTATCCCAAGATCACTATGATTTCCTTCTAAAATTTTGTAGTTTGGGTTTTATGTTTAGGTCTGAGATCTATTTCAAGTCAATTTTCATGTATGTTATGAAGAGTGGGTTGTTTGGATTGAAAAACTATTGAAATCTAGTTGTTCTAGCACCATTTTTGTAAAAACTATTCTTTTCCTCTGAATTATCTCAGCAGCTTTGTAATAATCAAAGGACCATGGATACATGAGTTTATTTTTGGATTCTCTGCAGTTCCATTGGTCTATCTAAATCTACTTATGTACTACAGCTTCGTAATATGTCTTGATATCAGGCAGCTTAATTCCTCCAACTTCATAATTAAAAAAAATAATTCGGCTCTTCTAGGTTTTTGCTCTTTCATATACATTTTTAAATCATCTTACCAATTTCTACAGAAGTCTTGCTATGGTCTCTTTGGGATTGCATCAATTCTATCAATTTGTGGAAAACTGAATCTAAATATTTAGTTTTCCAATCCATTAACAAACATCTATTTATTTCCGTTTTCTTGATTTTTCTCACCAATACTTGGTAATTTTCAGTCACACTTCTTTCAGTTATTTTGCTAAATTTATTCCTAAGTATTTCAGCTTTGGGATGCTATTGTAAACGGTATCGTTTTATACAATTTACTTTATTATTTATTTATAGCATAGAGAAACATGATTGGTTGTTGTATCTTAACTTGGGTAGTACTATACTGCTGATTTCACTTATTAGCTCTGGTAGCTTTATGTAGATGATCGTCTTATTTGTGAATGAAGAAAGATTTACTTCTTCATTGCCGATCTCTATGCCCTTTTATTTCCTTTTCTTGCTTTTTTTGCACTGCATAGTTTTCTTTGTGGAAGGATATTAATTAGAAAATTAAATTCTGTTAATAAATATAGGACTTTCTGGCTATTTGGCTTCAGGAGTCTGATTTGTAAATTCGTGTTTTTCTTAGAAAAGTCCTAAACCAATTTGGCTTTTCCATTTCTTCTTGAACGTATTTTGTAATTCGTGTTTTTCAGGGAAGTTGTTCATTTCATCTAGGTTATTCAGACTATTGGTATACACTTTTAAAGTAATCTCTTATTTTTTTAATGATTGTCGTATCTTTAGCCATTACTCTTCTTTTATTCCTGATATGGTAATCTGAGCTATCTTTTTTGTTTTGTTACTATTCAATTCAGCTACAGCCTTAACAACGTTATTACTCTTCAGAGAACAGGTTTTTGTTTCATTAATTTTCTCAATTTTTTGTGTTTTTTTGTTTTATTGATATCTGCTCTTATCATTTTTACTAACATTAGGCTTAATATTGCTCTTCTTTTTATGGCTTCATAATGGGGAATCTTTGATAATAGATTTTAGAATATTCTTTTCTTCTAATATAAGAATTTAAAGCTATAAATTTTCCTATAAGTAATTGCTTTAGTTGCAGCTCATAAATTTTATTATGTTTAATTTTCATTTTCTTTTAGGTCATATTTTCTATTTTCCATTGCGATTTTTTGGGGGCCCATATTTATTTAGATCTGTGTTATTTAATTTGCAAGTATTTGGGACACATTCCAGGTATTTTTCCATTATTGACTTCTAATTTAATTCTGTTGTAGATAGAAAACATGATATATAATTTATAGGGACATCTTTTGTGGACAGTAAATGCTCTATCTTGGTGAATTCCACTTATGCTTGAAAAAAACATGTATTCTGTGGTTAAGGCAGGGAGTGTTCTATAAATATCAGTTAGGTCAAGTTGGTTATCACGTGCATATCTTTTACACCTTATTGCTTTTGTCTTTATTTGCTCTGTAAATTACTATCAATTGTTCTATTAATTTGTTCTACAATTACTAAGAAAGTCATGTCAACATCTCTTAACTCTTACTGTGGATTTGTCTATTTTTCTTTATAGTTCTGTCATGTTTGTGTTTCATGTACTTGGATTTACCATTTCTGGCAGTCTTCATTTCTTTGTGTATACCCAAGTTTCCATCTGGAATTGTATTTCTTCTGTTCTATAAACTTTTAAAAATATTTCTTATAATGAAGGTTTTCTGGTAACTAATTCAGCTTTTGTTTGTCTAAAATAAAATCTTTGGTTTGTTTTCATTTTGGAAAATAATTTTGCTGGGTGTCGAATTTCAGGTTGGCAGCATTTTCTGTCAATATTTAAAACATGTCGTTTCATCGTTTTCCGACCTACTTTATTTATGACCGGGGGTCTGCACTCATTCTTATTTCATATCCTTGAGATTAGAGAAACAAAGAAGGTAAGCCCTAGAACTCGCTGCCTGGAGACAGTGTTCGCTCAGCAGCGCACTGAGGTGAAAGCTGAACATAGCCTAGTAGTGTTGGTGAGGCAAGGATACAGTTTAAAGTTTGCAGAGGTCAAGGGAGCTGCAGTTTTCAGGACATAATACTGAAGAGGATGGAGCTATCAGGGAAGAGTTCTGTTGCTCTGCAGAAGAATCTTCCCATCTTTGACTAGATACCCATCTGTGCACGCACAAAAGGAAAGTATAGACTGACGAAGAACCACCAGACTCCTGGAGCTCACAGGGAGGTGGGAACACATTACGTTCTAACAGCCTGAAGTCAAATGTCCTCCTAATGAATGAGACATCAGAGTTCTCAGACGTGCATTGTCTCTGCAGTAGAGCCAAATAGCCTTTGACTAAAGGACAATGATGTTAATTAATGAAGCTTAAAAATCAAACCTGAAAAAAGATCGAACTGAATCCAAGGAATTTATCTGCACCTCAAGACATGCCCTCAGATCTTTTTTGAATTTGGTTTGATTGTGGTAAGAACACTTAACATGAGATCTACCCTCTAAATTCATTTTAAAGTCTACAACACATTATCGTTGACCTTAGGTGCAGTGTTGTAAAGCAAGTCTCTACAGCTTATTCATCTCGCTTAACTGAAACTTATGCACATTGATTAGTAACTCCCCACTTCCCTCTCCTCCTAGCTCCTGGCAACTACCATTCTGTTCCTTGATTTTATGAATTTGACTATTTTAGATACTTCATATAAGTGAAATCATGTCGTTCGTCTTTTTGTGACTGGCTTATTTTACTTAGCATAATGTTCTCACGATTCATCCATGTTGTTGCATATTGCAAAATTTCCTTTTTTTTTTTTTCTAGAAGTTGAATAGTATTCCACTGTATGTATATACCACCATTTCTTTATCCATTCATCCATTGATGAACATTTAAGTTGTTCCTACATTTTGGATACTGTGTCAATGAACATGGGAATGCTAATATCTCTGAGATCCTGATATCATTTTTTTTAATAAATATCCAGAAGTGGAATTAATGGATCATATGGTAGTTCTATTTTTAATCTTTTGATAAACCTCCATATTGTTTTCCATAGCAGCGGCACCATTTTGCATTCCCACCGACAGTGTGAAAGGGTTCCAGTTTCTCCACTTACTTGCTGACACTTACTGTATTTTTGTATTTTTGATAGGTGGGAGGTGGATACCTCAGTGTGGTTTTGATTTTCATTCCCTTGATACCCAATGACGTTGGGTATTTTTTCATGTACCTGTTGGCCATGTGTATGTTTTCTTTGGGAAAATAGCTATTCAAGCTCTTTGCTCATTTTCGAAATCAGTTTTTTAGGGGTTTCTTTTGCTATCGAATTGTAGGAATTCTTTATATATTTTGGAAATCAATCCCTAGTCAGATACATAGTCTCCAAACATTTTTTCCATTTTGTAGGTTGCTCGTTTACTCTGTTGATTGTTTCCTTTGATGAACGGAAGCTTTCCTTTTGATGTAGTCTCAATTGTTTATTGTAGTTTTGGTTGCCTCTACTTTTGGTCTTATCCATGAAATCATTGCCAAGACCAATGTTATGAAGCTTGTCCCCTATTTTTTTTTTTTTAGGATGTTTACAGTTTCAGGCCTTACATTTAAATCTTTAATCTATTTTGAGTTTGTTTTTTTTTATTCTCTAAGATAAGGGTCCAATTAATTCTTTTGCATGTGGACATTCAATTTCCCTAAGACCATTGAAGACACTGTCTTTTCTCCATTATGTATTCTTGTCACCTTTGTCACAGATCAATTAACCATATATGCATGGATTTATTTCTGGGATCTTTATTGTGTTCCATTGGCCTATATACCTATCTTTTTGCTAGTACCATACTATTTTGATTACTATAGTTTCGTAATCATAAAGTGTGATACCTACAGTTTTGTTCTTCTTTCTCATAATTGATTTGGCTATTTGTGTTTCCATCAGAATTATAGAATTATTTTTTACAATTTCTATTAAAGAAATGCCATTGTCTGGCTCAGTTGGTACAGCAAGTGACTCTTGGTCTTGAGGGCATGAATTCAAGCCCCATGTTGGGTGTAGAGCTTACTTAAAAAAAAAACAAAAAAAAACGCCATTGGGATTTTGACTGAATCTGTAGATTGAATCTGTAGATTGCTTTGGATAATATGGACATTTTAACAATATTAAATCTTCCAACCCATGACGTGCGATGTCTTTGCCTTTGTTCGTGTCTTCTTTATTTCATCAATGCTTTGTAGTTTTCAATATGCAAGGCTCTCACCTCCTTAATTAGGTTTATTCCTAAGTATTTTCTTTTGGTAATTGTAAATTGGCTATTGTAATATTGTTTTCCTAATTTCCTTTTCAGATAGTTCATTGTTAGTGTATAGAAATGCAACTGAGTTTTATATGTTGATTTTTTTTATTCTACAACTTTACTGAATCCATTTATTCTGACAGTTTTTTGATGGGGGCTTTAGGATTTTCTAAATGTAAGATAATGTGGTCTGAAAACAGGGACAATTTTACTTCTGCCTTTCTGAGAATAATGCCATTTATTTGTTTATTTATTTATTTAGCTTATTTCTCTGACTAGATTTCTGGTATTATGTTAAATAGAAATGGCAAGAGTGTACATCCTTGTTTCATTCTCAATCTTGGGGGAAAGCTTTAATGTTTCACCATTGATTATGTCAGCTGTGAGCTTTTCATATATGCCTTTATTATGTTGAGGTACTTTGCTAGTTTGGTGAGTTTGTTCATGAAAGGATATAGAATTTTACCAATGCTTTCTCTTTATTTCTTGGGATAATCATGATTTTACACTTTATTTTGTTAATGGGATATATGACATTAATTGATTTTCCTATGTTGAACCATCCTTGTGTCCCAGGGATATATCAAGATATATGATGCTTTTAATGTACTGATGAATTTGGTTTGCTAGTATTTTGCTGAGTTTTTTGGCATCTATATTCTTTTCTCGTGGTATCTTTGTCTGGCTTTGGTATCAGAGTAATGCTGGCCTCATAAAATGAGTTTGGAGATACTCGTTCTCCTCCAGTTTTTTGGAAGAATTTGATAAAGATTGGTGTTAATTCTTCTTTAAATGTTTGGTGGAATTTCCCAGTGAAGCAATCTGGCCCTGGATTTTTCTTTGTTGGGAGGTTTTTGATTATTGATTTCATCTCCATACTAGTTATAAGTCTGTTCAGACTTTCTATTTTTTGTGATTCATTCTTAGTAGATTGTATATTTCTAGGACTTTATCCATTTCTTCTAGGTTATCCTATTTGTTGGTGTATTGTTCATACTAGTCTCATGATTCTTTTTATTTCTGTGACATCAGTTGTAATGTCTCTTCTTTCATTTCTGATTGTTTCCATAAGCTGCCTTTTAGTTCACATATTTTAGTCTCTTTTTATTTAAATAATACCGCATTTGTTAGTTCAATGAATTTTTGTTGAGACCATTGTATTTTATACATTGATGATGTAGGTATGAAAAAACAATCAGATAAGAACTCTCCCCTTTTGGATCTTGGAATTTATTAATATGGTTATGACAATGCTTACGTCTTCTGGAATAAAACGAGCCTATGTCAATACTACGTTAAGTTCTATTTCCCTTGTCCAAATACAAATGCATAAAGCCCAGTTAAAGTTCCACTCCAACCACACTGCCTTCCTCCTCTGCCCAATAGATGTCTCCCTTCTTCTCACATATTATTATATTATCACTTGTATCGATGTGCAGACCATATATCACACACTCTCGATTTAATTAATTAAATGTACTATCATAATATTTTTATTCTGTATTCTATGGTCTTTTTAAGTTTTTTTTTTTTTTAAGATTTTATTTATTTATTTGACAGAGAGAAAGAGATCACAAGTAGGCAGAGACACAGGCAGAGGGAGAGGGGGAAGCAGGCTCCTTGCTGAGTAGAGAGTCCGATGCGGGGCTCGATCCCAGGACCCTGAGATCATGACCTGAGCTGAAGGCAGAGGCTTAACACACTGAGCCACCCAGGTGCCCCTGGTCTTTTTAAGTTTTTATTTAAATTCCAGGTAGTTAACATACAATTTCAGGTGGTTATTTTTTAACGTTTTTTTTTTTTTTACACTACAATATTTCCTTTAGATCTGTCAAAGGTAAACATAGTCAAACATTAGCTTAAGTGGGAAAAACAGATTTTATTCTGTTTTTTTCTGACAGTAGGGGAAAGAACTGAGCTCCATTCCAATTGGAGCAGAGATGACTGAATGTTTTAAAGGGAGAAAGAGGGAGTAGGGAAAGGGAGGGCTCAAGCAGTGTCAGGGGAGTGAAAAATGACAAAAAGTAGTTAAGAGGGTCGGTCAGTGTAAATGCAATTAGGCCAGCTGTGTCTCCTAGCTAGCAATTATTGAAGTTAGGATTATATAGTCCCACAGAGACTGGGAGACAGAGGTCCTATCCTTCCCAAAGTTTATATTTCAAAGGGATGGCTTCAGGTTCTTGAGAAAGACACTCCTAAATTGTGGGAGATAAGTATGTTTCTCAAAGGGACAGGGAAGGATTTACAATTGTAAGATCTATTTATTTATTTGTTTGTTTGTTTGTTTGTTTGTTTGTTTATTTGGAAATGTTCTAAGAAGGTGGGGGCAGGGGCGTATTGTCAGGTGTTCGATAGAACAAACAGCAAATTCTTTTGACAGCCTGAAGCTTTTTCAGGCAGGAACTCAGAAAGAGTGGGTAGTCCCAGGAATGTGGCCTTGGGCTACCAAAAGTCCTGACTGGTTTGAAAAAGTCTCTTACTGTAGGAACTTGAAGAAGTAGTTATGTCCTGAGAGTTCTTTTGTACTTCCTGAATCCCATCCTTATATCCCTTACACAATATTCCTGGCACATAGTAGGCTCTTAAGGAATGTTGATCAAATTTATTTAGATACTAATAATTCTATAAAACAACGAGATCCCAGTCATTTTTTTTCTTTTCTGTTGGTATTCATTGGCCTGTTCTACTCATCATTGCGTACTCAAGACCTAGTGCGAGGGCTGCCTTGTGCAGTTTATATACTGCGCAAGTATGTCTGGATGAAGGGGTAGAGGGGAACTTCAATCCAGCTTGTGCTTTACTTGCTGTGAGCCCTAACACCAGCATTCATCCCTCTAAATCACACAAATACATCAATGGGCTAGTGGCTATCCTGTCAGTTACAATGCCTGGGTCACAGGGTTCTAAATGATGCCAGGTAGACATGTTCTAACTTGTGAAGAGTTGAGATGAAAGCAATTTTAAACTAAATTCTTCAACGATGACCTTGATTTTTGCCTTGCTTTGCAATAAGTTTCATTTGCTAAGGTTCAGGTGTTTGAGCACTAGGGAACACAAGTTAGTCCATTATAAGGGTCTGTTTGATTTAGATTCTACTGAAGGTCTTCAAGAGATTGGATTTGTAGCCAGGGGCCTCTCAGATATAGCCATTACCTTGGTAACCAGTGTCACAATTGAGAAAGACACAGATTCTTCCCTAGGGAGTTAACTGTCTTTTTGTTGATTTTGTTTTTTGGATTAGGGTAAGTTCATCTGTTTTCATTATCTTTGTTACACAGGTTTATGCAGAGATATTTTCAAGTAGGGCCATGATTTATTCTTGAGTAATACTAATTTTCTTTTTTATGTTCCTGGTTTTTTTTTTTTAGACTTCGAAAGGCTGTACCTATTTTTCAACTCAAAGTTTGCCAGTGTTTCTTTCCTTCACATATTGACTTGTACATTCCCATTAACCCATCCCCAACTGTCTCTACCAAAAACAAACAAATCCCACATAAAAAATGAAACACTATTTTGAATTTTTGCAGTGTTTATAAACTGTATGTTACTTAGGAAGTAATTAATTAAAAAATTGACAATGACAATGGAAAGTGATATGTTTACTTGGATTAAGAAAATTGGTTTTTAAAGTTCTTCATGGCAATGCAAATATTTAATGTCAGATAATAATATATTGCTATATATTCTTGTATCTTGAAAAGGATAAAACAGCTTGTATTACCCTCAACTTTACTAATATCTACCTTTTAGACTTGTGTAATTGACAGAACTGGCTTTTTTTCAGCTTTTGTCTAAAACCGAAATAGATTCAAATGTCTTCCATTAAGCATTAGAGAGTATTAAACATTAAGCATTAAATTGTTGCCCACTTGTAAGAAGCAAAGATTCTTATTTGTCTGTTTCAAGACTCATCAGAGCACATTCTTCAGTTACCATGGAAACTATCTCCAGCTAAATTTGAGAGGGTCTCTGAACAGAACTGAAATGCCAGCACTAATAGAAAGAACCATGTTTTAATTCTTCAGGAAATTATTTGCCTTTTTTGTGCGGGGTTGGGGAGTAGGCTCAGCTAAGGTGCCAAATTATTCAGTCAGACCACAATGACTTGGCTATTAATGGTTCTGAAGATATACTTCAGTGGATATATTTTTTTTGATGGAGAAAGAAGAATGAGAGGATTGGAAAAGAAAAGCTGACAGAACTCACACTGATGAACAAATTATTTAGTTTTCAAAGTTGGGCATTTCAGCTATGTGGGTTTTACTATTAATTTCATCAGTCTTACTCAAAAGTGAATGTTATGATTCATATTAGTTTATATTTACATGTTCTCAGATAAATAGTGACAATCTGCGAGATGCTTATTTTCAGAAGTTATTTTGTAATCTTTGTCATATAATATAGTTACACTTTCAGTCCGTATATCAAAAATATTACAGAATGTCTAAGTTTAAGAGATATTTACAATTTTGTTTTACTTGGTACAGTTACAGGCAATGTTACAGTAAATTGAACATTTCTCCAGTAACAGAAATTCATAGTTGTATTATAAAGGTTATTTTAGTTTTTTGAGTAATGTAAAAACTAGGTACAATTATGACAACTTTTTTCTTTCTGCCCGAGTAGAAATATTTAAACTTTAGATGCTTGCTTATGTTTTCATAAACATACTTTTATTTGGAATTTATTTTTCATGACGGGCAAATTTAGAGAAGTCAATGAATTGTGAAATGGAAAGGAAAGAATGTAGATATTTCTAGAAGTTAACCCAGCCCTCTGATTTTCCATTTGAAGAAAACACTCCCAGGTGATTTCCTAATTTTGTCATGTTACACCTGTACTGTGAACTCTGTTGGAACCTGAGATTCTTAATCCCCAATCCAGTGTGGTTGGCCTTTCCATGTGACTTATTTTATAAATCACCTTTCCAGTTTTTTGTTGTTTTTTTTTTAGAGAAGAGGGAGGAGCAGAGGGAGAAGAGGGAGAATCTCAAGCAGGCTCCACGCCCAGCTCAGAGCCCAATGTAGGACTTGATCTCACGACCCTGAGATCATGACTTGAGCCCAAATCAAAAGTCGGATGCTTGACCAACTGAGCTACCGGGTGCCCCTAAATCTCCTTTTTATCTGAAGACTGTCTATATGGTAGTGTTATGTATGTCTATTAAAGTAATTGAAAAACCCAAAGGTTTACTAGACTTTTTGGCCTTTTGGTCAAAGTGAAATTTGCCTCTGTAATTAAGACAATAGTTCAGTAAAAGAATGATAACCCCCCAAGTTTTCTGAATATGTGTGCTTTGGGAAACCCCAATGTGGGTGGCACTAAATATTTTCAACAGAAAATATGTGGGAAACAATTAGAAGTTGAGGTTTGTCATGAAACACATAAACGTGAATAGACAAGGAAACACACATTCACTTCTTTGTTGGTGGGACCTATCTCCATTTCAAGTGGTATACCAAGTGTGATGTTTTCATTTCTCATGCTAATGTTTTTATGGCATGGCTAATTCAGAATTTACTATATATGCATACATCCTGTTCCTATGGAATTAAACCCTGAAAATTATTATTATATTATAATTATATAATATATTATATATGTATAATATATTATATATATAATAATTATATTAAATAATTATTTCCTCTGCTGAAACATGAAATGAGGTTTTAATAAACCCTGATATAAAATAATCAAAAGTCAGAATATGAATAGTCTCATCTATTGGAGAAAACACTAAATGTAGACTTAAATGTCTTCAATTCAGATTTTAACCGTGTCATTTACTTGTAAATTACAGATTCAGTAAGAACCTGACAAGCGAACAGAAGCAGGAAAAGCAAGAGATTTTCCCTGGGACAGGATGTGTACTTCTATGACTATTTATTTGTAAAATGCTGACTCTGTTATGTAAAGGTCTAACAATCACGGCCTTCTCATCATCAATACTGGCTACCCAAGCCCAGATATTCTTACGACATTTCTTTATTTCATCCCAGAAGCTATAGATAGGAGGATTTCAAGGAAGACCATCATCTTTTGGAACTTTATGCTTAGGCTGACTGAGTAGCCAAATATTTGTTGTTCATTAATTTGTCTAGATGACTAATAAAATTTAACATAGTATTCTGTCCCTGTTTTATGTATTTCAATTATTTAATGTGCTTTGATCCTGTGGTGATTGTATCACAACAAGGACAATTTATAAAATTGAATACTTGATAAATAATAATGTTAATTAGTTATTTAGTTCCCCCCATAGAATCGACAGATAAAAATCTATTTCATTTCCTTGAGGATAATATTTGATGAGAAATGAGTAAGTATTTTCATTAAGAAGTGGATTTCTTTTAAAGTGCAAAATATTGGGACACCTGGGTGGCTCAGTCTATTAAGTGTCTGCCTTTGGCGTGGGTCATGATCCCAGGATTCTGGGATCGAGCCCACATCGGGCTCCTTGCTCAGCAGGAGCCTGCTTCTCCCTCTGCCTGCTATGTCTGTCGCTCCCCTGCTTGTGCCCTCTCTTTCTCTCTGTAGCTGACAAATAAATGAAAATCTTAAAAAAAGTAAAGTGTAAAATGTTAAAAGCATTTTCTCTATCTTCTTAAAAGTTCTGAAAGCTGATGGAACATTCAACTTGCTCACCCATCACAAGGTCAAACTGGTCAGCTTTGCAAAAGTTAAGCCCCTTCTGTTCCATCAATAGGTATGGTAGCTCACAAACACTGTCCTGAGCCACCTCATAATCATAAGTACATGAGGGCATATGGGGCAACAGAGAAGAGGTGAACTCTGTGGCAGTAATGTAGCTCTAAATCAATGAATCTATGCATAAACTTTTTTTCAGTGACCTGTTTTAGCAGCTTGAAGAATAGAGGTGGAAGGTCTCAACTGGGGAAGCAAAAGTAAATAACTTTGAATCATTTTATTATAGCATGACTCTTATACAACTGTAGAATAAACGTGCATCAGACACGTATTTGACTTATTAATAAGGTTGCCCGTAGCACAATCAGAGAAATGTCTGATTTTAGGGCTGGGGCAGGAAATAGACAAGATGAGCCTGGAGCATCTTGTAATGCCAAAAATTGGAAGTGCAGGGGCACCTGGGTGGCTCAGTGGGTTAAAGCCTCTGCCTTCGGCTCAGGTCATGATCTCAGGGTCCTGGGATCAAGCCCCACATCGGGCTTTCTGCTCAGCAGGGAGCCTGCTTCCCCCTCTCTCTCTGCCTGCCTCTCTGCCTACTTGTAATCTCTCTCTCTGTCAAATAAATAAATAAAATCTTTAAAAAATATATAAAAAATAAAACCTTTAAAAAAAAATTGGAAGTGCAAAAGAAAAAGAAAAAGAAAAAAAGAATCATAGGGGCATATGAAATAGACATATAAGCAAACTGAAAGATTTTCCAATGGTCAAAGCTGCAGCTATTTGAAAAAAAAATATTGGATTTAAAATAAAGTATAAAATAAGTATCCAAGAGTCCATACTGATAGAATTAAATGACTGAATAAATAAATAGAGCTGAAGAGACAAATTTCCCATGCAGAGTTCTAAATAATTTATGTAGGTACTCTGCTGTCAAGAAATAGGGGCATATGGGGCACCTGGGTGGCTCAGTGGGTTAAAGCCTCTGCCTTCGGCTCAGGTCATGATCTCAGGGTCCTGGGATGGAGCCCTGCATCGGGTTCTCTGCTCAGCGGGGAGCCTGCTTCCCCTTCTCTCTCTGCCTGCCTCTCTGCCTGCTTGTGATCTCTCTCTCTCTGTCAAATAAATAAATAAAATCTTCAAAAAAAAAAAAAGAAAGAAAGAAATGGGGGCATAGAATTGTGTAAGACTGATGAATCACAGACCTGTACCCCTGAAACAAATAATACGGTATATGTTATTAATTAAAAAAAAAAAGAAATGGGGGCATAACTAACTCAAAGAACATCTGTGATACATATATACCCATAATATATGTTATACATACATACAATATATCTATATGTGTTTATCTATCTGTGCAGGTGTACATCTATACAGAAAGAGAGAGTGAGTTTGATTGAGATGGATTTATATTAAGTCAGTGAGGAAAAAAAGACTTGCTGAAATAAGTATACTCAGTGAGAGACAGAACTGATTAGTATCCTACCGGGCAATAAAATCTACAATCTTTTGGGTTATCTTTCCTGCCAAAAAGAAATCATTTGCACCTCTACTGGAAAAAAAAAAAATCCATATCATTGACACATAATTCACAGAACCTGAGCCTAATCAAACATAACTAGTAAGTCAAACAAAGGTACATCCCCTAGAGAATTAGATAACCCTCGGGTGGTCGTGTTAGACAATGTTCTGATAGGATATTGAAAATGCTTTTGTCCTATTTTGAATTGGTATAATTTTCTTCAGGGATAGCAGTTTCTTCCCCTAATATCTAAAGGCTGCTTTCTGTAGTTCTAACAGCATTATGCTCTAGTGAAAGCCCCCTATTTTGAACTGAATTATCCCCCTTTTGCAGTATCGCAGAATACGAATTTCTGCCCAAACAGAAAAATAATCTTCTTTCCAGAATTTGTCTGGGGTTGCACAGAATTTTAATATCAGGGAAAGTCTTTGATCTTCATAAATATTCTCCAAACAGAGATACGGGAATTGGCTATATATTTATATAGATATGGTCGAACAGGCCCCCTTATGCCATGTTGAGAAATTCTGAAAAAAGTGAAAAACTTTATTACATAAATATTGTTTCTAACTACTTATAAATATTTTCAATTAGTGATGTGCTTTGAGTCTTTTATTCTGTTTTGCTTATTTATTTTACTTTCTTTTTGGGGCAGGCTGCTACAATTTAGCCATTGTTGGAATAATTTGTACGATGTTGCACTTGGTCCTTGTTTTGGGATCATGTTCAGCCCTCAAGATCCACAGTTGTCACATATTGCACCGTATTTTGTTTCTCTCACAAGGCACATCTTCCTTTTCGGAGCACAAAAGTAATATATGTGAGATCTGCATTTTGAATGCAAGATTTATTTGAAGCTATCATGGGAAGAATGAATGTCCTTCACTTAATAAAGCTGAAAATCCAACTCCATAACGTATTGTTTCTGAAAAGAATTTTTATTAAAAAATACTGCAATAAGAGGTTACCGAATAGCATATTGAAGAGCGGATGTGGAAGTTTCCACCTGAGGGAGTGAAAGTAAATAACTCTGAATCATTTTATCAAAAGAATGCAGCTAACGTTGCAAACCAAGGAAAGAATAATAAATCATAACTCAATACAATTGACCTTTAGACTGCTAAGAGTTTATACATACAATCCCAAGCCATGTGGACTTTTTATACTTCAACATATACTTTAAGAAATATGGACCTCATTTTATGGAACAGTTTTAGATTTATGGAAGAACTGAGATGATACTACAGAGTTCCCTTACATCTCACACCATCTCCCTTATTGCATCTCACATCAGTGCATTTGTTGCAATAAACTAATATTGATATATTATTTTTATGTAAAGTCTATATATTATTCGGATTCTCTTAGTTTTAACCCAAATTCTGTGTTTAGGATTTTATCCAGGACACCGTATTACAGTTAGTCATGTCTCCTTCCATTCTTCTGGACTGTGGCAATTGTCCAGACTTCCCTCATTTTTGAGGACCTGGACTGAGGAGTGCTGGTTAGGTATTTTGTAAGTCTCTTCTATTGGAATTTGTCTGATATTTTTCTCATCATTACAGTGGGATTATGGATTTTTGGAAGGAAGACCACAAAGATAAAGTGCCGTTTCCATTACTCTCTACCAAGCGTACATACTATTAGTATGACTTACTGCTGCTGACGTTAACCTTGATCAGTGGGCTGAGGTTGTGTTTGCCAGGTTTCTCCACTGTAAAGTTACCTAACCCCCTCCTTTTGATACTACATCTTTTGGGAGCAAGTTACTATGCACAATCTGCATTAAAGTGGGGGTGATGCCCCCATTTCTTGATAGCAGAGTATTATCTATACAAATTATTTGGAACTCTGTGTGGGAAATTTGTCTCTTCAGCTCTATTTATTTATTCAGTCATTTAGTTCTATCAGTATGGACTCTTGAATTCTTATTTCACACTTTATTTTATAATCCAATATTATTTTTTTTTCAAATAGCTGCAGCTTTGATCATTGGAAAATCAGTTTGCTTATGTATCCATTTCATATGCCCCTATGATTCTTTTCTTTTCTTTCCTTTTCTTTCCTTTCCTTTCCTTTCCTTTCCTTTCCTTTCCTTTTCTTTTCTTTTCTTTTCTTTTCTTTTCTTGGACTTCCGGACTTTTGGCATTACAAGATGCTCCAGGCTCATCTTGTCTATTTCCTGCCCTAGCCCTAAAATCACACATTTCTCTAAGGAGCCCTGAATGTGTATTATGTGTATATATGTACTTGTCAAAATTCATCAATTGTAGACTTAGGTTTTGTGCAGCTAACTGTCTATATACACTTCACCTAAAATCAGACTTATGAACAAGGTTCCTGTTAGTAGGCTTACTTTTCTCAGTGGTATGAGTTAACAATTCTGAAATTAACTTCTGTGTATTCTGGATTTGTGCAAATGGGTAAAAGTATTGAGGATAATGGAAACCAGATTTCTCACCATTCAGGAACCAGTGACAGAGGAATAAAAATATAGAAAGAGGAGAAATCTATGTGACCTATGGTATTAAATTCAAAGTGAAACTCCAGTTTTTTAGATATAGAAATAAAACATAGAGATAGAAATAAATACAGATATAGGATATAGGTATAAACAGATGAAGATATTTCCTAGCTCTCTGCTAAAAGAGACTAGAGGCAATAAACATCAGTAGCAATGATCAGACCTACCATGCAGATCTTAGTATCTGAATGCCATTCTTGACTAAAAACAACCAGGTTACCTTGGGAAAATGGAAGTAAGAAAGTGTTCAAAGAAACATGGAGATATGTTGGAAGCATGAAGGAGAGCCTCAGCAGAAGCATGGACTGCACTTCCTGGCCTCTGCTACTGAGCAGAGAAAAGGACAGGCAGGGAGGGGCATCGGGTGGGAATGACTCTGTAGGAAGCATAATCCCCAACATATACTGGCTCTTTGGCATTCTCAATAGGTTCATTCAGAACGATTTAGGTCACAGATTAAAAAAATCCAAGTCAAGAAGCAGGGACCACAGAATATATCCCAGTATACATGCAAAGAGGGTTAGAAAAATTCAAGCCAAAGAGAATGATAAGCAACAGAGAATTTCTCTTTACGAATGTATAAAAGCAGGTCTGGACTCTTCTTTATTTCTTCTTGTACACCTGACACAGAAATCTAGGAAGAAATTGTATCACCTGTGTATGGGTACAAACACATGGATGAACTCAAAAATAATCCTGTCAGCATTTAAAAAATGAAAGCATGGAGTATGTAAAGATCTCAAACTCTTACAAACAGAGAGAGCAAAATGGTTCCTGAAAATAAAAATTTTGATGGCTGATATGGGTTCATGGCTAACACAAGAGAGGAGGCAGTATTAGAACATTTACAGATCTGATGAGGGCCTCCTCTCCCATCATAACAAGAAAATAGTCATCGGAAAGATAAAAACCAACAGATGCTTTTCCATAAGTCACTGTGCTAAAAACTAAAAGGGTGAAAAGTACCAGAGAGAAAGCCAGTGTGTTTGACACCTAACAGGATGTTCTGTTTTACCTGTAAATTATTTTCTAATGTAGGAAATTTCTTACCGAATCAGAATTATTCTGTTTGGAGGCCTTTGAGTAAAAGGTTGAAATTTAATGAGGCATCTCCTATACATCAACAATTCAGTATACTCTTGAGTACACATAGAAACAAATTTAACTACAGGAAACAGTTGTCAGCGCTAATGAAAAAAACAACATAATTCAAAGGTTAAAAAACAAAGAAGAAAGAGGACAACTTTAAGGGACTCACACTGGGTAATTCTGGAACAACGGTAGATCAAAATAAATATAGTAATGGATTACAACTAATTTAATAATATAAGAATCCATGAACCCATACAGATGTAAGTAACTAGGAGAGAATGCATAGTCTTTCTTATAGTAGAATGTCAGTAAATGCAGAAGGAATGATTGAGTTAAAAATCATCAAGAGATGTTAAAATTAGTGAATGAAAAGGATCAGGACATTTTCATAGCCTCAGATTGTCTCTTCATAAATTACTTATTAATGACATAGGGATACACAATTGCTCCAAAGTGTGGAAACCTACAGACACCACCTTAACCAAGTAATCCAACTTAACGTCACAACGCTCCTTCTATCATGCACTGACAATGACACAATATGTCTTCTGTGATATTTCCTCTAAAATGTATAACCCACATCTCATCACAAAGAAAGATCAAAATCCTTTGAGAGACATTTTGCAAAATAACTGCCCAAATCTCCTCAAATTTTCAAGTCGAGAAAGATGAAGAAAGACTGAGGAACTCTTTAAAACTAAAGAAAAACTAAAGAGATATGATAACCAAAACAATGCTATAAAGAACATTACTGAAGTATAGATAAATATGAATACAGACTATGGTTCAACAATAGTGGGTCCATGTCTGACTTCCTAATTTTATCAACTACACTATGGTTACAAGAAAATATCCTCATTCTAAGGAAATACATACATTTAATATTCTTTAATACTTAGAGAAAATAGGCATCTCTTCAACTTATTCCCAAAATACTTCAGAAAAAGTAAGTGTAATTTAGAATAGCAGTAGAAAAACATTTGATATACATTTTACGTATAACATACTTATATAAAATAATACAGAAAATGGGCAAAATGTAAACAATTGGTGAATCTGAGTCATGGGCAAATGGTTTCCTGTCCTACTCATCAACTTGTATACAAGTTTGAAATTGAATTTTTCTTAAATTAAATATGTTAAAATTTTACCAAGGAAGTTTAAAAAAATGCTGATTAAAGAAAAGAGTGATAAATATAATAACCTCTGCATACTCTAATAAAAAATAATAGAAGGTAAACATAAATAAACAAGTTTAAGAACGAGAAAGTAGATACAGACATAATCCAGGGGATACTAAAAGATAAAAAGAAAATACTAGCACAACTCTACTGATAAATTTGAAAATAATTCTCTGGAAATTATAGACGAAGTACTAAGTAGAAACAAAAATTATGCTATTGAAGAATACTAACTGGAATAAGAAATATTTGTGATATATATATATAAAAATATAGAACAATTTGCAAATAGATTGACTCTAGCATTACAAAAATAGATATAAAATCAGAATTAGAATAATACATAAAAAGCAATCTGATAATAGAGATTATCTATATAAATTGATTATGGATATCTTCTTTTGGGGGGCCCTTTTGCATTTTCCAAATGTTAGGCAATATTGTATGCTACTTTCTCAAAAATTACAAAAAGCCCTCCAAAATTTCATGAAATACCTATGAAAACACACATTTGAAAAACATGTGCAAAGGCTCTGGAAACTAGAATTTATCATATATCAGAATCTTGGAAGGATTCATACTAATTACAAGCAGATGTTAAGGCTTAAACAAGTCTAATCATAGCCAATGACTGCTTGACCTTTTGCCCTGGAACAATGCAATAGGGAATGGATGCAGTCCTCTGACAGGAAGAGGGTCAACAACACGGAAATTGGCTGGACACCATCTTCTCATTGCAGATATTTTCTGAGGGAGGAAATTCTTCTCCCTGTACCCACCCCCTCATTAGCTCATTCTTTCTACAGTCATTTAGAATATCTAAGAGACCTTGAGAATTATCGGAGTGGATATTTTTGCCTCCACAGCTCTGCTTTGTAACAAGCTCTGTCAAAGACTGGCAATCCCAGCATCAGAAAGAGCAGAGAGAGTGACATCAAGATGGGGACATGGGTTGCTCCTGACTTTGCACAAGAACAGCTAATAACTACTCAAGAACAAGACACCACTGACAGAATCCTAGGACGTGGGGGTGAGGCTGAAGCACCCTGAGAGCATCAGAGACCAAGACAGTCTGCCCTAGAAGCATAAGAGACAGTCTGAAGTCTGTCTTCAGGCAGAGACGGTCTGCCGTAGAAGCATAAAGACAATCTGCCCTAGAAGCATAAGCATAAGAGTTAGAGGAGCAAAACAAACAAACAAATAAATAATGAAAAAGAGTGAAATAAGCCTATGGGAATTATGGAACACAAACGAAAAAAGCAATATGCACATTATGGGAATTCCTGATGGAGGAGAGAAAGAGAAATAAATAGAAAATATATTTAAAGTAATTACAGCTGAAAACTTCCCAAACCTGGGAAGAGAAATGGACATCCAGATCAACAAGGCCCAAGGAATTCCAAGTATATTGAACATGAATAGGGCTACACTGAGACACATCATGACTGTCAAAAGTTAAAGACAAAAAAAAAAAAAAAAAGGATTTTAATAGCAGCAAGAGAAAATTTACAAGGGACTCTCCATAAGACCATCAGCAGATTTCTTAACAGAAACCTTTCAGTCCAGGAGAGAATGGGATTACATATTCAAAATACTGAAAGAAAATAAAGAAAATAACTGTCAACTAAGATTTCTACAGCTGGAGAACCCATTCTTCAGAAATGAAGAAGGGATAAAGACTTTCTCAGACAAACGAAAGCTAAGGGAGTTTATTACCACAGACCTGCCTTATAAAAAGTGCCAAAGGGAGTTCTTCGAGTGGTTGTAAAAGAACACTAACTGACATTGTAAAAGCATAAAAAAGTAGCATAAACCTCACGAATAATGGTAAATATATAGTCATAGTTAAATTCCGTAATATGGTAATAATAGCGTATAATTCACTGACAACTGTAGTTTGAAAGTTAAAAAGAAATGGTAAAGAGAGAAAAAGAAGGACATTATATAATGATAAAGGGGTCAATACATCAAGAAGATAAATTGTAAATATTTATGTGCCCAACATTGGAGCACCTAAACATATAAAGTAAGAACTAACAGAGATAAAACGGAACTAAACAAGAACAGAGCTAAAACAAGAAAAAAACAATACAGGTAATACAAAAATAGTTAGGGACTTTAATATCCTCAACAATGGATAGATCATCCAGACAGAGAATCAATAAGGAAATAGTGGGTTCGAATAACACTATGGACCAAATGGACACAGACATATACAGAACATTCTATCCAACGAAAGCAGTATACCCCTTCTTCTCAAGCACACATGAAGATTTTCTAGGCTGGAGCATATGTTAAGCCACAAAACAAGTCTAAGCAAATTCAAGAAGACTGATATCATATCAAGTATCTTCTCTGTCCACAATGGCATAAAACTACAAATCGATAATGAGAGAAAAACTAAAAAATTCACAAACACATAGAAATTAAACATTTTCTTTTTTTTTTTTTAAGATTTTATTTATTTATTTATCACAGAGAGAGAGAGCACAAGCAGGCAGAGTGGCAGGCAGAGGCAGAGGGAGAAGCAGGCTCCCTGACGAGCAAGGAGCCCAATGCAGGGCTCAATCCCAGGACCCTGGGATCATGACCTGAGCCGAAGGCAGCCGCTTAACCAACTGAGCCACCCAGGCATCCCGAAATTAAACATTTTCTTAAACAACCGATGGAAGGTGGTCAAAAGGGACCAACTTCTGGTTATAAGATAAAAAAAATACTAGGGATGAAGTGTACAACATGACGACTACTGTTAATGCTGCTGTGTGATATATAGGAAAGTTCTTAAGAGAGTAAATCCTAAGAATTCTCATCACAAGGAGAAAATATTTTTCCTTTTTTCTTTTTTTCTTTTTTTATTTCTTTTCATTTTATTTACTTTTTTGTTTGAGAATTTTTTAAATTTAAATTCAATTAATGAACGTATAATGTATTATTGGTTTCAGAGGTAGAGGTCAGTGACTCATCAGTCTTAAGTAATACTCAGTGCTCATTACATCATGTGCCCTCCTTCATGTCCATCACCCAGTTACCCTGTCCCCCCACCTTTTCATTTTATTATATCTACATGAGAAGATGGATGTTAGTTGAATCTAGAGTGGTAATAATTTCACAATATATATGAATCAAACCATCATGCTGCATATACCTTAAGCTTACACAGGGATGTATGTCAATTGTTCTCCAATAAAACTGGAAAAGAAATTCAAGTTGGAGAAATAAGTCAAAAGCCAAAAAAATGCAGAGAATGATAGAAAAGAGAGGTGAAGCAGAACAATACAATAATCATTATTTCATTCTGGCAGATCAACAGAAAAACTTAGAGGTTTAAATGTGATTGATTAAAACAATAAAATGAGCTATAGAATAATTTACTAAGGAAAAAGAACTTTTTAAAAAGATCAGTATAAGAAACACATGGGAAGGGAAAACAAGTCTATAACATAATTAACTAAGGAGTAAATATAAAATAAGTTGAATAAAACAAAATCAAATTGAATAATTGATTTGGTTAAATTCCCCTATAAAAAGATTTTCAGATTGGTTTAAGAAATAAAATCTAGCTATATACTGACTATAAGCAACAAATAGATGATGAAAATAAGGAGATGGAGAAAGGTACGTTAGGCAAAGATGAATTAAAACATCAGACAATAGGGGGCTCAGTCAGTGCAGCATGTGACTCTTGATCTTAGGGTGATGAGTTTGAACCCCACCTTGGGTGCGGAGCCTACTTAAAAAAATTAAATTAAATTAAAATTAAAAAAGAATCAGATGATGATGTTAATATCAGATGTAGTAAAATTGAAAGTGTTCAACAAAAATGATGTTTATAATGATAAACAATACAATAGAAATTGATATGACATCACTAATACTGTATTTGCCAAATAACTAAGTATATAGAGGTTTTAAACAGAACAATCACCAACATATGTATATGTATATGATATTTTATACCTATCTCTATCATTATACATATTTCTTATTTCATTACATTCATAGAACAATTATAAAAAATCATCTGAAATTGGGCAGATAAAAAGCTTAAAAAATTTTAAATGAAGAAAGTAATGCTCTTTCAATAAAATGTGAAAAAACTAAAATCAGTAACAAAGAAGCAACATAAACTTAGTTGCTTTGTGATTGAAAACACTCTAATATGATCTCAAAAAGAAATACAAATTTTACAATGAAGTGTAAAATCATTAACAGATTAATGGAAAACATAACATAATAGATAAAAACCTAAAAGAAGATAGCTAAAATTCTATTTGAATAAATGGTTGAAGTTCTTGATATTCATTTTGATAACTGAGAAAAGAACAAGAAGAGTAAAGTAACAACAGAGTCAGCAAACTCCAGTCTATGGACCAAATCTGGCTTGTTGCCTATTTTGTAAATAGTTACATTGGAACATAGCCACATTTATTTCTTTATGCATTCCCTCTGATTGCCTTACACAACAGTGCCAGAACAGAGTAGTTGAAACAGAGGCCACAAGGATCACAAAATCTAAAATATCCACTACCTAGCCTTTAATGGAAAAAATCTGTTGATCCTAAAATAGACCATAAAGAAATAGCAAGATAATTATAGTCTAAAAAAACCTGATGTAAAGCAAATCGATCAATCAATGAAATGGACAATACCCAGTAGAATCATCTTTAGATAGATTGGTCAGGGAAAGCTAGTCGGAGGAGATACAGAAGTCTGTAGGATGAGACTATGTTCAACATGTGAAGAACTAGGGAAAGAACATTCCTGGCAAAGACAACAATATGTAAGAAAGGCTAACGATCTCAGGAAATAGAAGGTAGGCTAGGGGGATGGAACTAGGTCCTGCAGATCAGGGGAAGAAGATGGGATTTTACTCAGCAGTAGAATTTATAGTAGAAAGACAATTATAGTTAGGTGACCTATCAATATAATATTTATAAATACAAAAAGCAAAAATATGTAGTGATATTAACTGATAATTTTTTTAATATGGTAAAATTCATCAGCTTTTCTTGATTACAACTCTAACCAAAAGAAACAAGAAAGACAGGCTTTCTCAGAAACCAACAACAATATAAATCATGCAAAACAGAAAAACACTGAAGGCATTGCCATTGAAACCAGAAGAAAGACAGGAGTATCTGCCGTCACCATTATTCAATTTTCATCTGAAGGTTCTAGCTAATGCAAGAAGTACAAGGCATAAGGACCACTACTGAAAAAAGAGATTATTATTTACAGTTATTATGAATCTATGCCTAGAAAATCCAAGAAACTCAACTTTGAAAACTAATATAGCTAGTTTGAGAACTTAATAAATGGCAACAATAAATATGCAAAAATCAATAATTTTTATATAAAAAATCACAGCTAGAAATTAAAATAGGAAAATGTCCTGCATCCATAATAGTGAAAAGTTATATGATATGTAGGATTATATTTAACAAGAAAAATAAGATTTTGTGAAAAAGAACTTTTGAGAAAATGTTAAGTACTACAAGTAAATCTGATTAAATAGAAAGACATCATTTTCCAGGATGAGAAGACTTCATGTCCAGTCTTCCCAGAATAGTATACACATTGAATGTAATGCCAGTTGGAATCCCAAAGATACTTAACTTTGGCACTCGATAAAATCATTCTCAAGTTACTGTAAAGAATAAACACATGAAACTTGCCAAGAAGTTTGTGAAAAAGAGTAGTGTTGCAGAAGTTGTGCTACTAGACATGAAAACTTTTTTGAAGCTGCTTGATTAAAATGGTAGGATGCTGGTGTGGACATAAACAAATAGAGATCAAGAGGGTCTACAAACTGATCTATGTGTATATTGAATCCTAAAGAGAGAGATTGTGGAGAGGGGGGACAGAGAGATAGCATTAAAAGTTAGTGAGAGAGGGGCGCCTGGGTGGCTCAGTGGGTTAAAGCCTCTGCCTTCGGCTCAGGTCATGATCTCAGGGTCCTGGGATCGAGCCTCGCATCGGGCTCTCTGCTCAGCATCCCTGCTTCCCCCTCTCTCTCTGCCTACCTGTCTGCCTACTTGTGATCTCTCTCTCTCTCTGTCAAATAAAAAAAATTTTAAAAATCTTTAATAAAAAAAAGTTAATGAGAGAAAGAATATATTATTCAATAATTATGTCAGTGCAACTGGTTAAATGCATGGATGATATAGACACGTATATATACATAAATACAAGAAAAATAAGATAATGAGCAAAGATCTATAAGCAGTTAGAAGAAAAAAACCAAAATGACTACTAAGAATATAAAAAGTTGCTCAATCAGAGTTTATTGAGTCTCTTGGATGTATAGATTTGTGTCTTCCTTAAATTGGGAAAATATCAGCCATTATTTCTTGAAATATCGAGTATTTTTCAAGTATTGTTTTGTCTCCCCCCCCCTCCTCGTCTTCTGAGATATTCATTATGTCTTTCTTGATATGCTTGATGGTGTCCCACAATTCTCTTAGACTCTGTTCCTTGTTCTTCATCCTTTTTTTCTTTCTGTTCCTCGGATGACAAAATTTCATTTGACTTATCTTTAAATTCTCTTGATCTTTCTTTTCTCTACTCATATCTGCTATTTGATCCCTCCAGTGAATTTTTCATTTGGGTTATCGTATTTTTCAGCTTCAAATATTCCACTTGGTCCCATTTTATAAATTCTATCTCTTTGTTGGCATTCTCAATTTATCGAAATATCATTTTCCTGGTTTCCTTTGCTTCTTTGTCCATGGTTTCCTTTAGCTCTTTGAACACACGTAAGACCATTCGTCGAGGTCTTTATCAACTCAAGGACAGTGCTTGTGCTTCCTTGGGAACAGTTTTTGTCCATTTTGCTTTTCTTCCTGGGAAAGAGCCATAGTCTTTTCTTTCTTTGTATGCCCCATAATCTTTTACTGAACACTGGACATTTTGAATATTATGATGCGGTAACTCTAGAAATTACATTCTCCCCTCTCTCCAGTTTTGCTGTTTTTGTTCGTATTGGATTCTAGTTCTTGTTTTTGTGATTTTTCTAAACTATTTTTGTAAAGACTGTATTCTTTGTTATGTCTGACTCTGAAGTTTCCATTCCTTTAGTTTAGTTGTTTGTTAATTGCTTGACAGAGATTTCCCCCAAATTTCTGGACCCAAAAACAAAGGAAAAGAAAGAAAAGAGGAAAGACAAAGAAGAAAATAATTCTCTCCAGGTCTTTGGAGAGTGGCACGGTGTGGAGGCACATCTTTGTTCCTTAGCCTATTTACAGCTCCACTAAGCCTTCGCTTTCTGCTTTCGTTGAACCTAAAGATCCACCAGAGGTGAAAGGTTATGGTCTTTTTCGTTCTTTACTGAGCAGGCATCCCACCCCGGGCATGTGTGTGGTTTTCTAGGTTCCTCATTAAAGGCAGAAGCTTTGCAAAGACCTTAGTCCCCAAAGATTCTCACTCTCCAAGTTGTCATCCCCTCATTCTGTGTGTCCGTTCTTTGTCCCAATTGTTCTTTTTTGGTCCAGCTGACTGAGGCTCATTCTTTTGACTTTCTGTCTTGTAGAGGAACATCCTCCATGTATCTGCTTCTCCACCTAGAGAGTTCCAAGTCAGGTGAAACAAAGGCAGGCTCCTTGCATGGGTCCTTCAGGAAACCCACAGACAGGTCAAAAGAGAAAAATATAATTCCTAGGAACAAGATCTGCTTGGCTTGCCCTGGAACCACGTTCCCACATTTGTACAGCTCTTGTGCTACGGGAGGGGTAGAGCAAGGCTAAGTGAATGTCACAAAATTTTCTTATCCTGTATCTGTGGCCTTTCTCCTGGTTGCTGCAAACCTTTGACAGTCTTCCAGAGTTCCTATGAGGTTGATTCTGAAAGTTCTTGCCAGGATTTTGTTGTTCTTTGGGAGATGCAGGCTCCCAGAGGTTTATGGTTCACCATTTTCACTGACATCCAGTGTCTCACATTTCCTCTTTAATGGAAGGGTTGAAAAAATATTTTCCCCCTTTACAGTAGCAAAATGCAGTGCGGGTTGCATAAACAGTTGAATTATAGGGGCTCCTGGGTGGCTGAGACGGTTAAGCGTCTGCCTTCAGCTCAGGTCATGACCCCAGGGTCCTGGGATGGAGCCCTGCATCAGGCTCCCTGCTCAGTGGGGAGCCTGCTTCTCTCTCTCCCTCTGCCTGCCGCTCTGCCTACTTGTGAAATAAATAAATAAACAAACAAATAATTCTTTAAAAAATTGAAATTATTTAAAAAATTGAAATTATAGACCCATTTTATCAACAATTATGTCAAAAATTTTTGAATGTTTCAACAGAAACTGTGTCATTTATATCATATCCTTCCATGTTATCAGATTCTAGTTTTGTTCACTGTCTTTGAGCTATTTTGCATCTATTTTTAGGTAACTGATGAATGCGTAAATAGTATTTTGTCTGCTAATGATTTTAATTGATTACCTTCCCTCTCCGAAAAAAATAGTTTTGCCTCCATTCGTAATTCCTTTCAACATTCCTTTACTCCATATAATTTTTCCTATTATTTGGCTTTTTCTGTGAACTGATTAGAACATCCATTTGGTTCTCTCATAGGGAAGTAATTTAAAAAATTCTTTAACATGTGCATATTTTTATATTTGTTCAAGTGTCATGATTTTCCCTTTTGCTGAAAATTATTTGTTAATAATTATAAATGTAAATATTCTAAATACAAACATTTGCAAATAAAATTTCGTATCACAATATCATATGTACAGCATCTCAGGAATGCAAGGTTGATTCAATATTAGGATAGTTATTATTATATATTATAATATTTAAAAAGAAAAAAGTCATATAACTTTCCTGTAAGAGCTTAAATTTTTAACGGTTAAAGGATAATTTTCAAAAAGGTGAAATGATGTCTCATGAAAATATCAAATGAACATATGTCAGAGATTTTATTCAACTCATCAGTTAATGAGGGAATCAGTAAGATGTTAAAACTAGTTCAGAGAGCATTTAAGGAGTCAGGAATCTAGAGATAATTTAATGAAAGAATATTATTATTAAATTCCTGGTTTATATTTTACAGGATAATATATGATACAGGGTAGAGGTTATTTATATCTCCTTTGGACAAAAGTCTGCATGTTAATTTCTTTCCCTACAGAGTTGTAAAATACTGCAGGCAATCGGAAGTTAATCAGAGCTGCAAGCCAACACTGTGCTTAAAGAATACACTCTACTCCCTTATGCTTATTTCTGGTTCTCAGATAATTTTCTATCACACGTGGAGATATGTTAAATTTCCTGCAGGGCTGGCTGGTGTTTAACTGAGTATAATTTTGGCATATCTATCATACCAGGTGACTGGAAAATGTGCTCCCCAAGCTTCTTTTCTTACTAGCAACCCTCTTAATAGACCAGCTGGTGAGGATGACTGGGAAGTCACTGGCAATTTACTAGTCAGGACCCATATCTATGGTTATAGGGTTAGTTTTCAGAGGTGACTTGGAAAGCGGGATGACCATATCCTGGTTTTATTAAAGAGAGGCAAGCATGGATAAGTTAGCTTGACTCCAAAAACCATCGAGTTTGAGATTTCCATCATTTTTGGATAAACTCATAGTCATACACAGCATTGGGCACATATAAATGATTATGTCTCTCTCTCTCTATACACGAATAGATGTAAAGATGTATAGACGTAAAATATATATGTATATATTTTAGAGTAAGACAAAATGGCATTTTTACTCAGATGTGTTGTCTTTGCTGTTCAAGATCAAGTAGCATAATCTTTATAGGCGTTCCGGGTATGATTGATGGCACTCATGAGCTTTTTCACAGCTAGAAACCCAAATTTTTCAAATGAGAAAACTCTGAATAGAGGATGTGGAATGAACAAAGACAACCCAAGCGAGACTAGACAGGAGTTATTCACTTACTTTGCTACATCAAGGCAGTCAGTTTCCGTCACTTGCATTTGGCAGAGACTCAAAGGCAGACAGGAGAGTATAAATGGTGGGAAAAAGGGCGAACTAGATATGGGGCATCTAATGTGATTGGTTTGGGGGAGATTATTTAACTTTCTCTAGTTCATCCTGACTTAGAACCGAGGACAAAAATTAGGGAAGCTGGCAGTCGTTGACTAAGTGCTGATCCCTCTGGGCTGATTGCAGCAGACGTCGTGGGTCAGAGTAGAATTACACTTATGGTTTGGCCATTATCAGTTTGATTTTTGGACTCCCAGTCTGCCTCCCTGCCGATCTTTGGTAATTTTCTCACTTGTGAGAGGTTGACCAATTCAGGGATGGCTAAGAGATCTAGATCTTCACCAACTGAGGATTGCTCAGTCACCTGTATTGTCAACTGTACTGAAAGATCTTCAATTCATGAAGATTTGGCACCAAATCTCTGCAATCCCCTCAACTGTCTTTTTACATTGGGTATAGGATACGTTTGGATAGTCTTTAATCTATAGGAGAGAGTATTTTTCCCTTTTTAATTAGGGCATACCTTAAATAATGAGGGGTATTTTGGTAAAATTGTAACATCTTTTGAAACTTTATGTCTCTTTTTTGCTATCGCTGAGAGCAAGTGATCTCTTCCACAGGCTTCCTTGTTCTCTCGATAAAGTATGACATCATCTACATATTGTAGCAGAACTAAATCACAAGGGAAATGTAGATCTTTTAAATCTTGATTGAGGACCTGTTCCTATAGTTTCAGGTTTTCTCTGTTTCCATAATTCAATGATGGATATATCCATGTGTGTGTGTGTGTGTGCATATATATATACACACACATATATATATATATTGCATACATACATAATATATATATACATATATATATATACATAACATATACACACACTTTTTATTTTTTATGTGGGCTGAAACTTTATTTGCCATTCAACACCGGAGACCCCATCCCACTCACCCTCCTGAGATGTCTCAGAAGATCTTCATGGCCTCCAGCTGCAGGTCCCTGACCACCTCCAAGAGGCACCTGCACGCAGGCAGGAACTGGTAACAGAAGTGGTGGTACTTGGAGTCGCCGTCCACCGCCTCGAACCCTTCTTCACTGGTGACGAGGAACACTTCGAAGGGCTGCCCATGCTGGAAGGAAGTGCCTGAGCCACGCTCCTCACGGCCCCAGGGGCCCCGCTCCAGGGGGTTGAACATACTGTGGACTGTTCCAGGTGGGGACTGAAATGCAGGGCAACCTCAGTATCCTGCCCTTCACCACAGGGCATCATTTGGGACAAAGCTACAAACCCTCATCATAGTGCGAACTCAGATGCCCTTGGGCAGCGAAGTCTTGTGGGGCACATCAGAGCTCCCTGCTTTGGCTGGAATGCAGGGCAGGCAATGGTGGTGTCCATGCAATTTTTATCAGAAATATTTCAGGCATGGTTTTAGGAGACTTTAACCTCGTTTTTGAACTTTTTTCTGACTCTCAGATTTACTGTAAAAAATGGGATTTTTGTAAGTTTCTTTCTGAGTTGATCCAACCAACGTTGGCCATCCAGAATTTAGTGTCTGAGGTTCTGATCAACACGTAGGTGTACGTATAAGTCAGGTAACCCCGGGTTATATGTGCCTGAAATAATTCATCTACGAGTACCTATCAGTCTTCTCTGAGTTTAGGCAAATCCTGGACCATGGGAAGAAGAGGAAGGAGTCTAGGGAGGTGCAGAAGGAGAGAAATCAGAGGGTAAGAGGAAGAGGGAGAACTGGCTATAAGAAGGCAGCTGGCGGACACAGAGGGAGAGGATTTGCTAGGGAAATAAGCACAGTTTGTTTCTGCTTAAATTTGTTAAATTACTCCTTGTTTTTGGCCAAAGACTCTTTCAGTAAATTTTTTATTCAGAATTTCATTCAGGTCTCTGCATACCAATCGAAATGTCCTGCTCATTAGACCCGAGAAACCATATCGCCTCTCTTTTCTCAGGTGCCTTTCAAATGGTATTGTTCACATCAAATGTTCCCCGGCATAGCCACTGGAGGCCCCATTATGCCATTTTGAAAGATATGTGCAAGAGTTAGGATTGATATGAGAGAATATGTAGGAAGACATTGTTCCCAAAAGAAGGTTTTGGCTTAGGGGACTCCATGAGAGCTGACAGTGGTCAATAGAGATGTGATGTTCCCGTACTCAAGATTTCAGGTCTCTAACCTGAAGGTTGGCCTTCAACGGTAGAGCCACTAATCTGCACCCCCCAGCCCCCCAACCCTGCAAGATAAAATCAGAGAAAACAGTCTCTGAATCAAAGGCAAGCTTTCAAGACCAGAAGTCAAGACAGAAGGGGAAATTCCTGGTTTTTGGTGACGCTCTGCGGAGTTTGTCCAAATGGACACTTGCTCAGTAAGCAGGAAATTCACGACTCTGTGAGGTCAGCTGGAGCCACGGGCTTATAGTGCCTTAGCCCATGTTTTCACCTGTCATTTTCCTTCTAACAAACAGTTCCAGGCAGTACAAGCCAGAGCAGAAGCATAAAACACAGCAAAACGGATGAAAAAAAGTGATCTGATTCCACTAAGAGTACCAAACAAATGGGAAGCAATAACAACGTCTGTCTGTCAAAATGAAGATAAATAGCCAGGGAACTCAATGCAAAAACAGCAGAGTTCAGACCCGGTGCTGACTTACCACGTGGGCCAGGTCTCCACAGGCCAACAGCTGCAAGGCATCAGGGGTGTCCATGGGTAATGCAACTGGTCCAAGGCTGGTGTCTGTGGCAACAGCCAGGGCAGATCATATCCAGGTGGGGCTCCCAGTAAAACTGTGGAAATAAATGAGTACCATCCAAATAAGAATTTTGAAAGACTATATTCAGAGATTGCTATGGGCAGGGATGGGTGGTGGGGGTTGGCCACCATAGCTTGCCTTTGGCAGAGACTCCAAGGCAAGGAAGCTTAATAACTTGGGGAAAAAAAAAAAAAAGATTGGGTAGGCCTCAGCTGTGCTCTGATTAGAGGTTGTTGGCATGGGAAAGAGGGGCTAGCTAGAAGTGGGGCATCCGACATGACTGATTCGGGAAATGTACCTGGCTTTCTCTGGTCGGTCCAGGGTTGGATGCTGGGCAATCTTTAGAGGGGACTGGCAGTCACTGACCAAGTTCTGATCATTTGGGGCTGATTGTTATAGAGGTTGTGGGCAGAGTTGTATTGTTGTATATGGTCTGACATCAGTCTCTCAAGGAGACCAGTGATTTTTTTTTTTTTAATCTGAAAAGTCTTCATTGAATTTATAGCCAGAGCAAGTCTTGTGCTTAGTAAAAGGTATAGTTTCGGATGGATTTTTCTAGTTCCCGCTCAACATGTTCCATTAGACCATTGGTCTGGGGATTTCTTTGGCGGCACTTTCATTTTTATAGGCTACTTCTGGTTCTCATTTCCTTTCCTCTTATCCCACTGTGTGACCCAGTGCCCTGAAGCTGACATATGGCTACAGCATGTTGCCCTGGCTTTGCCCGCCCAGAAGTGTTCCATATTCCAAAACGGTTGTTAGAAACTCTTTGAAGTCCAAGGCTTTTCCTTTTGTTATTCTTTTAAATTGTCAATAATACGAACATAGTCATCTACACACAGAGGGTGATCAATAAGTGATTCTGAGTCATTTAAAAATGTGCCTCTGATTCACCAAAGCCCAGAGCTCAGAGAGAAACTGGCTCATTAAAATGGTATCACACCAGGTCATCCTTATTATCTTCCCCCCAAATTATTAAATGTACATGCTACTGAGCAGGGTGCTTTGCAGATTACTTAAAAAGCAAAGAAAATCTATTTTTGATTGTGAGAAAATCTTTGAGAACCGGAGACATAGTCAGCTTCAAACTGCTTTTGCACCTGAGCAGAATTCTAAGTTACACTGTCCCGGGGAGGAAGAGAGAATTAGCTCGCTCATTATCAAGGATCCTGGTAGTCTTGGCCCCACAGGTTCAGGCTGACCCTGCTACTCACAAATTGCCTGCTGGTGAGGCAGTTAATGAATAAAGAACTGAGTAAAAGCTCTGAGGTTAAAAATTACCAAGAAGGGTTCGATATGGTTCAAATAGGAAGACAAATACTCCACATCTAAATTTTTAGCCGTGGTTCTCTGCAATCACTGAATGTAGTTCTACTTCTATTCTGTAGGATACCTGACTTGCGCACACTTTGTCAGTGGTGGTTAATGACGAGTTGTTAGCTTGCCACAACACAGTTCTTTTCTTTACAGTAAATATTATTATCAGCATGAACATGAGCTTTTTTTTTTCTTTTCTTTTCTTTTTTTTTTTGAAAGTGAGTTTTCTATGCCCTCAAGAACAGCTTTTCTGTGTGGAAAAGCCTATTTACTTAGGTTTCTTTTTAAATGACTATTTTATTCACTTGATTCTTTCCTAAGCTTTTATTTTAGCTTATACCCTGAATTCTCTGTAAAGGTTTAGCAAATTAAAAAAAAGTTTAGCAAATTTTTACAATTGCTTTTAAGGGGGATTTTAGAACCATATTAAAGTCCCTTAAACATCTCGACTTATTAAATTTCCTTTTATGTTTAACATTTCACATTAAAATGTTCAGTTTTCTTTTCGGCAATATAATCGTCTAACTTAAAGAGTCTTTCTGACTACTTAACTCTGATGGTCTCATAAACTAACCTTATAAAACATTATCTTAAATTTTTTAAGAATGTACATAAATTTAGTGAGAACTGAATTTAATATCACAAACCTAAATCAACTACACAGATACACTTTAGAAAATGGAATTACAAGGGTAATAAGAAAACATTATGATAAAATATAGTAGCAAATATGCAGGGTTCCTTAATGTAAAATATTAACACCATGGATTTTATTTTCTTAAGATTTTTATACAGACCCCTTATTCTTCCTGGGTGAAAAGATGCTTTATCACTAAAGAGATACTTATGTCAAACCAAAAAATTTTTGGAGATGCCTTCTGAGTAAGGTGAAGTTCTGGAATGATTCTTTCTCCCTCTCTTTTGTTCTTTTTTATTGCAGTAAAAAATGCATAACATAAAATTTACCATCTTCACCATTTCTACATGTACATTACAGAACTGTTAAGCATATTCACATTGTTGTGCAACCAATCTCCACAACCTTTTCATTTAGAAAAAGTTAAAACTCTGTATCTGTTAAACAATTCCCTAGCCGCTGGCAACCACAATTTTACTTTCTCTTGCAATGGATTTGACTGCTTTAGATACCTCCCATGAGCAGGATAGTACAGAGTATTTGTCTTTGTGTGACTGGCTTATTTCACTTAGCATAATGTCCTCAAGTTTCATCCATATTGTAGTGTGTGTCAGCATTTCCTTCCTTTTTCAGGCAGAGTTATTCTAGAATAGTTATGACAAACTTAGCCTTAGTTATAACCACTATATCTTTAAAGGAGGACGGAGGAGAGTTTCACAGGGTTCATGTCCATGAATTTAAGGCACAAGTAAGTCACAGATTTCCTAACATAGACATAAGCTGCCTATTCTCTCCTCGGTTAAGATCTTTCCACTAGGATGCCTCTTGGATTTTAATACCCTGAACTTTCTCTCTCAAAACAGTATTTTAGGCTGGTGTTTATGTGGAGGAAAATGTATATTTATGTCCCCAAAGCTCAATGCAATATTTTTGTGTTAAAATGATGAGGGGAAAAAGCCTTGCATTGAGATCCAAATACAATTGACAGACTGACAGGGTCCATGTAGAAGCCTTGACAAAAGTAACATAAAGCCAAAAAAAGAGATGTGACTCTTAGGATGTTCATGGTGTAAAGAGAGGCATTGAGGCATTACTGCATATGACACAACATTTAGTTATAATAATTTCACATCCTAATAATAGAGTCTGTTACTCATATGCATTGGTTTCCTGTACTTTAAGAAATTGGTTGGAGGCATTGAGTTGGTGGTTAATATATTAAAGGTTTTCCATTAAAAATAATGAACCATAGGTTTCTGTTAAGAATTGCGTGTGTGAGTGCTAATTGTCAAGAACATCTTACTGACATGTCTCAGGAAATGCCTGAGCCTGTCTTCCAGAAGTACGCAGTCCTGCTAGGATTGTTGTCCCTTGCTTTATCATCTTAGTTGGATTTTCACTTCTTTGTCTCCTAAAATATTTAAATATCTTCCTGTTCACTTTCAAAAATCTTTGACCTGACCATATCTTGCATTCTTTTCATCTTCTACCTTTTGGGACTATAATTTTCATAAATATTAGAGGATATTTGTAAAATAAACTTTAAATGCCAGGCATCCCCATGGATGCACTCTTGACTATTAAGATCTTTCTACTGACATACAGGCAGGATCATTTTCTGTATGGATCTGTATTGCCTATCTATGTCTGCCTCTTAATCTGGCTTATCAAACTAAAAAGCCCTTTTTGGATGGGTTATAGAAATGTGTTAATATTTACTGAGTCAAATCATGTTTTAATTTCTGTTTTAGTAAATGTAAGCAGTGAAATATGTGTATTAGGCTTCCAATTCAGACAGTTTCACTGAATTACGATTGACAGAGACATTTTTGCTTTAGTCCAAAACGGTGAAATAGTTCTTATTACAAAGCAACTGGACTGATTCTGTCATCTGTAATCTTATTTTTTGACCAGTCATGTTAGAAGGAAAATGTCCAAATTGTTTGCTTTACGAAAGGGTCAAAAGAGCAAGCTGCTAATTTTTCTTAACCTAAATTTTTATGTAAATAACTGCAAGATATTAAAGTCAGAAGGAATGATTACTAGCCTTGGAAGTTTGATGAATTTTTGCTAGTTACAAATGGGAGCAAGTTAAGGAAGGACAGGCCAGTGTACTCAGGAAGCCTGAAAGAACCTGAGAGTCAAACCCTGGTGAAACTTAATTTAACTTTAATGGATTAACAACCAGTATCCCTTTTACCAGAAAATGGAAACGGAAATATTACCAGATCCATGAAAGATAATATACCACTCTAAATAAAGGGTATGTTCTAAGGAAACAGAAGAAAATTATTCCTCTGAAAAATATTAACTGATTTTCACGTGCCTTTCTTAAGGCAATGCTGCTTTGTGGTAGACCCCTGGACAAGCCATAGCAGAGGTCACAGAATAGAAAGGTTCGGGGAGCTCCAACCCCCTGTGCCATCATGACACAACTATTTGTTCCAGAGAACTCTGGTCCAGGGAGATAAGACTATAAATTAGTACATTTTACTATTTGTTCAGGGCATTTCTGCAAACTAATTTTGTCCAGGCAAATATTTGGCTTATTGGGATAAATAACTCTCCTATTAAGGCAGTGGGTAGCTGGCTTGGGCAAACAGCTTGCTTCCCCTTCAACAGTTTACTCATTAAAACACCTCGCCATGTCCGCCAATCTAAAATTATTGCGTCAAAACTATCACAGTCAGTTACCTGCCATGAAAGACTTGCTTGAAACCTCGTAAACCCAGCCACCTAAACCCTACAAATACTGTTTCTTGAAATCTCCCTTCTGAGAAACTACTAAGACTTTGAAGGAGCCCTTATTACAGTAAGTCTAATAAACTAAACTTTGCTTGATCAACATGCCTTTCTCATGTTCTTTTGGGGAATCAACATTGACATTCTTGGAGAACACGAGAAGATCTGGTGGAGAGCCCCTGGTCAACATGGCCCGAGGCCCTCAGCTCTGAAACCACATATACTCTTGAGGCTTGAACTTCCTGTTCAGGGGTCTCTCCCACTATAGTGGTCAGGTAGGTCCTGCATTGGTGCTCAAGTCCAAAAGATTTATGTGAGGTCCTCTCTGAGAAACAGTTTATTTTGTGTCCTGGGAATGAGGATTCCTCTCAAGAATCCTTTGGTGATCTGGTCAGATTTGAAAACTCTTATATTTGGAGGGAGAGTCATTTGTTATCAATAACATAATGCCTTGGTTCTTTTTTTGTCCTTGTCACTTTTTGTTGTAAGACCATAAGAGATAGTTTGGAGGGAAAAAGATGAACGTAGCTTCAATAGTGTGTCCTTCACTCTATGCCGGAGGGCTGACAGGTTCAGAAGGGCCCATCAGACTAGCATCCTTATTGGATCCATTTTACCGTGGGCCACCTATTCGAACCTAGTAAGATCTTTCCTCAGTCTTGCCTTTGTTTCTTTGATAATTACTTAATTTAATTTCTTTTTCTTGGAGCCAGAAGTCTCAAAGCTGTGAGACTGGCTGATCAGTCAGATGCTTGCAAGTGTTGCAGGAATCTCAGGGTCTTCCTTCTTTCACACCCTGGGCCATGCCTGTGCTGCCTTCACACTTTCATTCAGGTGCATATTTCTCTAACGGGCTTAATTTCACCAAGGAGAATTTAGAAATACGGTGGCTACTTTGGGATATTTCTGACATGGACTAGATGAATCACTTAAGGGACAATTTAGAACAAATAGGAAGAAACAGGAGATTCTCTGATTTGTCTGCACAAGAGGTCACTTTTTATTTTAAGAGATCACCTTCTCAGACTTTCCTACTTTGGTGATTAGTAAGTACCAACTTTTTAATCATATGGTTTGATTGAATCATTAAAGACCCTAGTTATTGCTTCAATAAGCTATAATGCTTTTTCTTTGGTGTGTATATGTGTAAAAATAGGGTTTCTTTCATCTAACCCTTCTTCCTTGTAGAGTTTAGGTAATTAGCCTTTTATAGTGAGATTTATAATACAACTCTTTATAGAATAACTGTTTTAAGCTGGCTTCCTCCTGCTTCTTTCCCCTTTCCTTTTCTTTTCTTTTTTTTTTACCTTTGAAAATTTGGAAATGAATCTGTTCATGCACATGCTCTGTCATTATGTATAAATTCTAGGAATATCCAGTGCAGATACAAAGTGAAGACTTTCCAAAAAAGGGGGAAGTCTGGGGAAATATTAAATTTTGTGTGCTTCTTTTGTATATTTTCCCTTGCCAAGAGTGAAACTCAGAAAAAAAGTTAACTGTCAATTCGAGTAATAGACATAGTTCCGAGCTAGAAAGGACACTGGGAACTTTTGGCAAAACTCTAGTCTTTAAATTTTTTGATACTTTAATACAGAGATTTATTTATATTTGAAAAATTAGGAAAAGATATTTTTCTTAAATAGATAATTCTTTGGACAAATTAGAGTAATTATGGTTTAAAGTCAACATTGTCTTCTTACTAATTTTATTAACATGTAAAAATCTTCAGCAAAGTATTTTAGTACAAGACGAGTTTCATTTTTCATAATTTAAATATTTAAGATTTCCTGCATTAATTTTTTAGGGTTAAAAAATAAATAAAACTGTGTTTAAATGAAAATATAATGAGAGATGTCTTTTGAAAGAGTTTAATCGTTTAAACTGTTATTTTCTGGCCCAAAATGTTAATAGTGTCAAAGTAACCCAAAATATGGATCTAGTCTGATTTGTCCAAGATTTCACCTTGATAATGTGGATTTGGATTCTTACATAAAAGTGCTTCTGAACTTAAGTTCCTCTAGAAATGTTTTTTTTAAAAAGACTAACATTTATAAAATATTAAAAGTTAGTTTCTTTAATTTCTAGAAATTCTGGGACTATTAGATATATTATATTATTGTAACTTATTAACTTGCATAAACTGATCAGAACAGAGCTCTTTTCTTTTGTAAGACTGTACAATCTAATTTATTAATACCTCTAGAGATAGGAAAATATTTGAAATCACCCCCAAAAAGCTAAAAACTTTCCTTAATCACAAAAACACAGAGAGAGCTTGCAGCCTTTGGTCTACAACCTCAAGTAAAAGTAAACACAGAACATAAAACTCCACAGTTCAGATATCAAAGGGCTATTCTCCTGTCCAATGAACAGAAAAATATTTTCTTAATTGGTATGAGTTCACATACAGTCAAACAGAAAAACAAGCCAGATTCTCGGTTGTCTCTTACCTGACAAAGAGCAGATCTCCATCATCCCTTGCAGATTACTGAATAGCAAGACCAGAGAAACACACTACCAGTCATTGTTGCAATCAAGTAGGAAACATTTATTGGCTACACGCAAATTAAATTCATGTACACACAAGGTGCGCAACTGACTGCACAGTCAAGACAGCCTACAACACCACTCCTCCCTGCTCTTGGTTGTAGAAAGCAACCAACAGGCTTGACCAAGCACCGGAAATACAACAAAACTCAGGAGGGGGAAGGAAAAGGAAGGGAAAGGAAGGGGAAAAGCTGTAGAAACTGAGTCAGCAAAGATAAGTTTCCACAGTTGATTGGGAAACCCTACAGAAGCCAAGAAAAAAAACCTGCCTTGGCTAAACACCTCATGGAGTTCACTTCTTGGACGATGCCATTCTATTGAATTTAGCAGGTAAGTCCACTTGGCTGTCTCAGTGGATGACCAATCAACATGTTAAAGTACAATGTTAAAAGAATTGAAACACAATTCTCATACAAACATAGAATGAACACAAGTCAAATGTTTTCTCTAATTTTTTATTTTATTTCTTTTTCTTTTTAAAGTAAATCTCCACACTCAATCTAGGGCTCCAAGTCATGACCCTGAGATCAAGAGTCATATGCTTGGGGCGCCTGGGTGGCTCAGGTCATGATCTCAGGGTCCCGGGATTGAGCCCCGCAATGGGCTCTCTGCTCAGCGGGGAGCCTGCTTCCCCCCTCTCTCTGCCTGCCTCTCTGCCTACTTGTGATCTCTCTCTCTCTCTGTGCCAAATAAATCAATAAATCAATAAATCTTAAAAAAAAAAAGAGTCATATGCTTTACCCACTGAGCCAGTCATGCACCCCTTTTGTCCAATTTTTTAAATAATAAAGAACCTGTCAAGAACTGAGAGGAGTCTGAGATTTTATCCTATTTGCAAGCAAAAAAGTTACCTGCAGTGGATTCATGGATGCCAGAAGGAGATGCAAGATGCTTGGGTCAGAGGCAAAAAGAAATTTATTGTTTACAGCATAGCAAGCAGCATGAGCATAAGCATATTTGATGCCAGTTCTTCAAACCACAATTTTCTACACAGTGATATGAAGAAGGACAGGTGACACCTGCACATGTAGTGGGTTGCATTCTAGGAGAGGAACTCTGAGCTTAGGTAATACACACTGAGAGTGCCTGACCCTAGCTCAGGAGGGAGACCTATGTCTACCTTCCAAGGCTGTAAGCAAAACTGTACTTTATTCTGGAAGCAAATAAATGTATCATTCAAGGATGTTAGCTGTATAAACATTCTTGGAAAGATAATTCAGAACAAAGGCAGTTAGTACGTCTACTCATAAGACACACAGCTATGTGAGAGATCCATGGAGAATTGTCTCTTAACATTAGCAATTAAAATGTTAAAGCTAATTCAAAAACATTCTGAGAAACGATCTATTTATAGGCACGTGAGTAAAGTAATGTTAGAATAAAATTGCTGGGTTAGATATAAAACTGGTTACTTCAAAGTAAGAAACAAAAAAATACAACGCAATTTTGGAAGTTAACTTTTCTATCACACAGAAATCTATAAGATAATATGAATTTCACAGTGTCTGAGCTCTAATCAAATAGTAAGAAGAATGATAAAACACAGGTAAAAGTGCCAGTTTAATTTTCTTAAAGAATTAAATAAACCTCATTTTTTAATTAAATAATGGTCCAGTATGACATTGAAAATATATCCGTACTCTCTTGGCTTTATTTCCAAGTTTTGGATAATTCTTCATATACTGTGAACATGACATAATTTGATATCTTTGCATGGAGACTGAGAATATAATTACCTTCACTCTTCACACAGTAAACATCTTCACATTCTCCAAAATCCTACCTGAAACTGTTAGCAAAGACTAATGTCCATAGTTGTCATGGTAATATTTAGAGAAAAATATAATATTATCTAGAACACTGAGATATCCAATTTTCTTTTATAAGTTTGCTCATATCCCAGAGGAAGACAAACAGCATGTCTCTTATCCAGGGCTCTATCAACTACATGAATATTTTCGAAGAACAAACTTTTGCTTTGTAAATTTTCTTTATTGTTGGTCATTTTCAATTTAATTGATTTCTGTTCTCATCTTTCTTGTTTCTTTTGTTTGATTTACTTTGGATTTAATTTTTCTTTTAAGGCTTCTGAGGTAGAAACTTAGATCAATATTGTTAAATGTTTCTGCATGTCTAATATAAACATCGAGAATGATAGTTTCCCCTCTAAATATTGCTCTAGTTGTATCTTGCATATTTTGTTCTTTTCTTTTTTTTTTTCTTCTTCTTTATTTTTTAAGTAGGCTCCATGCCCACCATGGACCCAACACAAGGCTTGAACTCACAACCCTGAGATCAAGACCTCAGCTGAGATCAAGAGTCAGACGCTTAACTGACTGAGCCATCCACGCGCCCCCATACATCTTGCATAATTTGATAAGATGTCTTTTAATTATTATTTAGCTCAAAATATTTTATGTTTTTATTGTAATTTCCTCTTTGCCCCAAGGTTTATTTAGAAGTGTAATTTCCAAATACTTGGAGAGTTCCTAGGTATTTTTTGTTAGTATATTCTGCCTTTAGTCAACCTTGTTGGGGTGTAATTTTTGTACCAAAAACTGCACTCAATTCAAGTATACAATTCGATGACTTTTAACAGATATACAACTCTCATGATACCACTGCCAGTCAAGATGCTGAACTTTTCCATCAACCCCCAAATTTCCTCATGCTCCTTTGCAATTTATTACCTCCCTGCAATAGATAGGTTAAAATTATATAAAATGCCTACTATGTAGGCAATAATAAAAAAAAAACTTAGTGTGGTATATTAATATATAATGTAGACCTCAAAAAAAAAAAAAAAAAAAAAAAGAAATATTACCCAGGATAAAGAAAGAGAAATCATCCAAATAAACATGGTACATTCTCCTAATAGACATACTATGGGTCATACAAGAAATCTCAGAGAATTAAGAAAAAATGAAATCTTACAAAATGAAAAAGAGAAATACAACCCCTGATAATCAGGAGAGATAGCCTGGCATGTTTTCTGAGGAAAAACAGAAGAGATTTGTTGTAAAGTTCAGTTGTTCCAGAATATTAAAGAACATAGTGAAAGATAAAACTTGAGTGTGTATAGCAACTCCTATAGAAGTTTTGATGAAAGTAAATTTTATTTGCCATTCTTTACAATATCTGAGTCTGAAAGAAAACAGACAAAATATGTTAAGATTCTGACAAATTTTCCTTAATTTTGATGTGTTTATTTATAAATACCTGTTAATACCTTTTACTGCCAAAGACTAAATTAATGTAATACTAGAATTTTATTTTCTCCCGTGAAAATATAAATTGATCTTGAAATATTTAGCTGCTTTTAACAAAGTAATAAAAGATTATTCTTTACCTTCTGTGTAATCTGAAAATTTAGCAGAAATTCTGTATATCATGAGAATAATTTCCGATAGTTTATACTACCTTTATTATATTCTGGATAACTTCAAAAAAAGTACATCTCTTCAGAACAGATAAAGTTCCTGACAATTTTGTAACCTTCTTCCGTTTTTATTGTATATTGTCGTCACTTAGATTTATGTGTAATTAGGCTATAACTTGTCATTGCTCACAGGTAATTGTGTTCTTGTCTCAATCAAATGACCAAATCTTTTCTTATAATTGTTTATTTTGCTTCCTTGAGATCAGATCCTAAATTCAGGAAAATAAAATTTTTAGGGTGTCTGTTTCATTTTTTTAATTGTGATAAAATATACATAACATAAAAGGTATCATCATAACCATTTTTAAGTGTACAGTTCCGTGGCGTTGAGTACAGTAAGTACTTTGACATTGTGCAACCATCGCCATCGTCCATCTCCAGAATTTTTTCATCTTCCCCATCTGAAACTTCATACCCATTAAATAGTATCTCCTTCCCTTGCAGCTCCTGGTGACCACAATTCTGTTCTCTGTCTCTATGAATTTGACTACTCTAAAGAGGTCATGTAAGTGGAATCATACAGTTGTCATATTGTGACTCGTTTGTCTCACAATGTCTTCAAGGTTCATCCACATGGAGCATGTGTCAGAATTTTCTTGCTTTTTTAACACTGAATAATATTTCACCTTATGTACATTCTATGTTTTGTTTATGCCCCTCATCCTTCAATGGACACGTGGATTGCTTTCACTAATGCTGCTATGATCTTGAGTGTACAGATATCTTTTCAAGACCTTGCTTTGAAATCTTTGGGATGTATATTGAGAAGTGGAATTGCTGGATCATATAGTAATTCTATGTTTAATTTTTTTTTTTTAAAGAACCACCATACCAGTCTTCATAGTGGCTGCACCATTTTATATTTGCACCAGGAACATCAAGTGTTCCACTTTCTCCACAACCTTGCCCACACTTGTTACTTTCTGTTTTCTGAAAACAGCTATCCTAGTAGTTGGGAAATGATATCTCATTGTAGTTTTAATTTGCATTTTTCTCCAGTGATTAATGATTTGAACATTTTGTCTGTGCTTATTCGCCATTTGTATATTTTCTTTAGAGAACTGTCAATTCAATTTCTTTGCCTATTTTTAAATCTGATTGTTTATTTTGTTGTTGACTAGTAGGAGTTCTTTATGTATTTCGGTGTATTAAGCCCTAATTAAGATATATGATCTGTAAATATTTCCTCCCATTTCATGGGTTTCCTTTTCACTCTGTTGACAGTGGGTTTTGATGTACAAAAGTTTTATATTTTGATATGTCCAATTTATTTTTTCTTTTGTTGTCTATGCTTTTGGTGTCATATCCAAGCAACCATTGTGCCAAATCCAAAGTCATGAAGCTTTTTCCATATGTTTTCTTTTAACAGTTTTGATTCACTTTAAGTTAATCTCTTGTATATGGTATAATGTTAGAGTCCAGTTTTGATTCACTTTAAGTTAATCTCTTGTATATGGTATAATGTTAGAGTCCAGTTTTGATTCACTTTAAGTTAATCTCTTGTATATGGTATAATGTTAGAGTCCAACTTCATTCTTTGTATGAGAATATTTGTTGAAAAAACATGGAATGCTTTACAAACTTGCATGTCATACTTGTGCAGAAGCCATGCTATCTTCTCTACATCATTCCAATTTTGGTACATGTGCTGCCAAAGCAAGCACTAGATGTCTTTTTATATTAAAATTAAAATTATCTTTGAGATTTCTCAAAGAGCCCCTGGAAAATCACAATGATTTATACATATACCTTATAAAAAGAGAGATGCCAGGAATATTTTAGGTTGCCCTGATATAATTTATATTTCTGAATTAGCTTGTCACTATTATAAGAAATTCATGGGAAAAATTATTAAACGAAAGGATAATTTTGTACAGATAAAATGTTATTCATATAAAATTTTCTGAGATTGTACATTGTATAAAACAAATTGACAGGCTCAAGAGATTCATTAATGCTTTCGTTGTCCGTAATATGATCTTATCTGTGGAAAAATTTTGATAAAATTCTTCTGAAAGAGTTATATATCCTAGTGCAATGGGAAAGTTTACCCTCCTCAATTTTGATATTGTTCATTACTGTGATAAATCTATCTTACCATTTAGTCATACCAAGAAGCAGAATTGCCTGCTTCTTTGGTGGTTATAATACAAAAACTATTCTTCACCAGATCAGGAGCTATATTCTTAAAGAGTTCTTCAAGAGAAAGATTTCAAAAACTTAATTTGTAATCCATGTATTGAGAAATGGGAAAAAAATTTGTAATCCATGTATTGTGACATAATTACTATACTCCAAAGAAATTATTTTATTTGTGGAAAAATCTTCAAAAATAGCCTGAAAACACTGTTTTTGCATCATCAATGGAAAAAAAAATTTTAAACAAACCAGTTTCGAAGAATATGCTAAAATTGCAAGGTCATGAAAGTTGTTTTTGCTTTTTTTGATGTGTAACATGTATATTAATATGTATCTTTAACATATATTCAGTTCTGAAATAAAACATATTTCATTTTCATTCATTTTCATTTTAAATACTCTTCTTGACAAAGTAGGCTTTGTCTTACATAATTCAAAGGAAATTAAGCATTTTTTGTTTTCTTACTTAATAAGGAGTCTAAACTTATCCTTATATGTTTTAAAAATTATAATTTTAAATATTCTAACATTAAAATTATTATTTAAAGTAAATATTAGATTTTATTCTTTGCTGGTATGCTAATATAAAAATTTTTCACTTAAGTTCACTTTTTATTATATATCATACAAAAATAGACAAAATAATTTTCTAAAATGTAGAGAGTTCATATGTAAAAGATTAGAAAATGTTGGACTGTGTAATTATGTACTAGCTTATAGGTAATTTTCTTAATGAAAGCTAATAATAGATCTACATTAGTTAAAACATTATTTTGTAATAACTTGATAAAAGGAAAAATTTTAAATATATATATATAAATTCTAATTGTGTTTAGGCATTCATAAGAATCATATCTGTGTTAAAGTACCATTTAGAGATATTGAAGCTGCTCAATTTGAAATTTTTACTGAATTTTAAAATCGTTTTAGAAGAGTATTTTGACATTTTATCTGTTTTACAAGGCAGCTAGATAAAAATGGACATTCTTAACAATGCTTACATAGTAACAATTTGGCTGCTAAAAATGGAAACATATATAGCCTTTATAGTTTCGACTTAAATACGGACAGAACAAACTTTCTTTTTCTCTAGTCTGTGGTCCTCTTAAATTAAAATATTTTGCTAATGGCATATTTGATATGCCTGAGACTTTCAAGAATGTTGAAAGGAATGCCTCCTATTCTTTACTTACACAAGTACTGGGAAGGCTTCTGAGCCTTTCAAAGAGTATTATTTTTAATCATTTTATGTGTGCAGGCAAACTTCAGGAAACAGGGTAGTTTGAGAATACTTTCAGCATCATCTTAGTATTGTTGGGTATCCCTCCACCTTCAGAACTGCTTTGTGGACACCTCTCTATGACTTGTCCCTGCGTATGCCTTCTAGATTCCACACAGTGGTTCAAGGTATCATCCTCAAGTTCAAGGATTTACATGGGGCATTTTTTTTCACTCTTACATTTGTATATTCAGATTATGTGTGGGATTTCTGGGCTACGGTTTGTGCTGTTTATGTTGCCATAAGAGTATACAAGAGTGGGTGCTGAAGGAGGCACCTACCAGAGGAAATACTTAAAAATAACAACCACAACCACAACAACAAAACAACTTTAGACAAAAGACATTTTTGAGAAGTATTTTTTAGAGGAAGAGGAATTTAAAGCATTTTTTAAAGTTTTTATTTAAATTCCAGTTCGTTAACATGCAGTGTAATTTTAGTTTCGGGTGCACAATGTTGTGATTCAACACTTCCTTACATCACCCGGTGCTCATCATGCACAAGTGCACTCCTTCATCCCCATCACCTATTTCATACTCTGAAGAGCAAAGAACATTTTGCATATTGATGATGTCCCTTTTTCCATCCCCTACTACCACCAGTCAAACCGAACCTGCTATCACGCTTAAGATATAAGAAACAACTGAATGGATTACTGCTAATTTGAATATCCCAATAGTATAAGCTCTAAGTGATGAACAACTACTTGGTGTTACCCAGCCATGCCTAAAGAAATGGAAGAGAGGGAGGAAGAAATATAACCAGGCATCAAGCCACTACAAAGCCAGTTGAATTTTGAGTGCAAGAGCAATTATACTATTATGCATATTGCACTAAAACATTTTATCAGAAAAAGAATTATCAATGAAACCATATTTCAGAAGCATTTTTGAAATCAGTCTTTCTAGAGTGTTGGTATCTCCTGCTATTTCTGATCCAGCTGTTCCCTTCATTGACAATAACTATTATAATCCCGATCTCAAACCTGCGTGTTCATGCATTTATTCAGCAAACATTTATATAAGAGTTAGACTGCTGCTAGAGTGCACTGATGAGATGATGAGGGTCCAGATCAGGCAAAAGGAACAGAAAAGACAGGTTTAAAATACATTTGAGTGGAATGTATAGAATATGGAGACTGATTGGAATAAAACAAGAAAAGGAAGTTTGAGATTTTCAAAGAGGACATAATCATGATTCTCATACAAAAGTAAATTGGAAACTTGCCACATATTTTATTTCATTCGTTAATTAATGAGGAAGTCATCAATGTTACAATTGATTCAAATGAGATTTAAAGAATCACACGTATAAACAGATTAAGTATGCTAAAATTAATTTGCAAATAGTTGCAAAACTGTCTTATTCCTTGGGAGGTGGAGAGAAGTCAGTGGCGTTAACCCCAGATAAAATCCACATGCATGATTCTGGACAGCAATCATTTGCATAGCTATCAGTTATCTATACCTTATAAGAATTGTAAAAGAACTCAAAAGGCAATGAGTACAGAGAACCTACAGAATCAGATACCAGTAATGGCGTGCTTAGACAACTGTTTAGTTTTCCACTGAAGACATTCAGTAATTCTTTCGGCCCATTTCAAAAGACAAAAGATAAGGAGTTTAATTTTTACAAAATTTTCAAGTCTATGTTTTTTTTTTCAGAAACTTAAAAACAAGTGCTCTCTATATTTGGCATTTGGTAATTGGTGTTACTTTTTCAGGGAAGAGTGATAACAAGGCTCATAGAGTCTGGAGAAGGTTTATTGATCTGAATCTACCAGAAGGAACACAGTAAAACATTGTTAAGAAAATGGGCTCTCAAGTTAGACTGCCAAAGTTCACATTCTGACTTCATTACTAACTAGCTACTGACTTTGGGCAAGGTTATTTGCTTTCTCTCTAACTCAGTTTCTTCATTGCTAAAATGAGAATAACAAGACTTAATTTATAGGACTGTTGAGAGGATTTCATTACATAGTAAATGTTATGTACCTAACATATGGTAAGCACTCAGTAAATGCTATCTATGAGTATCCTGAGAGAATGGCTACGTATATATATAATTATGTATAAGTTATACTTATAACTATTCTTATAAAGAGTATATTCGGATGGAAGCTCAAATAAATTCACAAGCCTTTCCCTGATTACAGTTCCCTGAAATTTCCATTCGCACATATCCTCAGCCTAGCACTTTCAGTCAACCCCATAAGATGCAGTTAAAAGCATTATCAGGAGAGCTGGAAGGAACAACCACTGCCCCACTGCCTCCATGGAAGTCTCATCCTATCGTCACTTGTGCCCTCTTGGCATCTTACATCCCATTCCCTCTGTCAGCAGTGAGTATGTTCCAGATAAATCCAAACTCTGACACTGTGGCACCAACAAGATTGCTTGGTATCTTCCCCACAGGAAGCATTTATCAATCAAATAAGTTAGTTTTAATCAGGTAAAAATTTCCAAAATTACATAAACCCTACATGTCAACCAGGGAAAATAAACATTCTAAAACAAAAGTAAGATATATTAGTAGGAAATGCTGAATGACAGATGGCTTGGATAAATCGTATTGCTAAAAAAATAAAGGTAAAGGAGCACTGAACAGAGCAGTTTTATCCATGTACCCCAGCCACTTAAACAAGGAATCTGCAATTCTTTTTTTTTTTTTTTTTTAAGTTTATTCGTCAGAGAGAGAGGGAAAGAGAGAACAAGCAGGGGGACCGGCAGGCAGAGGGGGAAGCAGACTCCCCGCTAAGCAGGGAGCCTGACATGGGGCTGGATCCCAGGACCCCGGGATCCTGACTTGAGCCCAAGGCAGATACTTAACTGCCTGAGCCACCGAGGTGTCCCTGCAATTCCTTTTACAGTTGCAAAGAAAACCTTCAATAATCGCATCTATGTTAACAAAAAATGCTTAAGAAAAAATACTGGGAGAACATACATCAAATTATTAACTAAAATTGAGCCAGGATAATGAGTTGATGGCTTTTTTCATCTTCTTTATATTTTACTCTCCTCTCTGAATTTTATATAATGAATCACTTCAATGATTAATTAAAAATGAAACCAAATCCCACAAACCCCACTAGGATGCCCTTTTGAAGCCTCGGATAGAAGAAAAGGGAGAAATATAAACACATAAGGATTATAAATTGTCTTTTTTTTTTTTTAAAGATTTTATTTATTTATTTGACAGAGAGAGAGATCACAAGTAGGCAGAGAGGCAGGCAGAGAGAGAGGGGGAAGCAGGCTCCTCACTGAGCAGAGAGCCTGATGCGGGGCTCGATTCCAGGACCCTGAGATCATGACCTGAGCCGAAGGCAGAGGCTTTAACCCACTGAGCCACCCAGGCGCCCCTATAAATTGTCTTAATTATATATTTCTTTTCACTAACCACCATACTGCTATGTCAATAATGAACATTTCTCTAAATCGTTAATACAGAAAATACTGCTCCTGCATAGGGAATACTCTTGAAGAGTTATGGAGCACCTGGCAAAGAAAAGTAGCCAACTTTATGATAGAAAGTTCTGTATTCCCCTGGTAAATGCACAGTTGTTATTCCAGCTTTAGCAACAGCAAGTGAGCACTTCTATTAAAGTTACCAAGTTACTTAATCCTCCAGTTTCCATGGTAATGACTTTTTTTTTTTTTTTTTGGTGTATGTTATATGCGTAAGAATCACAAAATTAAGAATGGAATTTTTTCCAGAAGTTCCACAGCACAAGACTGAGAGGTGGGTGGTCTAGGTTTGAATGGACCTTTATTTATTTTTTTTTTAATTTCTTTTTTTTAAAATTTTATTTATTTATTTGACAGAGAGAGAGATCACAAGTAGGCAGAGAGGCAGGCAGAGAGAGAGGAGGAAGCAGGCTTCCTGCTGAGCAGAGAGCCCGATGTGGGGCTCGATCCCAGGACCCTGGGATCATGACCTGAGCGGAAGGCAGAGGCTTTAACCCACTGAGCCACCCAGGTGCCCCTTGAATGGACCTTTAAATAGATCGGCACTTCTGGTCCCTTTGTAGAGATCATAATATAATGTTCCTCAGTCAAACTGAAAGAAGATGTGGAAATGAGAAGAAACAATCAGTAAAGGATTTAACTTCAAAAACAGGAAAAATACTGCTTACCACAGCATGCTAATGGCCTGGAGGTGGAGGGCTGGGAAAGTGATTCTCTCAGTGTTTCTTCTGCCGGCCCCTAGAAAAGAATGCATAGGTTACACGCAGAAAATCCCTTTTTTTTATGGTAGCAGCAACTTTCCCCAGGGCAACAGGAAACAGGAAGGGGAAAAGTTTCAGCAGAGTTCCAGCAGGTCCACTGTGGAGTTAAATAGGTGAATTTTTTGGTAAACAATCAGACTTCACCAGGCTCCAATTCCCTCACCGAGGACCCTACACTGGCTTGCTCTTTTTTTTCCCCCTTATCCTATCAAAGCTTACTCTTAACAATCTGGATAAATGTTCTCAAAATGTGAACACTTGATTATAGATCATTATGTTAGATATTTACTCACAATAGGGAATATGTGCATAACCTCAAGGAATGATGCTCTAAGGATGGCATTTAAGACATAAAGACAGGTTAGAGAGAAAAGAATCCTTTGGTGGGCTCTAAATTATACTCCTGTAGCTACCTTCTTATAAAGCCATAAAATTAGACCTATCCAGAAAGATTTTTTATATTCTATTTTCAATTGCAGTAAAAAAACACATGAAATGTATCATCTTAACCTTTTTGAAGGGTACAGTGCAGTAGGGTTAAATATATTCACACTGTTGTGCAAGCATCTTTGGAACTTTCTTATGTTGCAAAACAGATTCTGTACCCATTACAAAACAACTCCCCATTTCTCTCTGCCTCACCCCTTGGCAATCACTATTCTACTGTTTTATGAATTTGACTACTTTAGGTATTTTGTATAAATGGAAGTGTACAGTGTTCGTCTTTTTGTGACTGGCTAGTTTCATTTAGCATAATCTCTTCAAATTTCATCCATGTTGTAGCATGTGACATGATTTCCTTCCTTTTTAAGGCTGAAGCATATTCCACTGTTATATGCTTACCCCCTCTTGGCGATTGTGAATAATGCTACTGTGAATGTGGACAAATATCTCTGCAAGATCCCACTTTAGATTCTTTTGGATATGTGCCCCAAAGTGAGATTGTTGGACCTTATGTTAACTGTATTTTTAATATTCTGAGGCACCTCCATACTGTTTTCTATAGCAAACACAACATTTTGCATTTCCACCAATAGTGCACAAGGGTTCCAACATTCTTGCCGACACTTGTTATCTTCTGTTGTTGTTGTTTTTTATAGTAGCCATCCTGATAAGTGTGAAATAATAATATCTCATGGTGGTTTTGAAAATTTATATTTTTGATACTACTTTTTTCTCATTTGTACATGTTGCCTATAACTTCACTGAATTGTAATATAAACCTGCAAATATGACAATACTTGGCAAATAATGATACACAGGAATTTAAAAGTTTGATGATTTCCCAATACACACAAGAAATTGGTGGATAATTTGAAAGTTGAATTCGAAGCTATGAATCCCCCAGTTATTTACTTAAGTCCTGAAAGTATACTCCTGGCTTCCATGTTCTGTTACTATTTCCCTATGCTAAAATATGTATTTTTTTTACATAGATACAGCTGCCACCAAATTTTTACAAAGAACATACATAAAGCCATGTATTTTTCCACATCTTCACACAAAAAGGAGTCTTTGCAATAAGTTACTTAAATGAAAATGAAGAGAAAATGATTTTTGATTAATAATAAGCATCATAAAACACAACTTTTTGATACAGCTCTACGAAAATGTAAAAGCACATAAATCCGAGGCAACGAAAGGGAAGTCTGTCAAAATAACAAGAAATTTTGGAGTAATTTAATCTTTCACAAAATATGTAATTTTCAATTTAAAAGATGTTACCTTGATGGCCCATGTACAATGCTTGATTAAAATCATGTAATAAAGTCCAGTAGAGTACCAAAATTCAGTCAAAATTGATTCATTTATATGTACAAAAGTATAATTTTACAAAGTCCTTCAGACGATTTCGACACACACTGAAGTTTGGGAACTTTTTCCCTAGATAATGGTTTGGTGGTTGTCATCTCAGTATGACACTGAAGGTACATGGACATTGTACTCAACTTTCCACCTCACTTTCAAATTTTGCCTATTTTTTCTCATAGCAAATAAAAATGTTAATACTTTGTACTCTTTTTTTTTCTGAGGTCTTGAAAATGCTTCCCAATGTCACTTCCACATTTAGGGTCATCTTCTGTCTCTTACTCCTCAGGTGTTTTTAACAGGATAAGTCCCTAATATTAAATAAAGTGAAATGCTAATGTTATAATATTAAAATAAAATAATCTTTGTGCATATAATTTCATATAACTTATGGGAAAATCTGAGAGGTATGGGTTGTTAGCCAAATTGTAATGGAGCCTACCAAAGCTCTGTATTCGACATAGTAGACCTTAGACGAGATCTCATGTTATAGTGCTAGTAATTAATTATTTCTTCTGCATAATAAATGTTATTGTTAAATGAATAGTTAACATTGATTCTTTTGTTGCACATTCCTAATGAAATTATAGTTCTTTCTAGGTGTGCTGACAGGACTAATTTCCAATCTCAGTTTTTAGAACTTTGTTCTTCTTTTATACAATAATACTCTGAAACAGTTCTAAGCAGTCTAAGGAGGAAGAAACTTCTAGTGGTAACACATTCTATTTCACACTGATTTTCATGAGTCATCGCAATAATATGTTGTTTTGAAGGTCAGCAGCTGGCAGGGAAAAGCAGAAAAGAAATAATGCATGAAGTTTTAAACTTCATAGTACACACGGAAATCTCTATGCAACTGGTACATATAAGGCTGTTTATGCTTTTAGATTTTTCCATACCTTAAATTTGCTGCTCAAGGGGCGCCTGGGTGGCTCAGTCATTAGGCGTCTGCCTTGGGCTCAGGTCATGATCCCACGGTCCTGGGATTGAGCCCTGCATCGGGCTCCCTACTCAGCAGGATGCCTGCTTCTCCCTCCCACTCCCCCTGCTTGCGTTCTGTCTCTCGCTGTGTCTCTCTCTCCCTGTCAAATAAATAAATAAAATCTTTAAAAAAAAATTTACTGCTCAAAAATGTGATCACTTCTCTATGTAGCCACAGGTATGGTATAACATTTGTCCAGCAAACTAAAGGAAAACAAAAGAAATATATTTATTTCTAAATGTCCCCTTTTAATTATATACATGTTCATTGTAGAAAATTTGAGAAATATAATCTAAAATCAAAAAGAGCATCACTCAAAATTCCACCTTCCAGAATAACCACAATAAATATTTTCATCTTCAAATGAAACATATATTTATATTAATGGACATATATATAGTTCAGAAGAGTTACAAAATTTTCTCTGAAATATTGAAATGAATTGTGCAAATGTCTATTAATACCTTTCATTTTTACAGCAATATAGTAAAGATGCCCATGTCCAAGAATCTTGGCACAAGTACAAATTCCAAATATACCCATGAAAAGGTTGAATTTTCTTTTTCTTTTTTTTTTTTTTAAAGAGTTTATTTATTTGACAGAGAGAGACACAGCGAGAGAGGGAACACAAGCAGCGGGGAGTGGGAGAGGGAGAAGCAGGCCGCCCGCCAAGCAGGGACCCTGATGAATCGGGGCTCCATCCCAGGACCCTGGGATCATGACCCGAGCTGAAGGCAGATGCTTAACGACTGAGCCACCCAGGCACCCGAAAGGGTTGAATTTTCAATCATACCAATGCATAGTTAGTTTCAGCTAACCTGTTCATTCTGATTTTATCCATTGATACATTTACCCATGTGAAATGGGGAAAAAAAAATGCCACCACCACACTGAGATGACAGTAAAGTCACCTTGAAAAATAGGAGTTATACAAGAAAAAGAGCAAAATATAAGAAAAGGAACAAATTTAACAGCACTGGAGACAAAGCAGGGTGTTATTGTCATACAGAAAATCTGAGGAATTTCTTGAAAATATACAGTAGATAGTGGGATGAGTGCTAGAAACCTCAGAGGAATGCAAAGCACTGAGCCAGCAGGGTTGGTAATGTGAGCTGGCCACAGGCCAGTTCATTAAAGAATTGTGCAATAGTTGGGACAGACCCAACTTCAATGATCTTTGGCTTCCAGGCTAAATCCCATTAGAGAGATAAATAAGGTGGAAATTCTGACTTAGGGGAAATAAAGATCCACTGTGAGCCTCTGGGCTAAAATAAGGTAAAAAAGTAAAATCTGACCTTCAAATGGTCATGAATGAACACGAAGAAAACCCCAAGGACAGGTAGCTTTAGGTTAAAATGAGTTGGACCACAGTGATCCTTTCTTTATCTCACCGTCTCAGGTAGTTTGGTAGGTTGGCTGTTTATCTATGTGCCCTCCAGAAAAATTGCCTTTTATCCTCTAGCAAGAAGCATTCTTAAGCTTTCCCCTACCACACTTATGGAACCTAAAGTCACTTCTTCTTTGGGGGAAGGGGGGCAGTTCTCAGTAGGATAGAAAGCTTGAGAATGGCCAAAGCTTGAAAATGAACCAAATCCTTCATTTACAAATGTAAATACAAAACAATGAATTATAAGGCATTTTGAGGAAAATGAATAGCAAGAGAGATACCAAAATCAATACACAAATATGGAGAAAAAAGATGATCTAAAAATTTATAATTCATATCTGCAAATAGATTTGAAAGGTGATTGCACCCAAAAAATTAAACTACCAGAATAAAAGGATTTTTTGAAATTAAAAGCATGGCACTATGATATTAAAAAAAGAAGAAGAAGAAGAAAAAGAAAAGAAAACTCTATTGTAGGACTGAAGGGTAATAAAATATTTGTAGAACAACCGAATGACTGAAAGATAAAGTAGGAAGAAATTCACTTTTTAGGCCCTAAGCAAAGAGATGGAAAATATGAGAAAAATAGTTAAGAAAATACGTAGTGATATTTGTCCTTCCTTCTAGCTACTCAGCAATTTTGAATATCTTTCCAATATTGGAGGAATTTCCCCCCTTATGAATATCATCAGGATATAAGCCACTTTCTTTCTCACTTTCCTTTGTTTGAAGGTAAAATTTGATGAGTTAAAAATAAATATTGCAAACTCCAGGGCAACTCCTACTAAACTATTTTTTTAAGACCATAATTAATATGCTAAGAGATAAATGGAATCACAAAATGCTCAGACAGAAAACAGGAAAAAAGGGAGGAGAAGGGAATAAAAAGTTCAATAAACTGTCCCAACTATTGCACAATTCAAATAAAAATAAACTATTTTTTAAGAGCATAATTAATATGCTAAAAGATAAATGGAATCACAAATGCTCAGACAGAAAACAGGAAAAAAGGGAGGAAAAGGGAATAAAAAGTTCAATAAAAATTCTATAATTACCAGTTATAAACAGTTTAATATTCATCAAACTATATCAATAATCATTTTAAATGTGAATAGCCTAAATACACCAATTAAAAAACAGAGATTTCAGAGTGGGTAAAAAATTCAAACAAAACTAAATATTGTTTACAAAAAAGCCACTTTAAGTATAAAGATATAAATTAAAAGTAAAGGGATGGAGAGAGATATTCTATACTAACATTAATAAAAAAGAAAGCTAGAGTAGTTATACTAATTTCAGAAAAAAGCACAATCCAGAAAAGAAAATTATTAGAGATAAAGACACACATTACATAATGATAAAGATATCAATTGTCCAAGAAAACCTAACAATTGATGTATGTGTACCTAACAACAAGCCTTCAAAATACATGAGGCAAAACTGATAGAACCATTAGGAGAAATATATAAATCCACTATTACATGTGGAAACTTCAACATCTGTCTGTAGGTAATGCATAGATCAAGCAGGCAGAAAATCAATAAGAATATAATTGACTAGAACAGTACTATCAATCAACTTGATATAATTGACATTTATAGAATACTCTATACAATAGGAGCTGGATACACATTCTTCTCAAGTCCACCTGGAGCATTCATGAAGGTAGACTACACTCTGGGACATAAAAGTCACCTTTAAAATTTTTAAAGAATAGAAATCATGCAAAGTGTGGTCTCGGGTCACAATGGAATTAAAATAGATCAATAAGTTCTAGATCTGAAAAAGTCCCAAATATTTGGAGATTAAACAACATACATCTATATGATACATGGATCACTAAAGAAACCTCAAAAGAATATTAAAATTTTGAACTAAAGGAAAACGGAAATTCAACTTGTCAAAATTTGTGGAATGCAGGAAAAACAGTGTTTAGCAGCAAACTTTTCTATATTAGAAAAGAGAAAAATCTAAAATCAATAACTCAGCTTAGGAAACCAGAGAAAGTAGAGCAATTTATACCTAAAACAAGCAGAAGAAAAGGAATAATAAAAATTAAAGTAGATATTAATGATATTGAAAAGAGGAAAACAGTAAGAAAAACCAAAACCAAAAGCTGTGATTAAAAAAATGATTAGTAAAATCAATAAAGCTGTGGCCAAGAAGAATGAGAATACACAAATTATTAAAATCAGATATGAAAGAGGGGTCATCAGGGGGTAGGGTGATGGGGTAACTGGGTGATGGACACTGGGGAGGGTATGTGTTGTAATGAGCACTGAGTGTTATAGAAGACTGATGAATCACAGACCTGTACCCTTGAAACAAATAATACATTATATATTAATTTAAAAAAATAAAAGAGGGGTCATCATTACAGATCCTATGGACATTAAAAAGGTAATAAAGGAATACTATGAACAACTCCATGCCCACAAATTTGATAATTCAGATGAAATGGACCAATTCCTTAGAAGACACAATTTGTCAAAACTTACACAAGAACAGACAATATTTATATCTATTAAAGAAATTTAATGAACAATTAATAACTTAGCACCAGGCCCAGATGGGTCCACCGGTGAATTACACCAAACATTTAAAGAAGAAATCATACCAATTCTCTACATTCACTTTCAGAGGATAGAAGCAGAGAGAATAATTTCCTAACTCACTTTATGTTAGCATTACTCTAACATCAAACCAGACAAAGACATTACAAGAAAAGAAACTACAGATGAATTTCTCTCATGGACATAGGTGCAAAAAAACTCGACAAAATCTATAAAAAGAATTATACACCATGACCAAGTGAGATTTATCCCAATTATGCAAGGCTGGTTTAACATTCAAAAATCAATTTATGTGGGGTCCCTGGGTGGCTTAGTTGGTTAAGCATCCAACTCTTGATTTCAGCTCAGGTCATGATCTCAGGGTTATGAGATCAAGCCCTGAGTTGAGCTCTATGCTCCATGGGGAGTCTGTTTGAGATTCTCTCTCTTCCTCTCCCTCTGTCCCTCCTCCTGTTTGCTCTCTCTTTCTCTTTCTTTCTCTAAAATAAATAAAATCTTTAAAAACATCAATTAATGCAATCTATTATGTCAACAGATTAAGAAAGAAAAGTCACATGATCATATCAATCAATGCAGAAAAAGTATTTTATAACATCCAACATGCGTTCGTGACAAAAACTTTCAGCAAGCTGAGATTAGGGGGCACTTTCTCAACTTCATAAAGAATATCTACATAAATCCTACAGTTAACATTATGCTTAATGATGAGAAACTTGAAACTTTTCTACTAAGATCAGGCACAAGGCAAGGATGTCCCCTCTTATAACTTTTTTAACACTGTACTGGAACTCCTGGTTAATGCGATAAGACATAAAAAGGAAACACAATGTATATGGATTTATAAGGAAGAAATAAAATTGTTCTTGTTAGCAAATGCCATGGTCATATATATGGAAAATTAGAAAAAATTGACAAAAGGACCCTTGCCACTAATAAGTAATTATAGCAAGGTTTTAAGATACAAGGTTAATGTATAAAAGATAATAGCTTTCTTTTTACTAGCAACAAACAAGTGGTATTCTACTATTCATACTTTGAAAACCAGGTGGTTATATAAGATTTGGACATATTAAAGACCAACACAAAAATACACTTCAAAGTGTCATAGTTAAGATCATGTGAGTTTTAAGGTGACAGAATTATTGTTGGTACAGGGCATGAATGACATGTAAGAGTCGTAAGGAGTCTTAAGAACACAGCGAAGATAAGGAACATCACAAGCAAGCCCGGTGACAATAGTTTGAGTTTAATCCCAGGCTATGTGTTGGAATGATGGGAAGATTTTTCCTTTGTGAGGTTATTCAGCTTGAGATGATGAGGGTAGACAAAATTTGTTTGAGCAATAGATGCTTTCTGAAGACATCTTTGACTTCATGTCTCCCACAAGGGGTCTGCTCCTACGGGCCCCCACCAAGAAAACCTAGATAAATATGCTAGAAGAGAAATGTCAAACTTTCCCTGTAAGTGCTAGGTTTCCTCTTGATAGAAAAGAAAATGGAGTAACCTTAGAAGCAGGTAAAAAATGTAAAAACTCAACAGGGGCAGTCAAAAAGAACAAGTAAATGACAGGGAAAACAAAATGGACCACTGAAGGTTTACCCCACTTGCTGCTACAAAGGGGTGTTAAATGGGAGTATCTTTGATGTGATCAAAGCAGCAATAGTGACTCTAGGCCTGGAAAGTTAAGTGTCAGAAGAGTGCATAGAGGAGGACAGACCAGATTGGTGCTTGTTGGATCACTGAGGATAGGCTTTGGAGGTATCACCAGCAGCTACAGTTCAGAATTCGGCTGAGTTGGATTCTCTGGTTGACTATATGTTAGGCAAGTAAGAAACTGCACCAGAAGACCAGATTCAAAGGCCTAAGAATTTCCAGGGCAATAAGAAAAGAATGAAAAATGCTTTGGGAACTTTGTAGGAAATGAAGAAGTACTGACAGTAGGAGATTTGGAGAATGAAGAAAGCAATGAAATGAATTGTACTTAAATAATTCCTTGATACAAATGTGGAGGACTATGTTCAAAACGGGGCATGGAGCATTGTTATGATTTAAAGCCCATACTCAGTTCAGTCCTGGGCGCAAGCAATAGAAGGTACAGAAGGGTGAAAAACATAAGTGCTTTAACGATGCATGATAGACCACATGAACAGAACACACTGCAAATTTTTGAATTTTTCAAAAACAAGATTGAGTCAAATGAAATTTCCATTGTATATATGGACCACATTTTCTTTATCCATTTGTCTGTTGAGGGGCATCTCGGCTCTTTCCACAGTTTGGCGATTGTGGACATTGCTGCTATGAACACTGAGGTACATATGGCCCTTCTTTTCACTACATCTGTATCTTTGGGGTAAATACCCAGTAATGCAATTGCAGGGTCATAGGGTAGCTCTGTTTTAATTTTTTGAGGAATCTCCACACTGTTTTCCAAAGTGGCTACACCAACTTGCATTCTCACCATCCATGTAAGAGGGTTCCCCTTTCTCCACATCCTCTCCAACATTAGTCGCTTCCTGTCTTGTTAATCTTTGCCACAGAATTAACATCTTAATAGAGGACTACTTGTAATTGAAGTGAATTTAATAGGTTTGGGACTCAGAATAACTGGTTTTGAATTAACTACTGCCATATATGCAAAGTTCAAACCAAACTGTTTTCTCTCTCTCTCCCTCTCTCTCTCTTTTTTTTTTTGTACATGATTCTCTTTGCTCACCTTTCTATTCTTAATACATGTAGATCAGAAATAGTGTGGATCTGGACTGTACTATGTGTCAGAAACTGAGTTGTCTACTCTAACTTCATCTGTTATATTCTTTCTCCTTAGAAGCAGATCCACGAGTTTTAGCTGGGTGTGAAACATGTGAAATGAAATACTACTTTTCTATCCTTCTACACGTCCACCCCAACACATAACTAAGTTCTAACCAATGAAATATTAGTAAAAGTGAGTGTAATTTTAGCTTAAAAGGAGGTGACTCAGCAGAGAAGGGCTCTTTGTTTTTCTGCATTTCCTCCTCCTTCTGGCCAGTAGCTCTCTAAGACTGGGAGATGGTGGAACAGCAGTTGGAAGTCTAGGTCTCTATTGAGACTATAGAGCCATTTCACCAACACTGGGCTCTTTCTTTCTTCCTTTTTCTTCCTTCCCTTTCTTCTTTCTTTTTCTCTCCCTCTCCCTCTCTCTCTTTCATTCTTGTATTTATTTATTGGAGAGAGAGAGGAGGGAGAGAGAGAGAGAAACTTTTAGCAGACTTCTTGCTGAGCTCAGAGCCCGACTCCATCTCAGGACCCTGAGATCAAGACCTGAGCCAAAACCAAGAGTTGGACGCTTAACCAACTGCGCCACCCAGGGGTCCCGAACCCCTGCACTATTTTTTTTGGTCTTTTATTTGAGGGAGAAATAACCTCTATCTTGCTTTAGCTACTGTTACTTTGGAGTTTTACATGCAGCTAAAACCAATACTGACTGATGCATACCACACATTTAGGCTTAAGAACATCATTTTGCTTTGTTAAAATTTAAGGAGTGTGGAGCATAGTATGTGTATGTGTCTAACTGTAATACAGGCATACCTTGGAGATATTGTGTATCTCCAGACCACCACGATAAAGCAAGTCAAATAATGTTTCAGTTCCCCCCGGAGCATATAAAAGTTATGTTTATATTATACTGTAGTCTATTAAGTGTGCAATAACATTATGACTAAAAAAAATGTACAATGTACATATCTCAGTGTAAAAACTCCATATTGCTAAGATGGCGGAGGAGTACGAGACTTAAACTGCGTCTGATCCCAGGAATTCAGCTAGACAGCTATCAAACCATTCTGAATACCTACGAACTCAACCGGAGAACAAAGAAAAGAACAGCAGCAACTCTATGAACAGAAAAGCGACCGCTTTCTGGAAGGTAGGAGGTGTGGAGAAGTGAATCTGAGGCAACATATGGGAAGATAGACCTCAGGGAGGGTTGGGGAGGGAGCCTCTGTTAGCCACTTACCGGCAAGTGAGAGAGCGGCGGAGCACAAAAGCAGAACTTTAAGAAGTCTGCTCCAGTGAGAGATGTCGCTCTGGTGGATAAGCCGGGGTTGGAGCCCTCGCTGGGACAGTGTGGTCTGGGGTCCCTCGGGGTCACAAGAAGACCGGGGGTGCCTGAGTGTGGCAGAGCTCCCAGGTATCGGAGCAGGGCAGCCACTGCAGAGATGGAGCTGAGGTGGGTGATCTCAGCTCCGGGTTGCCATAAACCGTGATCTCTGGCACAGTCGGGCCACTCCTCTTCGAGCAGGGACCAACAAGCGGCAGATCTGGAAAGACTTCCTTTCCTCCCCGGGAGGAGCAGCGCAGTAAAACTCTGCAGGAATCTGCTGGGTTTGGAGACTCCAAATTGGGCCGTGCGCCAAAGAGAGAAACGCTGGTCACGGGCCAGGTGAGCATGGAGTGCAGCCCCAGGGAGATGGGATTGACTGCTTTTCTCTGAGGGCGTACTGAAGAGGGGGTCCCTGAGATTTCGGCTCCTCCGGGCCGGAGATTAGGAGGCCGCCATTTTCATTCTCCTCCTCCAAAGCCGTACGGAAAGCGTTCAGGGAACAAAAGCTCCGGGGAGCAAACCTGAGCAGGTTACTTAGTCTGGCCCCTAGCAAGGGCGGTGCAACCCCGGGCAAAGACATTTGAGAATCGCTGCAACAGGCCCTTCCCCCAGAATAATAGCAAGAACATCCAGCGAAGACCAAGTTTACTGATCAACGAGAACTGTAAAACTACGGTGCTAGCAGAATACAGCACATAGAATTCATGGCTTTCCCCCCCCATTATTCTTTAGTCTTTCAGTGTTAATTTTTTAAATTTTTTTTATTTTTTCCTTTTCCTTTTTTTTTTTTTGAATTATTACTCTTTCCTTTTACAACTTATCAGTTCCTTCTTTAAAAATCTTTTTAAATTTCCATTGTTATAGTCATATTCTATCCCTTCATTGTATTGACCCTTATTTTTTGAGTATATGTAAGTTTTTTCTTTCTTTAATATTTTGGTATGCAGTTTCTTCTAACAAACTAAAATATACCCAAAATCTAGTGTATGGCTTTGTTCTATTCACCCATCTGATCACATTCTCTTTCATTTTTAGTTTTTTAATATTCTTCTTTCTTTTTTCAACCAACTTCTTATCAATTCCTTTTTTTCCCCCAAATACTTTTATTTTATTTTTTCAGTGTTACAAGATTCATTGTTTATGTACCACACCCAGTGCTCCATGCAATA
>CM052887.1:31527267-31711420 GCA_028534135.1 Potos flavus | reverse complement strand
CCACATCCTCTCCAGCATTTGTTGTTTACTGTCTTCTTGATTTTGGCCATTCTAACTGGTGTGAGGTGGTATCTCAGTGTGGTTTTGATTTGAATCTCCCTGATGGCTAATGATGATGAAGACTTTTTCATGTGTCTGTTAGCCATTTGTATATCTTCTTTGGAGAAGTGTCTGTTCATGTCTTCTGCCCATTTTTTGACATGATTATCTGTTTTTTGAGAGTTGAGTTTGAGAAGTTCTTTATAGATCTTAGATATCAGACCTTTGTCTGTAGTGTCATTTGCAAATATCTTTTCCCATTCCATGGGTTGCCTGTTTGTTTTGTTGCCTGTTTCCTTTGCTGTGCAGAAGCTTTCTATCTTGATGAAGTCCCAAAAGTGCATTTTTGCTTTTGTTTTTTTAAATTCTTTTATTAATTTTCATTTTTACAGTCATATTCCATCCCTTCATTTGTATTTAAACTTTTTTTTTTTTTTGTATACATATGTTTTTCTTTCTTTAAAATTTTGGGATGCAATTTCTTCTAACAGACCAAAATGACCCAAAATCTAGTGTATGACTCTATTCTATTCACCAGTGTGATCATATTCTTTTTCTTTTTTTTTCTTTTTTCTTTTCCCTCTGGTTTCAGGTGTCTTCTGATTTGTGGATTTGTTAGTGTTATTTTTCTGGGGTCATTGTTACCCTTTTAGCACTTTGTTCTCTCATTCATCTATTCTTCTCTCGACAAAATGACAAAATAGAAAAACTCACCTCAAACAATAGAACAAGAGGCAGTACTGACTGCCAGACACCTAATCAACATGGACATTAGTAAGATGTCAGAACTAGAGTTCAGAATAACAATTATAAAGATACTAGCTGGGATTAAAAAAAAAAAAAAATAGAAGACACTAGAGAATCCCTTTCTGGAGAAATAAAATCTAACCAATTCGAAATAAAAAAGATTATTAGTGCAGTGCAATCAAATATTAGGACTCTAACTGCTAGGATAAATGAGGCAGAAGAGAGAATTAGTGACTTCAAAGACCAAGTTAGAATAAAGAAGCTGAGAAAAAGAGAGATAAACAACTACTGGATCAGGAAGGGAGAATTCAAGAGATAAGTGATACCATAAAGTGAAACACTATTAGAATAATTGGGATCCCAGAAGAAGAAGAAAGGGGGAGGCAGAAGGTATATTGGAGCAAATTATAGCAGGAAACTTCCCTAATTTGGGGAAGGAAAGAGGCATCAAAATTCAGGAAGCGCAGAGAACCCCCCTCAAAATCAATAAAAATAGGTCAACACCCCAACATCTAATAGTAAAACTTACAAATCTCAGAGACAAAGAGAAAATCCTGAAAGCAGCTAGGGACAAGAGGTCTGTAACATACAATGGTAGAAACATTAGATTGGCAGTAGAACTATCCACAGTGACCTGGCAGGCCAGAAAGGACTGGCATGATATATTCAGGGCATTAATGAGAAAAATATGCAGCCAAGAATACTATATCCAGCTAGGGTGCCTTTGAAAATAGAAGGTGAGATAAAAAGCTTCCAGGAAAAACAGAAACTAAAAAATTTGCAATCACCAAACCAGCCCTACAAAAAAATGCTGAAAGGGATCCTCTAAGCAAAGAGAGAGCCTTAAAGTAACAGACCAGAAAGGAACAGAGACAATATACAGTAACAGTCACCTTACAGGCAATACAATGGCACTAAATTCATAACTTTCAATAGTTACCCTGAATGTAAATGGACTAAATGCCCCAATCAAAAGACACAGGGTATCAGATTGGATAAAAAAACAAGATCCATTGATATGCTGTCTGCAAGAGACTCATTTTAGACCCAAAGACACCTCCAGATTGAAAATGAGGGGGTGGAAAACCATTTACCATGCTGATGGACATCAAAAGAAAGCTGAGATGGTAATCCTTATTTCACACAAATTAGATTTTAAACCAAAGACTGTAATAAGAGATGAGGAAGGACACTATATTGTACTTAAAGCGTTATCCAACAAGATCTAACAATTGTAAATATTTATGCACCTAACATGGGAGCAGCCAATTATATAAGCTAATTAATAACAAAATCAAAGAAACACATTGACATTAATAAAATAATAGTAGGGGATTTTAACACCACCTTCACTAAAATGGACAGATCATCTAAGCAAAAGACCAACAAGAAAATAAGGGTTTTAAATGACACACTGGACCAGATGGACTTCACAGATATAATCACAGCATTCCATCCCAAAGCTACAGGATACATATTCTTCTCGAGTGCACATGGAACATTCTCCAGAATAGATCACATAGGGTCATGATCAGGTCTCAACCAGTACCAAAAGATTGGGATCATTCCCTGCATATTTTTGAACCACAGTGCTTTGAAACTGGAACTCAATCAGAAGAGGAAAGTTGGAAAGAGCTCAAATACATGAAGGCTAAAGAGCGTGCTACAAAGGAATTAATGGTTCAACCAGGAAATTAAAAAAGAATCACCATAGCAAATACAATAAGAATGAAAAAATTTGAAATATTGCAAGAATTACCAAATGTGACACAGAGACACACAGTAAGCTTATGCTGTTGGGAAAATGGCACCAATAGACTTGTTTGATGCAGGGTTGCCATGATCCTTCCATTTAAAAAAAAAATACAATATCTGTGAAGCAAAGTAAGTAAAGTGAAGTACAATGGAATGAGGTTTGCCTGTCTTCTTATGTGTTCTATTGATTGTTTTTTTAAAAGGGACACATGAGAGACTGGGATTGAATTTGAGGGATTCCAAAGAATGTGCCAGCATCCTTCAGAACTAGACCGTCTAAACGTAAGTGAGCCCTACTCCACTCAGAGGGCAGTGACACCCGTCTACGTAGACTGAATGGAATAAGAAACTAGACAGAACAAATTGTAAACTCTGACCTTATTCAGAAGGGTATTTCTCTTCACTTTAACTTCTCCTAGAAGTAGCAGTGTGTTCATACATTCTAACTTGGCTTCCACATCATATGGATTTCTAAATTGTCTATACAATATAATGTGTGTCTTTCTGGGCATAATTTGAGATTAAAATAATAAATGGGATGAAATTTTGGCCAGGCTATGGAGTGTTTTGGAATTAATTAACATCCTATTACGACTGATTCAGAGATTTCTGGGAATAAAAACTAAACTGTCCACCACTGGGCATAAAATAAACAAAGAAGCAGTCTGTGTTGTTGGGGAGATGCCCAAGGGTAGGTATAGGCTTACCTTGTCAAGCTACTGGTGGCCCCTTCTCCAAATGTGACAGCTACTCCATAGGTTTGATTGTTAAACCTAACCAGATAATAGAATGAGAAGCTGGGGAGAGTAGAGGGAAACCATTCTCCATCTTATCTCACTTCTTACAGTGGCTTATATAATAAGAACTTGCCCTCCTAGGGCATTCTGGTGAGGAAACTCTCCCCTGTAATATTAGAAAGATGGAGGTGACAGTCGTTGCCTCTTCATGGCCCAACACTGAGGGCTGCTGGCAACAGAATGCTATCCATTTCTTTGCTCTAGCTCTTGAATTCCAGAAGTCCACTTGCATCAAGGTGAAGAACAAGGTCGTAAAACTATGGGGGATTCTATCACCTGTGGTGAACTGTACTACAGATATTCCACTAGTTTTGATATAGAAATGCAACCATCAATCAGAAAGAGTGTGTTCATATTGCTTATATTTATTTTAGTGTAATAAATAGCAAATATATGCATATATTTATACTTGTTATGCCTATATTTATATTATATTTACATTTATTTTAGCATTCTACATTTATACTATAATGTAGAACATGTCAAATAATGATAGAATATGACACATATCTTATTTAAAATACTATATTATGCTTACATTTATTATACTCTACTACTCTATAATTATAATAAATATAAAATTTATGGAACATAACATACAATATTGTATTGGTCTTCTAGGGGTGCCATAACAAAATACCACAGGCTGGGTGACTTAGACACAGAAATTTATTTTTTCACAGTTCTGGAGGTTGGAAATCCAAGATGAGGGTGCCGATAGGATTGCTTGCAGATGACCTTCTTCTCCCTGTTTTCATATGCTCTTTTCCTCTATGTGTATATACTATCTCCAAGTTGGGAGTTAGGGCTTCAACATATGGATTTTGGGCTGACAAAATTCAGCCCATAGCAAATATTTTATGTAGACTATATGAATTAACCATTTATGGAATACATAAGTATGGAATTAATCAACATTTTAAAAATCCAACAGCCCCTAGTAACAAGGCTTGAATCTAATTCTCAGAATTGGGCATTACTTCAGCATTGGACTGATAGAGTAATTTGATATGCCAATTTTGTGGTCCTAAAGCTAGTAAAATGCCATCACCCTACTGTGAGTGATCTTAAGAACTGTGGGTAGTGTTGAAACTTGGGATGGTACTTAGATGACTCAAAGTTATAGAAATGAGCCAAACATAGTCTTAAAATAAATTTTGGCATGGAACGTAGGATGTTGGGCTTTTATTGGACTTTAACATAAGGTTGATGTAAATAAGATTTTAATAAGTTGAAACCTTTTGGTAATAGATTAGAAAAAAATGTTTTTATTATTTTCAAAAAGAATTTTTATCTATAATGAACTTTCGTGAGGAGCTGTTTTTGAGTATAATGCCCACCTATTTCTTTCATGGTTTATGACATGCACTGCTTGAGAAGGACTAGCCAATGATACAAAGTTATGCAAGTGATAATTAATTTGAATTCAGTGATTTTCTTATCTAAGGTCTATAAGGCCAGATATAAAACAGTCATTAATGATCTTCAAGAGGTTCTCTTGCTTTCTCTTTGGGATTATTGTCATGAGTCAGAATGGTATTCTCTAAATTATACTGATTTCCTGGAAAGCAGAATTCTAGATGTAGCTGTGTCACCTATCTCTAGGCATTATCTGGGAATAGAATTAAGGAATTTTACTGTGTGTTAAAGGAATTCCTTGTGCGGAAAAAGCCATGTAGCCTCCTTTTCTCTTATTGATCCTTTCTAATTCAAATAAACACTAATCAAAATACAGGAAAACATTTCAGAAATTTGGTATATTCTACAAAAATAACTCAAATGCCAAAATTAATAAAGATCCTTTGTTTCCACTCAATGATGATGACATAGTGCCTGTTCATAAATGGCTTGGGCAACTATGGTGCCTAAAAGCAGTTGGGGTCTTCGGGCTGGAGAATCCTTGGGTGCTCATCCTTCAACTGCACTAGTCCAAGGTTTGTGCCCAGCACTGTGTCCTCCAAATCCTAGTCTAGTGTTTGGCATTATGAAAGAAATCAGTAAATATTCAGGCACACAGACATACAGACTTATTTACTTACTTACTTATTTATTTCCATCCAGATTTCAGATTCTTTTCTATATTATACTTAAGCTGGAAATCAATAAGCACACACATACACACGCAAACACATACACTCATTATTTATTTATTTATTTATTAATTTCTATCTAGATTCTTTTCTACATATATTCAAAGAACCCAGAAATCAATACACACACATACATACACACACTTATTTATGTATCTCTAGATTTTTTCTATATATTTAAAGAAGCTAGAAATCAGTAAATATACAGACATGGATAGACACAGTCATGCATTTAATTAATTAATTTTCACTGAGATTCTTTTCTATATATATTCAAAGAGCGCATAAGTCAACTAATATACAGACACAGGGGTGCCTGGGTGGTGCATTCGGTTAGGCAACCAACTTTTTGGGGGCTCAGATTATGATCTCAGGGTGTTGAGACCAAGTCCCTGGTTGAGCTCTGTGCTCAGCATGGACTCTGCTTAAAACACTCTCTCTCTCTCTCTGTCCCTATGCGCTTCCCGCTGCTCTCTCTCTTTTAAATAAATCTTTAAAAAAATAAATCTTTAAAAAAAATACAGACACACAAACACACACACACTTTCTTTTCTATATATACTTAAAGAAGCCAGAGATCAATAAATATACAGAGACACAGATGCACACTTTATTATTTTCATATTCTTGTCTGTGTATAAAGAAGCCAAAAATCAATAAATACAGAGACACACAGACACACACACATTTATCTATCTATCTATTTATTTATTTATTTATTTTCAGATACTTTTCTGTATATATTTAGAGAAGCTAGACACACACACACACTTTTTTATTTATTTAATTGATTAATTTTCGGATACTTTTCTATATATATTTAAGGAAGCTAGACATCAATAAATATTCAGATACACACACACACACATTTATTTACTCATATCCACTCAGATTCTTTTTCACATATATTTAAAGAAACTGGAAATCAATAAATATATGGACACAGACACACAGACACAAACATACACTTATTTATTTATTTATTTATTTATTTATTTATTTATATCCAGCTTTTTTTCTATGTAATTCAAAGAAGATGGAAAAAGAGTTATGGGTGGTGGTTGGGTATGGGTATTTACTTTATTTCTGCAATAAAATATTAAGTGCTTGAATAATAAGTTATATCACATATTTTATAGATATGTACTGAATATTTTCATATTGTGTTGTGCATGTTATTTATGAATTTGAAACCATTCATCTTAGTTTTGATATTATTCTGTGAATAATTTAATTTTCCTCACCATTATCACTTCTCCCTTCTTGCATTCTTGATTTATCTGGAATTTGTTAGTGTATTTTTTGATGTATGGGTCAAAAGTGATTCTCCTTCACACTCATATTTGATTACTTTTATGTGTTTTAGAAGTTGTGTATTTTCCCATTGTTGTGTAACTTATTTTGTATTACTAATATAATTTATTCAAGAAAGGTAAGAGCTTCAATCAGTGAAACAGATCTTTCTCAGGATTGACCAGGGTACCTGGGTGGCTCAGTCAGTCAAGTGTCGGCCTCTTGATTTCAGCTCAGGTCATGACCTCAGGGTCATGAGATTAAGCTCCGCATCAGGCTCCATGCTGGGTGTGGAGCCTGCTTAAGATTCTCTCTCTCTCTGTCCCTCCCCTCCCCTTCATACTCCTCCCCCAACTCATACTCTCTCTCTAAAAAAAAAAAAAGACCTGTGAAAGAATATTTACGAAAATAGAGTATATTTATGTGTTTTAAGTTAAATAATGTGGTCCTCATTTTAAACAATTGTTTTGATTAATTATTGGCCTCAACTCTGCTGGATAAGAGGGATTCTTTTTTTTTTTTTTGAGGGATTCTTTATGTAATTCATATAGCTACAAAACAGTTGCTATCTCTCTGGGAAGCCACTTCTTTTGTAAAACTGTTCATGGATTTTAACAAATATTGCCATTACTGTACAAAATAAGTTTAATGTTCTAGACTAGCCTTTTGATCCAGTTGCATAACCTAATTTAATACAAACTCGAGACTCAGAACCTTTTTGTTTGTTTCCCCCAAGCTTTGTTTAATCACATGGTTTATGGAGAGAGGTGGGGGTCAGGATGGGAAGGAGCCTAGGTGTTGCAAAGCAGGGATGAATAGGATATTTCCATTTTCTTTCAAAGTGATTTGGTTGATAGCTCTTCACCATATTGTTTAAATTATAAGTAACTCCCCATGCGGGCATTTGATAGGCATTTGGTTGTGCCCCCACTCCCAGTTTCCCCAATTCCACCCACCACTCTGTACACCTGCGGAAGTCTGTGTACTCAGGGCTGAATGGACAACTAGCCATGGTAGCCTGCTTTCAAGGGGAGATGGTTTTTAATTGTGGGTTTTCATCATTAGCTCCAGCTCTTTCCATTTAGTCACCATCTTCTATGTACCCTTCCCAATAAACCATCGTGTTTATGTGACCACCATGTCATATGAACCCAGCAACTCTTTGAAACTGGCACATTAATGTCCCTTTTTCAAGTTTTCTATATGCAACCTATTACAGCTCTGATGTCATTATGTTTTGAAATATGATAGGATGAGTGCCTCATGGACCCTATATTTTGTCACTTTTCTTTACATAACTTTCATGATCACTCTTTTAGTATTAATTGGTATATTAAAAATCCACATGCTCATTTCCAGTGCATCACCATCTTACTTCAGTAGTATGTCTTCCTTTCAGTCCTTACTAATGATTTGATAATCTATTAATAAATATCAAGTATTCCATGAAGGATTGGTATTAAAGTTTTTTATCATGTCACTAGAACCACTATTAATTATGTGGCTTTATTTTATGTGTTAAAGTTTTGCATCTTAAAGATTTTATATTGTATCAATAGAGCATTAATTGTGTTGCTTTAATTTTATACGTAAAGTTTTGAAGCCAGGAGTAATTTAGTTGATTTTGTGGAGTATTTTGGATAATGGATACTGGATTGTTTGATTGATATGTTCTTTATACCACCCCCCACTTCCAAACTTAGCCCACCCTCCCTCTAGACTCCCAGACCCTCCCCACTGCTCCACCCCTATTGCTCCACCCTTTCTCCCCTCCTCCCCCCACTCTCCCACTGTCCCACCCCCATTGCTCCACCCTTCCCTCTCCCTGCCTTCCCCCACCCTCGCCCTTATCCCAGCCCCATTGCTCCTCCCCCACTCCCTTCCTCCCCCACCCTCCCCAACACCCCACCCTCACTGCTACAACCCCACCTTCCTCCCCCCACCCTGTTCCTTTGATGTTGGTGGATGACGCTGAAATGATCAGGACACAGTTTGCACTTAACCACTAAATCTTTATTAATTGAATTTTTATGATAACATCAATACAATATTAGTAAATAGAAATACAGCAATAAAATGGGGAAGGGTAGGGAGGTGGTAGGGGTAGGGAGAAAAGGCAGGGATAGGTGGGAGGACCACTGACAGGGTTCTTATTCATCACTTTTCTGTAACTTCCATGAATATTTACCATCCTTCATTATCAATTTCATTCCAGCAAGTCAAAGAGTATCTATCTACTCATCCTGTAACTCTCCAAAGGCTTTGCTCACAATCTGGAGCCCTGGAGTTAAAACCCAGGGCAAAGTTAAATTATTTATCCAATCATCTTTGAACTTTTTCCCACTAGAGTTTTATCCACGTCCAATTTGCCCTAAATAGGTTGATCTCCCTGCAGTTCCTTCTGAGTTTATTTGAAATCTTTAAGGGTAGCAATCATAGGGTAAAGGATCACAAGTAAGTACACATGTCCACTTATAGAGTTATCTAATACATAATATCATGCTAACTTTTAAACTAACCCCACCCACTTAAGATTACTTAATAGTCCCTCCCACCCTAAAATACTTATGATTATATATATCCCCTATTACTTAAACTGATTACATAAAGAAATAAAAACAATGCAATTTCCACAGACCAATTCCATCAACCGCATTCTACAATCCGAAACAACAAAGAACTTCCAGTCCCACTAGATGTTCATTCTTTCGATGAAAATGTAGTGTGGTTCCTACCCAGCTCTTCATCTTGGCAGGTGGTCCTTCATTTCTGCCCAGGTCTTTCCAGCAGAGTGTTCTCTGTTGCCAATCTTGGAACTGTATCGGACGTTCGATGTCTGTGGCGGATGACAGGCAGATCAATTCAGGAGCCCAAGAGGTACCTGCAAACTTAAACACAAATCCAGACTGCACTATATAGATGTGCCCCTCTTTATTTTGTGCACCTGCAAGTTCCTTATATCACCTCACATGATTGAATCAAACTAATTCTCCATTTTCCAGCATCGAGTACAAATACCTCATTGCTCAAACTAAATTGACCCTTCAGAGATGTATGTAAACTTCCTCCATTTCAAGATCTTAGCATGACGACCCTCACTAGTTCTCTCCAGGTTTGCCTAACAATGGGAGCTCATTTCTTCTTCTTCCTTGATTTAATTAACATCAACAATTTGGATCAAAAGTCAATCAAAGTTGCCAATTTGTTTCAAAAAGGTTGAATATTGGCTTTGTTTAATAATTCTGATGTTTTGATACATGTCCTTTATTCTTTATTTTGCTCCCTTTTTAACTCCCTTAGAGATTTAATTTCTTTGCTCCTTCCTTTCTTATGAATAAAGGCATTTTGTGGGGAAAATGCCAAAAAAAAAGGTAAAGTATCCAATTAACATAATCAACAACAAAATAAATTCAGTGAAAGGAAACTTATTAAATTCCAATACTATAAACTTGAAATTACTTATCCTTAACACCTACATTTATAGATAGTATATATAGCAATAAAGCATAGAACACACTGCCAACAGTTTTTCACAAGCTTTACTAAACAGCCAAACGTGCGTCAGGGTCTTCATCCATGCATCGCTGACCCAAACCACCATGCTTTCCCTGACCGCTGCTGTCGTTGGTGGACATCTTCAGACTCTGCTTGCAGTGATGGCAAATGTCCGTGTGCTCATGCCGGGGCTGCAGACAATGACCTATTTCTAGGCCCTCTGCAGCTTGAAGATCAAGTGACAACTGTAAATTTGACACAAAACAACTTGAATTCAAATGTATGGATGATGGGTTGTTGAGGTAAACTGAAGGGACGCTTCAAAATAGTCCAGAAGCACAAACGCACCATCTTATAGGTAATTACTCTAAAACACATGAGTGACTGACAAGCTTTCGGATTCCATTGAAGAAGAAAAAAAAAAAAAAGTGGGGGCGGGGGGGGAGTCATTTGGAATTAAATAGCCAATTAGGTGTCTTTTTTGAATTTGTAGGTCTTTTTGTGTGATTTTTTAAAAGGCCCAATTGATAAAATTGAAGTCATATATGACATTAACCTAGCAGATTGAAGACAAACGGGATGAACTATTACACCAATACTCCAGTTCTGAGGAGCCTCTCATTCACAGTGTTGTAAGAGAAGTTCACAGTAAAGAAATATTTTATACTATGTTACTTATCCATTTTAATTAGTTTAACATTAAGAATTGGATAGTACTTTGTAATTCAATGGAAATAACTTCTGAAAGCAGTCACCACTTTAAACCACTGTTAAAAGACACTAGGTAACCTATAGCTAAAACTTTTAAGTATTTAAACATGCAAGAGTAAGGGTGGGTGATAATGAATGGGTGAAAGATGATGTGGATGAAAAAGGAAACTTCACCATTAGACTCCTCTTCATGATACGCAATTTGAAATCTATACCATGTTGTCTACTGCTCAAACTGTGTTTTGGCAATCAGAAGTTGTGTACTGAAACACAAGCCCCTTGAAGCCTGCCTCTTTCTTCTCCGTCCGTGGCAGCAAAATGGAGTCTCAGCAACCAGACAGGAAAGATGACACAAATCCTGCAGCAGGGATAATGGCAGTAGTAAAGAATTAAACAGAAAGAGAGAGGTTAGACAGACAGCTCAAGGTAGTAGCAAAAGACCAGGTTAAAGAAGTCAGGCAGTCCCAGGTTAGCACAAAGCATCCAGGAGACTAGAGGTCATCACTGGACTGAAGACAACGCTTGTGTTGTCTGTTGCTTTGAGTCATTTGAGTTGCTTTAAGGCCTTTCATTCATTGGCAGCTTCTTTTCGTCTCCGTCCTGTAGAGGGGACGCCTTTTCACTGTGTGAACTCTGATCCTTTTAAAGTGAGGTTACCTATCAGGCCATCCTCTGGATTTAAAGCTCACTAAAGAAGTCCGTATCTTCAAGACAGTGTCCAGTACCCCAACTGCTCTTCTTCAAAGATAACCCTCGCAGGCATAGGAGTGTGGGTCTGGGTGCTAAATTCATGTCCCCTCTCTAAGCATCTTAATGCTACAGTCTAGTGAGGGAACTGATGATGAAATGCCCACATGCATATGGAGGCAGACACATGGACAGATGCTTCCAACACTTCAGGTGATCCTCTTCCAGCCAATTAACAACACTCCTGAACTTTCTTCTGAAGAACCAGGACAAGTTGGGAACATTAACTCAGAGTCTCTTAAGAGCTGGGTACGGGACTGCAAGGGAGTCACGCCTCATGAACATCTAACACACCTAGAGCCACCAACAGTCTCTGGTTACCAGTTTAACATATTTGTGGAAGCCATTACTGGCATGATGATGGTAAGGTGTTGTGAGAAAGCTCGAGTTCTTGGGTACATGAGACTTGCACCAGGGTGTGAAGGCACACTCTAAACATGCAAGAGTCCCTTCTGAGAGAGCACTTCCTTCTGAGGCCTGAGGTGTTTCTGTTGCAGGGGTTTTGCCTGCTCCTGGGAGAACCAGTCAAGTTGCTGCTCCTTGAGAATTAACAGAACCATGAATGTGGAGTTTGAAGATGGTGAAGTTTCTAAGGGTGCAGCAAAAAAGATCACGGAAGCCGTTTTACACTGCACCAACAATCCTGGCTTCCTTAATAAGGAGTCGGTCCTCCAGTGATGTAAAGAGAGTACCGAGACTGCAAGAAAAGTCATGTCCTCCTCCTCCTCGTCTCCCCCTCCATAAAGAAATCAGCATCTCCTGTGTTTGCATCAGCTTCTCTGTAAATGTTAAACATGGAATCTGGCAGCCTATTAATTTAGATGGTGACAGAGGTTTCAGCAGGTAAAACGCAGGCTTCCAGGATTCGCTGGGAAGTAAACTTGTTAGGGATTTTAGTTAAATTGACAGTTAAAGTGGAAAACTGAGAGATAAAATGTGTTGGTAAATATTCTATTGCTCTCAGAAAATGGAGGAGGTCTTTTGGTGCTTTTTTAGGATGTGTGCCAGTCCAGGGTGGCCCTGACCTTTCCTTAGCCATTTCAGAGAGGGCTGTGCCTCAGGTTGGCCTGAAGATGCAGTAGCCGAATTTAGCACACAGTCACTGATTGAGAAGCTGAACAGGAGTAAATTTGAGGGTAGAGGTCCTGAAGGACACGACAAGTGTTTACATGGTGCTGTAAGACGGCGGCGGCGGCGGCGGTGGAGGCGGCGGCGGCGGCTGCGGCGGCGGATACTGGGGTACCGGAGGCTGGCGGTACCAATGTGGGTTCCAGGTGATCATCACGGGGACATAGAGCGATCGTCCATGTCCATCTCGCCCCACTGGGTACCAGGCGAATCCTACTGGGTAGGTCGGGTACGTGGCGTATGTGGGGTACGTCTGGTATCCAGGTATTTGAGGTACGTATTCAGTGTACGTTGCCAGGTGAGCCTGGTCATCCAAATTTGGAATAGAGAGTCGAGGATACTGATTCTGGATGGTGAAACTGTTGGGAGCTCGGCAGTCGTAGGAGACTTGCAGTTTCCACCCCCTCTTCACCTGGAGAACTTGGGCTCCATTCGGGGCGATTGTTGGAGTAATCAGCCCGTCTTTCACGTTTCTGGCCACAAAATCTCGCAGGGCTGCCATTTCAGGTTCGGACAGTGAGTACACATGTCCGCTGGGAATACTGTGTGCTCCAGGTATCATTTCAATAGTAGGGTCAACCAGGCGGTGATCCGGGTAGACGTTTTCATCCACTGGAGTGTACACATTCTGGACATAGTAATACCTCACTGGTTGGTAAACTCTGTATCCATCCATTGGGTAGTAAAATGATGGCTGTGTTGGTGGTGGGAGCGACGGAGGTATTGGGGAATACATCCGGCAGTGGTATCGGCAATATTCAGAATCAAAGACGATCGATCTGGTGCTCCATGTGATGTTGGGATCATGTGTGCTCAGCCAGCGCACCCCTAGGACGACAGGGAAGAACGGAGACTGAGTCACATCGAACGACAGCACCTCGCGGTGATCTCCCAGGTCAACTATCAGGTCATGCGTTTCGTGGACAACTGGGCCCGATGCTATGGGACGTCCATCAATTGCTTCTACCAGTATCGGCCAGTCCTTGACCCTCAGAGGAATTCCATTCTGGGCAACGTATTCGTGATCAATGAAGTTGCCAGAAGCACCAGAATCGATCATGGCTCGGACGAACAGGGTGTGTCTGCCCGGGAGATGAATCTGGAGCATCACTTGCAAGTGTGGAGATGAAGCATCATCTTGTGGGGACCTTATTATTTCTGGCCCGGTCGCTGAAGGTCCCTCTACAGCGGGGCCGGGGAGTTTCCCGCCGGTGAAGCCTTTGAGGCCTTGGCAGGACAGTTGTCGGCGTAGTGACCTCCATTTCCGCAGTAGAGGCAGAGGTTCAGCTTTCTGCGTCTTTCTTTTTCTTCTTGGGTCAGGCGCATGCGGGCGCCGCCCACGGGCTCGGTGGGATCCACCTGGTGGTGGCTCGTGATGTGTGGCAGCACGAGCGCGCGCGGCGGGGAGCGCGGCTTGCGAGTGGCGGCTGCTCTGGCCAGCCTTCTCTCAATGTGGATGCACTGGCCGATCAGTGCCGACAGCGACTTGGCCACTTCGAGGCGCGACAGCTCTGCCTGAATGTGGTCGCTGAGGCCCTCGTGGTACTGGTCAATCAGGGCGGGCTCGTTCCAATCCAGGTCCTGGGCAATCATCTGGAAGGCGTTGGAGTAGTCGATGACGGACCCCATGCCCTGGCGCAGACGTCTGATCTTGCGTTTGGCGGCCTCTCGCCTCTGGGGGTCTTCGAAGACGTGCTTCATTTCGGTCATGAAGGCTGGGTAGTTGTGCATCAGGTAGTGGGATCGCTCCAGCTTCGCAGAAGCCCAGCGGGCGGCACGGCCGGTCATCATGCTTGTCACGAAGCAGACGCGGACGCGATCGACTGAGAAATCTCTGGTGCTCTTTTCCATGAAGAGCTGGCACTGGGCCATGAAAGGAACCAGCATGTCTGGGTTGCCGTCAAACTTCTCGGGAAGGTCATCAGGGCACTCTTCCTCTAACGGAGTGGCTGGGGCAGCCGCCGCCGCAGCACCTCGGAGCTCGATGTCATCCTCCTCATCCTGAGGGGCAGGCTCCACTTGCTCACGGAGGGAGGTGTTCTCCTCTGTGAGCTTCTGCACCTGGTTCTGCAGGTTGTTGTTCTCCTCGGACTGCTTCATGACCTTCTCTCTCAGGTTGTTGATCTCTTCAGAGAGATCGTCCCGCCTTCGTTCGGCCAGGTTGGGAATGTACTGGCCCCTTGGGGCGCTGCGTGAGGATGAAGAAGAGGAAGAGGAGGAGGAGCAAGAGGAAGAGGAGGAGGAGGGGCCGTTGGGGGGAGGAGGAGGAGGAGGAGGTGGGCAGTCGGGCCCCAGGGTGAGAGTTGGGGTGGGAGGAGACCTCCCAGGTGTAGCTTCGCTCCTGTGGGGATGGAGGCCCGGATCCTGGCCTCCTCTTCCACCCTTTCTTCTTTTTGTTTTCAAAAGCTTTTTGTTTCTGTAAATGAAGATAAAAGCATAAATTTAACATACACATTCAAAGCAGCACATTACAAAAAACTTTAGCATTTTAAAGTATCTACTAAAGTACTTTAAATACATGAGTATTTAAAGTAGCCACTAATATACTTTAAATACATGAGTATTTAAAGTATCCATAAAATACTTTAAATACACGAGTATTTAAAGTATCCATAAAATACTTTAAATACATGAGTATTTAAAGTATCTCTTTGTTTACTTGCTTACATTAATAATTAATAAACAGACACAAAGCTTGCAAAAGGGAGAAAGAAGTTAATCAATTAAGACAATAGATAACAAAAAGCACCCTACTTTTTCATGTCCAAATGACCTTTTCCTCCTCAAATGTCACCTGTTTATTATGATTCAACAATACATAACTATATCAACAGCAAGTTTACTTTCACTAACTATAAAAGAATGCTGAGACATTCTAAACATAGTTTTGTATCAAGAAAGCACGGCAAGAAACTTTCAATTCAAATATGGAGACCAAATAAAAACACAAGTAAAGCCAAAAGGATAACTGCTATTAGACAAGTTACCTGAAAAATAGCTAATATTCCAGCCAATAGGGAACCCAAAAAAAGGGTGGGGGGATTAGAATCACAATGCCTATAATCATCAACCTTGGGGGAAGGGGGTACTACCTCCAAGGAGATTACTTAAGTCACTATCAAACCAAACAACTGTCACAGAACCCACAGGATTGTCTAAATCCAACCATAATCTGATTTCCCAAAGAGAACTCCCTATGGGACAGAAGTGGCACTGAGCAGTTTCCCTCCTTATTATGCAGTCAATCCACAAATATTAATTGATGCCCCCCAGGAAGAGCTGGGCTATAAAATGGGACTTTCAAAGAGGCCCAATAGACCTCAAACTTATAATATGGACTTAATTAAATAATGTAGGTAAAGCAGTGAGTATTCAACAACTTTTAGCTAATACTAATAAAGTTATTAATAAGAAAGGTAATTTTCTGTGTAAGGAGGCTAAAATTAAAACAGGGAGGGGCTGCACCTATGGTGACCAAGCCATGCATTTCCCACCTTAAGACATTAATATTTTTTTGGACATACTGTTGGCCAAACCCAGGGCCTCATTTGATTTGCAGGTCACCCAGTTTGCAACTTCCGTTTTTTAAACAAGTTTTTATCAGCACAGCCCCACCCAAAAGTTTGTAATTTAGAGGACAGGGCTGTACCCCTTCCTAGGTGTTGAGTAGCTATATTGGGGAGTTGGGGGGACTTGGGGGGTTGAGGATTAAAGGTCTTAATTATGGGTATGGTGACAATCACACATACAATAAATCATCCAACAGTGCCTATGACTTCCTAAAAAGAGGGTTAAATGCATTTACAGTAACTTATTTTAACTTTCTAATAATTTTCAAATGAGCATTAAATTCTATTTGGAAAACTTTAAGAAAGTGCTCAAAAGTTTAAAAACATAACTTATAAAGCAGGCAGACTGCCTGTTCACTAAATTAACTTGGCAGTCCTGGCCACCTCTTCTTCTCTGACCCATCAAGGCAAAGATGGACACTAAATTAATTATATTAATTAAAAATCACAAAGATAAACATGTTATTCAAGGAAGTTAGGTGAAAAATACCTAATATTTCAATCAGGGTACAAGGAAAAAAGAAAGGTAATGGTAATCAAACATGATGCCTGTACATTTCAGCCTTGTCTCTGGCTGTAAGGAAATACCCCTTCCTCCTCCTTCCTTGAAACCGCTCATAATCCTTTAGGCCCTTCCCCTGCACCCCCACCCCTCCACCCCTAGCCACTTTCTCTATGCTCTGCACTGTCCTTGCAGTGGCTATACAGCAAGCAGAGTCTTTAAAGGACAGAATTACTGTGCCATTTTAATAGTTTTAATTGGCATTTGAGATAAAATATTCTAAAGAGTCTGAAAGTTTAAAAAATAACACATCATAACCTGTGACATTGTTTCATTTCCAACTCCTTAAAGATAATTGTATTAGTGACACTCAAAATATAAGGTCACAAAATAGTGCAATTTTTATTTATTAAAAGTTTTATTTTTATTTAATAAAATAAAATTACTTATTAAACTTTATTTGAGAAATGTCCCATTTATTAAAAGTTTTAATGTCCCATTAAAAAACAACTAATAAGCACAAGTCAGGTGACTCAGGTGCCACTTCTGTCATCTAGACATGAATAGTTTCAAAACTTAGAGAGAAGACTTCTGGAAAGGCATTCAGAGCATGGCCTGGGGCTGCCTGACCCAGGTCAGGAAGGTTAACAACCTACATGTCAATCAGTCACTGGGGTGTGCTTTATTGAGGCCCAAGTCTGATGGTTTTAACATCTGCAAAACACAATAATAGGACAGATATAACAACATGTTCAGAAATCAGCAAACAATCATTGTATTGTTTAGGGAATCAGAAGATCAATAAGGGTTTCAAATTCAAATGCTTTTGGTAGATAGGAAGGTAACATAAAAGTGAGAAGAAACTAAAGTTAAGACAGTAAGAAGAGGGCTGTGACTATGTAATTTGGGGATGCATGTCCCCTCCCAAAGATATTGAATTCTTTAACAAATTTTTAATCCAGTGCTGGTCAAATTAAGGACCTTATTTGAACTGTAAGTTCACCAGTTTGAGACCCCTGACCTTTACCAAGATCAGGCATCAGATACCCATCCCTGGGATTTTTAATTTTGGGGTGGGACCTTGAAGTCCTAAAGGAGTTAACTGCCCAAGAAGAGTAGTTTAACCTTTAAAAATGATAGGGCAGGCAGGTTAACATTCAGTGTAAATAAAGTTTAAAAATATTTAAATAGCAAGTAAAGCACCAGTTAACATGGAAACAGGAGCACTATGACTTGATTTGAATTACAGAACTATGGCTCCTTAACCCCCCCCTTATTAGGGGCTGGACTGCAGAGGAGGTCAAGAGGCCTCATTCCTAAAACCTGAAAGGACACACAGCATAGAGCCAAGCCCATAGGACAGATGTCACCTTTACACATGAAAAAAAATTCAGTGTTAATCTATATAGGAATTAAATACATTTGATTAATCTTTGACTCTTCATGATTACTTCTAAAAACTTTTATTCCCCAAACACACCAAAAAGTAACAGTAGTCAAAAACCATTGCACATTAAATATCTCATTAGAAAATGACACTTCATTAATCAACTCTTAATTGCCTTACATTTTCAAATGTCCCAATTTCTTTTTTAGTACCATATTTGTGAAATGCAAATTATATTAATATGCACATTTTTACCATTATTTTGAACTTTAAAAGAATGCAGATACCAAATTTCCAAAGGGGGTGGGGGTTAGGGTAGCAAGGTGGGCCTGGGGACTAAATGAAAGCTGTAATTACTTTAAGTATAAATATGTAAAATATGTAAATTATATACTTGTTGGGGGTGAGGTGACAGATATTTGGGAGTCAAAGTCCTGGCTCATGGTTTATAATATAGAAAACCAGGTTTTAAAATTTCTTCCTTTAGTTAGAAACATAAACATGGTACATCTTACTGGAGGTAAGGCATCAATTTGTTTTATATGCATGTTTTATAATGCCAGCTAAAACCTTCCAGTCTATAGTTTGTAATGTAACCACTTGATGTTACATTATACAAATTTTAAATGACAATTATGTACCACCATTAAGTATTCCATTCACCCCAAATTTAATTAGCTTTTGCTTTTCATTTTTAAAAAGCAAATTATTTTGAATATCTTAAATAAATATAGTTTTGTATTATAATTACAGCTTACATTATTGGAGTTTAAAAATGCACTTTTTTTTTTTTTATCCTGTTAGGTGTGAGAGATAAGGCAAGCAATGCCTGGAACATTCCAGGACAGCAAACACCATAGAAAAGAAACCAGAAAACCCCTACAGACGCCAAAGAAGGCACTAAATAAGCCAATTCACTTTGTCATTTAACACATATTTAATGAATGCCTACCATGTGCCAGGCACAATTAATAAATGTGTAGGCAAGTTAGCCAGGGCTAATTCCCCTAGAGTTCCAAAGAAAAAAAAAAACCCAGCTTCGTAGGCACACAGATAAACACCTCATCCTTGCCTCAAGGCCAAGCCAACAGTACCAATAAACCACTTAAAACTCCTCTGAAACACAGTTCAAGTTGTTCCTTATTTTGTGTGCACCAAAGAATCTGATTTCAGTAAGCCAGCACAAATGTCCATTAGTGTCTCTAAAAACTCTTAAATGTAAAAGTATTCAAAAATGTAAAAGTATTTAAAAGTATTTAAAATTATTTTTCATTTGTAGTAAAAACATTTAGCTGGATTGCCCTTAGGGGCACCAACCATGTCTGCACAGAAGCACCTTTCATAACTCACTGTCAGGAGTTTAAATTGTAGAATTATGCTATTTAATATACAAAGCACTTATAAAAAGTGCTTATAAATCCCAAGTATAATTAGCATTGTTGCTAATTGTTCTTATTTCTTCTTCTTTTTTTTTTTAATTATTCTTATATTTATTAGACACTAGTGGATAAAAAGCAAAATCGGCGCCAAGAAACCGCAGGAGGGAGGGGCTGTGCAGCCAGGCTCAGGCCGTGAAAGCAGTGAAGGCGCGCAGGCGCAGAGGAGGTGGGCCTGTAGGGAGGGGCTGGGGGCTCACATTGCGCATGCGCAAGCAGACTCTGGGAGGCGGGGCCACGCGCCACCTCAGAGGAGATGGGCTCAGGGAGGGGCCAAGCTTTGGAGAGGCGGTGTCTGGGCAAGCCACCTCAGAGGAGGTGGGCCTAGGGAGGGGCGCTTTCTGGGGGTATCGCCTCAGAGGAGGCGGGCTCGGGGAGGTGGGAGTTTTGGGGGGACCCACCTCAGAGAAGGAGGGCTCAGGGAAAGGCGGGGTCTGGAGGAGCAGCCTCAGAGGAGGCAGGCTCAGGGAGAGGTGGCAGGCTCAGGGAGAGGCGGGGTCTGAGGAAGAGACCTCAGAGGAGGCGGGGTTTGGAGGAGTGGCCTCAGAGGAGCCCGGCTCAGAGAGGCGGGGTCTGAGGGAGCGGCCTCAGAGGAGGCGGGCTCAGGGAGAGGCGGGGTTTAGGGGAGCCGCCTCAGAGGAGGCGGGCTCGGGGAGAGGCGGGGCCTGAGGGAGAGGCCTCAGAGGAGGCGGGCTCAGGGAGAGGTGGGGTCTGTGGGAGCCACCACAGAGGAGGGGGCTCAGGGAGAGGCGGGGCTGAGGAGAAAGTGTCTAGAAGGCGCGCTCTAGGAAGGCGCGCTGCAGAGGAGGCGCGCTCTGAGTAGGCGCTGGGAGGCGCTAAGCACGCTCTGAGCAGATACTGCAGAGAAGGCGCGCTAGAATGGGCGGGGCAGGTCTGAGACTGGCTGTTTGCCTCTCCCAGGAACCCCCTCCCAAAACCCCTCCCACCAGCCTCCACATCCAGATTCATTTCATGCAACAGAGCAATCACCCCCAGATCCAACACCCCCCCAATACTAAGCAAACCAACAGTTTCCACAAACTGTTGCTGGACGCCAATTCGCGCCACCTTTACAACTACACCGCCACTTCGATCAAGCGCAACTAGGCAAGGCAGCCCGCTCTGCCACCACCAAAGATTCCGTTTTACACTCAAGTCAGTGCCCCTCCACTCCACTGCTATAGCAGGAATGGTGTGGGCAGAATGTTAAACACTAATTTTTGCCCGGGGCTCCATTTTGTCTAATAGCACCATCATGCAGACAACCGTCCTGCAGGAAAACATTGTGGGAGCCATTCCAAAAGGTGTGTTAGAGACAAAGGGTGGGGTCCCCCACTAAGAAGACAGAGTAATCTTACTCTGCAGCTCTTGTCCCTTTACAGCTGGTTTCTTTGTAGCGTAAAACAGTGCAGCTTGTATACCTCTGCAGCTGTTATTACTTTGTAGCGCCTTTTAGGTGTAAATTCTCTGCAGCTCATGTACCTCTGCAGTTCCTGTGCCTTGTAGCACAATGAAGCGCTGTTGTGGTGCTAGTGGTATCATTTTTGTAGCGCTAATCTTCTGCAGCTCAGATTTTGTAGCGCATTTAAAGCGCAAATCAGTCATCAATCTGCAGTTCATATACTGCTGCAGTTCATAATGGTTTGTAGCGCACTGAAGCGCCCATCCATCTATAGCGCATTTGACGCGCTTATCAGTTTGTAGCGCAACTGAAGCGCCCATCCATCTATAGCGCATTTGAAGCGCTTATCAGTTTATAGCGCATTGAAGCGCCAATTAGTTTGTAGCGCCTATCACTATGTAGCGCTTCTGAAGAGCAAATTGCAAAGTGGTCTGTAGCTCATGTCCGTCTGCAGCTCATGTCTGTCCGCAGCTCATGTCTGTCTACAGCCCTTTTCCGGACTTGAGTCCTGGAAATCAAAGCCCTGAAGGCTGGGTTTCTCCACTCTGTTTTGGGGTACTGCCAGTGAAGGCGTGACTACATTTTCGTGGAGATATTCACGGGCACTACTCCATCTCCCGCAGCTCCCGAAAAGGACAGGGAAGGAATGTGATCTTAATAAAAGAAACATCCTCACCGCATACTCACCACGCGAGGACTCCTCTGCGAAGACAGGAGGACGGCGTCCCACACCTGCGCCAGGCGTGGGTTCCGCTGGGTGCTCCGCAGCCCGGAGTGGCTCCGGACGCGAGCCCGCTCAGCGGACCTTTCTCGAGGCTCGGTGGACTCTCTTCGCTGTTCTCCCCAGGTCGCAGTCAGGTTTCTTCGACACACACCAACCGAAGTTGAAGCGCGTGTACCGGGAGCGCCGACTGGGAGCCTTATATAGGCTGAACAGAGGAGGGGGGCGCCAAATCCCAGCGTGCTCCGCGGGTTAGGGGGGCGGAGGGGAGCGGGGGCGGAGGGGGGATGGGGGATGGGGGTGGGGGCGATGGCCACGCTACACTGGCCCGCCGCTAGAGGGAGTACGGGATTAAGGAGGGGGTGCAGGATGCTGATGCTGAACTGGCCAAGCTGGGAGGAAAGAAGAAAGGGAGGGGAGGGGAGAATCGAGGACGGCCGGCCTAGCCAGGCCAAGAATGCAATTGCCCCGGTGGTGGGAGCTGGGAGACCCTTGTGCTTGGACGGGACAGGGTCGGGGGACACGCAGGATGAGCCCCGCGACCACTGGCACCTTCTTGCTGACAGGTTAGTGGCCTGCGCGCGACGGGAGGTCCTGGGGCCAACAGGCCGCTGCCTCCCCATCCCCCGCCAGGGGTTTTGGGTATCTGGGTGCATTTTCTGGGTGTCAGCCCCTGTTGCTGCCCCTGTCCCCACTACACCCCCCCAGGACACCCCACACCCCAATTCCCGGGCCCTGTAAGTCCCTTCCCAGGCTTGACCTCTGGCCTTTTCTTTTTCTCCGCGCCCCCGCGGGCCCCTCCCTGCCCAGAGCGCGCAGAAATTCCATCTCCAATTTCCATTCCTACCCCCAACCCCAATTCCCAGCCCTGGTGATGGACCTTTCCCCATCCCTGCAGCAAAGACTGGGGGGGTTTTGCCCATTTTTCTGGGGGTCGTTACCACACGAATGGGGCGCTGCGGCCCGGAGACAAGCCATAGGAAATGGGTGTCGAGCCGCGTCCCTTTCCACACAAACACGTCCTTTCTTTCCTTTCCTTGAATCCGATCGGGAGAGAACACAAAAATGTGTGTTTGAAACACTTAATTCCCCCTCTTCTTAAGAGCATTTCTCGGCGGCGGACATCTCGTTTTTCTTAGGTTTTATGGAGCGGGGAAGCAGAATCATGAAATGCTGGGAGCTAAACAAGGCGTTCAGGTCAGGGTTAACCCCAGCTTGGGGCCAGAGACGCTGCAAACAACACCGTTTGCCCCACCAAGTACACTATTTTGAAAAGCTAAAACAATTAAAAACAGCTGTGGGTGCCTCCAATATGCCTGGAGGCTCCGGAGGCTCCCAGCTATGGCCTTTTGGTGGTGATTACAAGGTTTACACAGAGACCTAGTTCTCTCTGCAACGTTACATTTTTCTAAATCTTGTAGGGAGAATGAATACATTTAGTCACGGTAACCGCATGTTTAATCCTTTCAAGCGTGTTGCCGAGATTTGGCCGCAAATGTTTGTGTGTATTTATGCATATAAACATACATATTTTACCTTAGATAACATTGTAATGAGTTACAAGCCTTTAAAATACTGATGAAGAAAGATGCTTAAAAAAAAAAAAAAAAGCCGTTAGGAAGATTTCCATTTAAGCACCTCAAAGTGTTAGGCTCTGAGAAAAAGGACAATTTGTTGATGATCTTAGAAAAAGAAGTTTAGTTAAAATGGAAAACCAATTGTCTACAGCTGAGTGAGGTTCCTGAAATACGGATGAGACACATTTGTATTCGAAGGCTAAAACTGAGCATATTTTAGTAACATTGCTACAGATTATTTATACGTATGGGATAAATAAGAATTTGGCCCATTGTAGATGACAGGGTGTCAGGGATTGCACGTGAAGCTAGCTTTTCTAGGAATAAACAAAACTGGAGCACATTTACTGAGATTTTACTTTTTATCAGAAATGAGGTGTTGACCATCCAATATATGAATGAATGAACGAAGTGAAGATTTCCAACAATGAAAGATATTTTTCTAGGAAGTTGGGGTGAGCACAATTATACTTTTACTCTTAAGGTGTTCATCCTTTCCTGCAAGTTAAAATAATTTTAGGATTCTTATGTTTGCCAGAGTACCATTCTCGTGACCACCAAACTGTCAACCTCTTATTAGACTTTTTTTTACAGTGTAGAAAAGTTACTTCACCTAATTGTTAACTGATATTCTTTTCCTAAAAAGTGAGATTAAAAACCAGTATAGATGGTAGGGAAAAGGAAAGTTTAAAAATCTATCCCAAGACATTTAAAGTTTGAACCACTTTGAACCAATTTAATTTTTTATTTCAAAATGTTAACCAGAATCTTTTTCATATAAAAACAGCTTTAGTATTATTTTTATCATACTGAATTCTTACTCACTATACAAAATTCAGGAGAAAAAAAACTCCAGAAAACTGGGAAAAAAACAAGAAAATCAAGATCACCTGTAACCTCTTCATCCCGAGCTAACCCCGGTAAACATTATAGAGTTTACGTTTTTCAGACTTTCTTTATGCATGCTTACGTACCAAAGTAATATATATTTTTCATAGAGCTGTGTGTGTATGATTTTTAAAGATTAAAAAGGAAATTAAATTAATTTTTCAAATTAATTTTCTTTCCAAAGAGAGCTGTCAAATAACATATTTGCAGAGGCTTTTTTTTTAAGGAAATAATATTAATTACTTTTTCTAATTAATATTTTAAATGAACATTAGTACATAAATATTTAAAACTAGAGAACTGAGAATTTCCCGACTTCACTCTTCTAACATACACATAGTTATCATTTTAGTTTATTTCCTTGTGTTTTTATTTCTCAACATATAAAATAATTTTTATTTCGCTTAAAAATAGAATTTTCTAAGAAAAAAACAATATTGATAGGTAAGTAATTACAATAAAACTTTTAAAATCGGAAACAAAAAAACAATATTAAAAACAAACAAAAATACAACTTTGATAGGCAAATACTTTAGATAACATTTGTGTTATCTAACAAAACAACATTAATTATCCCATTAATAGACAAGAATTTTAAGCACTTAGTATCCTAAGTGATTTTTGGATTTTCTCAGCTATTTCCCGGTGTTGACTGTTTCTTACCCATTTTGCACAAGATTGTATGTAAAGCAAAAAAAGGTGTTAATGAGCATATTTATTTATCAGATAATAACTGGGCATTGTATTTGGACAGTTGAATACATTTTTATGAGCATTTGCTGTGGATCTATGAAGCTATTGACTTACCACCTGTATTTAACTTCTTATGTAGTGGGAAAAGTGTATTTCAAAACAAAGTAGAATTTTCCCTTGTCAAGTAGTAACTAGACTTTCTACTTGGACATTTACCTATTTTATGACAATTTGCCATGTTATATGTGAAACTCTTGACTTACCTCAGGTATTCAGCCTAATTTCTAGGGTGGTAGGAAAATTGTATTTCAAAGCAAAGTGGAATTTTCACTTGTCAAATAATAACTAGACTTTCTAGTTAGACATTTTATCCCTTAAATGAAAATTTGCTATGGAACTATGAACCTGCCGATTTACTACATGCATTTGGCTTAACTTCTAGTATGGTAGGGAAAATTTATTTCTAAGCAAAGTAACATTTTCAGTTGTCGGTATTAGCTGGACTTAGTATTTGGTCATATTGGACTTAGTATTTGGTTATCTTATCTCTATTATAAGAGTTGCCATCAATCTAAAGCTGTTGGTTTACCTGATATATTTAGCTTAGCTTCTAGGACAATGGACAAATCGTATTTCTAAGCAAATTGGAATTTTTATTTGTCTCTCTCTCAAACATTAAAAATAACAAGGGACAGGACCAGAGAAAACTAGTGAGAGACCTCAAAGAGATAAAGACAACATGTATTTCAGATTCTAACCCTGGTTTCCTACTAATGAAAACCATGCTCTAAACAAAATGCTGAAGCAGTGAAGAAACCCTGACATGTTAAAAAACTCTCCATCAGATTTTCAGATTGTTTGAGGATTCCAGTAAGGGCAGGATTTATAGATCCCATTTTCTCCCAAATAACCAGCCACTTTGTTTCTTTTTCTCTTTTACTAACTGTAGCGCACACTTACTCTTTCTGACTCCTTTTCTTGAACCTTACCCTTGCCTCGGCTCTAAACACCATAGTGCAAATCCTATTGCTGATCTTATTTCCTGCTCTTAGTGCAAAATAAGGATTCCAGGTGAATAGATGATACGAGTTTATGTGTCCGCTAGAAATTCTTGGGATGGAGCTGTGTTTTAGTCCAAAGCTTCATAGAACTCTTAACATGATGGCTTTTTTTCCCTTTTTCATCCTTTTAAACTTCTCCAGCAGAGATAGAGGGACATAACAGACAGACAGACAGACAGTCATGAACAGATTCTCTTTCACACACACATACACACACACACACACACATACACACACACACACCATTCCAGCTTTTTCTAAACTTCAGAATACTGTTCTCTAGTCTGCTGTCTTCCTGATTTCCAGAAATGTTAGCCAAAAACAGGAATGCAGAATTCAAAAAAAGAAGCTGGTGTTCCTAAGGATCAACAAGTTTTTTTAAATGAACATTTTTTGATTGGGGTTTTCAGTTGGTAAGATCAGATGGAGTCTAAATGCTCTTAAAGCTGTTTAATATGATCTGCCTCCAAACAGCATTCTCCCTCAGCAGAATTCCGAGTGTCTTCATTTTTTAAACAATGTAACTACAGTAAAGACGGTATTGAATAAAAAACAATCTCTACAGTCTGACACTAGAAAGACATTTCCATTAATGCTCCTTTCTTTCTAGTCTTTGTTCTGTGTGCATGTGTATTTTGCAAAGACTATAATTTTAATATGTGTAGTTTTGTACACTTTGTTTTGAAACATAAGTGAATCTTGCTTTCAGCAAAGCATTTGTTAAGGCTTTAGATGCTCTTATGTGAGATGGTGTGTAGACTAGCCACATTGCTTTGTGAGCATGAGGCAGGCTAAACTAAGCACCCACCAGGTGTGTGGGTTACTAGGTTGGGGTCCGAGAGTGGTCCCTGGGGAAAGATCCAAGACTTTGCCCTGGGTCTTCTCTTTTTCAGTGAATTTTATGAATGACTTTGATGAAGATCTAAGAGGCTTGCTTTAAAATCCAGGGATGACTTACAAAGGGGTAACTGTGATAAGTAGATAATAGAATTTAGAGTTAATATTACTTAAATAGGCTGCTGTGCCATGCAAAAGATATTTTATAGCAGCAAATGCATCATAATTCATTGGTATATAAGGAAGGAGGTGACTTAATGTGGTGGCAATTTTTGAGGAAAAAGAAGGTTAATATGAACCAGCGACTTGATGTGTTACAAAAAAGAAAAAAAAATCAAAATCAGATTCTGATAATAGTGTATTGTCCATATGTCACAAAAATTAATAGTACCCCCCTCTAATTAAGCACATCTGTAGTATTGTGTCCATTTCTGGCTGTCACATTTAAAGAGAGACGTTGACAAATTAGACAACTTCCAGAACAGTCCGTGGGGATGGTGAGGGGTCTGGCAATCCTGTCATAGGAGGTATCCTCAAAGGGTCTGGAAATGTTTAGCTTGAAGATTAAAAGTAGACATAAACTCTCTTCTGTTTGTTTCGGAAAGCAGAACTAGCACCAGTGGGTAAAAGGTAGAAACGGATTTCAACTCCAGACCTTTCTAACAGTTAGTTCAGCTTGGCAAGTCAATCAACCTAACACCTTTACTTGGTCTATTCTTTTAAAATATCAGAAATATTCACCTTTATTGCGATTAATGTTTAATCTGAAGACTGTGATAACATTTTCGTGTAGGACAGCAAAGAAGCTTGCGATGGAAACATTTCATTTTTTTTTCCGATAAACTGTCTAAAAAGAAGAGTCCTACGTGTTGCAAGTTGATCTCTTACAACTTGAAAGTAGCTGCAACAGGGCAATTTAACACATTCCTTCCTACCCTCTTATTCTGTTTCAAACATGAATATTGGAGAAGAGAATTAAAGGGCTTTTCACTTTGTTTTGGCTTTTTTTTTTTTCCCCCTCTGCTGAGTGTCCTGGCCTTAACTCGTTTCCCATAGTTCTTCCTTTCCTGGTGTTTCTTGCTGGCTGGGAGCAGGCTTCCTGGGCAGTGGCCACCCGATGCTGGGGCACCCAGGGTTAAGGGGGAGCAGCCGCTGCTGGCCGCTGGTGCAGGACAGCTAAGCCCTTGGCCGCTGGATCCTCTTACCCTGGGGGAAACGGGGGACAGTTCTCCTTTGGGCAGTTTTCACCACTCTTCTATGTCCTTGAAATACTTGGTTATAATATTTAGCTTTTCAGTTGAAGATAAAACCTTTCAATCAAAAGTAGCTTCCGACCCTGTGCTCTTTTAACTTCTCTCCATTTCAGGTTAGCCTGGATTCTGTCCCAGGGGCACATTCTTCATGTCTCAAACATGTCTTGTGGCAGATTTTCTTTCTCCTCCATCCACCTATTGATTGTTTATTTTGATTACCATATCTAACTCTGGAAACTTGATTGCTCAATATTAATCTGTAGAGTATGCAGCAGAGGACCCCACTTCTGAGGAGTGATAACTTGTAACACATCTGACTCCACGGAAACTCGTTTTATGCCCTGGATCCTTGCAGGGGCACTGAGGGGGACTCAGATTAGAGATGTGAAGAAAGAAGAAAATATTCTTCAGACATTTTTTTTTTTTTACCAACTTTTTCCTACTTCTTTTATTCCTGCCTCTTCCTCCCTTCCCCCCCCAACCCCTCCCCTCCCCAACATACCCACCATGCTCTCTACTCAGATCATTAGGTCAGGAATATGGTCACTCTAACTCCGACCGTGTGAAGTATATTTTTCATGTTGAACAAGTTTCTCCTTAATTTCTCTCTCTTTTATAAAAGTGCCATGCACTTTTGTGGGATTGTAATAATGCACAGGGCAACTTGTAATGGCTCGCTTCCCAGTTGTCAGAGATGCCACAGGCGTTCCTGCGCTGAGCTCATATTTCCGAGAGAGAAATGCTCAAAGATGAGCTTCTGGCTTGTCAACGCTCGTTCACCTGATCCACAGGCAGCTAGTTGTGATTCCTTGAATGCAATGCTTGCTCCTGCTCGTGGGAAGTAAATAACCCTCAGTGGTAGATTTTAAAACTTAAAGAAGCTTTAAATAGGTGGTCTCAAACCATAAGTTGCTGGCATGATTGCTAATGTTATATTCTTGAAAAAAAAATAACGTGGGTAAAGCTAAAGTGCTATTGTCTTCTAGAGTCACTTTGGTAGAATTTTTAGTTTTTGGATCTTCCTTGGTCTAAGAATTTTTATGCAATATTTATGCAATAGTGGTTTAAATGTGTTTTATTACGTACAAAGCACTCATCTTTAGCACGTCTCACTTTCTACTTAATTGCCTTGGACTAATCAGATTTTTAGAATAGATCTTCGGCATTCTGTACCGCGGGAATTGCCACGGCATCTGTTGTGACATGGAAGGCAGACTTTTTCTTTTCTGACAAATGAAGCTGCTCATTTCAAAAATGCTTGGGAGTTAGGAGCTCTGGTGTAAATTCTTTCCCATTCTTTAATGTTTCACTCATTCATCTGGTCACCACTTTGATTATTATGGAGATTTGGGGTTTATTGCGAATTTGAAAGAAGAGATCACAGTTAATTTTCCTATAGTAGTTAGAGTGAAATATTTTAGTTTATGGTTTCTTCAGTGATAGGCATAGATGTAAAGTTATTCTTTTACCTTGGGATGCAGATGAAAAGAAGAAATTAGCCCCAAAGGTCTTTTTGTTTTTGTTTTTGTTTTTTCCTCCTTAGCAAATTGGTGTTTTTTTGTTATGCGGTAAAATGATGCTGGTTTTTCTCTCCTATGAAATAGTTCATCAGTGTAGCACCTTTAACATTTTCCATTTTCTATAGCTATAGAGTTGATTCTCATCAAAGACCAGTACTGCAGAAGTGGAAACAGAACAGGTTGCTACATGTGCTTATCAAAATTTGAAATGTGTGCTCTTTTTTTGTCTAGCCATTTCACTTCTGGGAGTTTAGCTTACAGATAGACTTGCGGAAGTGCTCAGAAGTAGAAGTATAAGGATGTTTCATGGAGCATTGAGAGCAATAATGAAAACTTAGAAAATGTAGTGGTCATCGTTACTAAATATTCTTTTATTTATTTCCTGGATGTCAGCCTGTTTTGAGACTCCGTGTTAGATGCTGGGGATCATACGGTCCCAGCCATTAAGGAACTTTTACACCACTGGGGTTGACAAAGTTTAATTAATCATACACATAAATGTGCCCTTAGAGCTATAGTAATTGCTACCAACACTACTAGGCTTTCTAAGGAGAGGATGTGGCCAGGCAGGGGGATTTAGGAAGTCCTCTCTGAGGAAGTACTCAGATCTGAAGGAAGAGTAAATGTTAGTGGGATGAAGAAGAAAGGTGTATTTGAGGTAAAAGGAAGGGCTCTGTAGAGGCCCTGGGGCAGGTTGTCTTGGCAAATAGAAGGTGCTGGAAGAAGTCCAGTGAAGTTGGAGCTGAGAGAGAAGAGGGAACCTAATGTGAGAAGAGGCGAGCTAGGAGGTCAGGGAGCGAATTTTGCTGGACCTGTTAGACCACCTTAAAGAGTGTAATCTGTATCCTAAAACCTATGGGAAGTCTTCGGAGGGGTTTTAAGCGGTACAAGATCAGATTTGCATTTCAAAAAGAGCATTTTGGCCGCTTTGTGAAGAAGAGGTTGGAGGGGTCAGAACTGCTGGCGGCATACTAGATCCAGGGCTACTTTTGTAATCCCCGATGGAGATGAAGCCGTCCTGGGCAGGGACGGTGCTGGGGACATGCAGCGAGGAGGGACTTTTTGAGGAGTAAATAGCAACAGGAGTGGGTCGTGGACCAAATTCGCCTTCACCGTGGAGATCGGCAGGAGGAGATGTCAAGGATGATTTCTAGATTTCTGTCATGTTCAGGAGGATGAATAGGGGTGCCATTCAGGGTAGGAGGAATGCCGGAAGAGGCCCAGACTTTAAGGGAAAGATTGGGAGTCCTCTTTGGGACAGGCTAAGTTCAAGGTGCTGACAAAGAAATTATGTTTGAGCAATGCAACCTTCAAATGTGATATCATGTAAACAAGTCCAACATATTTGCTAAGGGAAAAAAGTGTGATCATGTTATGCAAAAAAGAGCACACTGTGTGTGTATGTGTATGTGCATAAACATATGTCTGCGTATGCACACATGTGGAAAGATGCAAAGTGGCTTCCCTGGGCATTGGAGGGGGGCCCCACCTAGACGAGAGGGGCTCTTTATGTTTTATACCCTCCTGATTATATTATTTGAATGCGTTGCAACGAGGATATAGGGCTTCTATAATAAAGAAAAGGAATGGCAGCTGATATGAGAGTATTTCTCTTTCAGAGATTTCTTAATTGGAAAAACCTTGCAAGGATTATTGTATTTTTTAAATTTTGAACAGAATTTTTCCGACAGTTTGACTTCCCTAACCCAGTAGTAGCTCTTACACTCTGCCTTTTAATCCTTTTCCACTAGATTGCACTATTACACTAGATTTCACATAGTTATATACTATTTTGTATATAGACTGCCTTTTGCTAATTTTATTAATTTCAAAATAGTCCAACATTTTGCAGATCAGGACATTAAATTATAATGGCACCATATACCTACTGCATACATCAGGCATCTCTTTTGTTAAGGGTCCCACGGGTGCTCCTTATTCATCTAACATTGCTGAGATGGAACGTAGATAGTACCATTTCCGGGCTGTGGAAACACAGTATACGTTTTGGTCGGGCTATTTGAGCAAAGGAGCAAAACTACCTAGAGAAGAGGATCACTGTCCCTTCTCCTTTAGCTATTCTATCAAATCAACACTTTTTCTTTTATTGGACATTGAATTCCCCCCCCCCCAATTTTGATATGTGTGATGCAAAGCTGAATCTTGTGTCCATGCAGTTTTTGCTTCTGTTGCACTATTTCCTCAGGAAAAATTCCTAAGAGTTTATGAGAGTCAGAGATAGCACATATCAATATGACTCGCTTCTTATTGCATCTGGCTTTCCTCAAAAGGATTAAGCTGCAGCTCTCACCCGGCACGCCTGGCCAGTGCCATCCTCTTAGTCCTCTGGGAGGTCACATGGACTGGGGGGGTATTTGGAGCCCCTGGGCTGTTGACTCTGCTCATTAGCAGCCTCTGGCATTTACTCCACTCAGCTATAGAAATATTATCATTTCTCATGTGTCTTAATGACTGTGAAAACAAAAAAGGGAATGCTAAAGTCTCTCGTGCCAACTGTACTCACAACAGTTTTTTTTTTCATTTAACCATCTACTCTTTAAGAAATCACATTTAAAGGAATCTAAAGTTTCCTTCATATTAGTTGTAGATTAAGTGTATTAAGAGCTCACATTTTTTGAGAACATCATCATGTGCAAAGCACTCTTCTGAATCTTTTAAATGTATCGTCTCATTTAATAACTCATAAAATGTCTCTATGAAGTGGGACACAAGACTGTCCCTGCCAGAGAAGGAAACTGAGGTACAGAGACATTGCATAACTTGCCCAGTGGATAAAAACAGGGATTTCAACCCAGACACTCTGTCTTCAGACAGTCTGATAGAAAACACTATCTTTCTATATTCCAACTTCATTTCACTCTGAAGTCTAATATCTTACCTAGCTCGTGCTAAAATTATAAAACTCTAATAATTTTCAAGTGTGTTTAATAATTCCTGATGTTTTGCCCTGCTGGAATGCTAGTATTTTAACAAAGTTTGAAAGCTTCTTATTTTGACATTCTTGGGTTTAAAATCCTGCTGCTATAGTTCTCTTAATAATATCTTTTCCTGAGGTTGGAGTGGACAGTCCTCATCAAAGCTTTCTCCCCTCATAGTTTCCAACTTTTTAGATTTCCTATTTTAATGAAGTGTGTGTGTGTGTGTGTGTGTGTGTGTGTGTGTGTGTGTGTGTGTATTCGTGCACATAATGCATGGAATTAATTTTTATGGTCATTGCCTCATTCCAGCTATTTCTAATATACAGTCAGGGGAAACTTACTTTTTTTAGGAAGAAAAATAAGTTGAAGATGACCTACTAGTGATAACAATATTTCAAATGACATTTAAAAATATGTAGTTTACACATTGTTTTCCCATTTAACCATTTGGGGTTAGTACTGATGAGTAAATGACATGGACTTTGCAGTAGGCCAAGAAATGGGTTCAAAATCCAACTCTGCCGCTTAGTAAACACATGACCTGGGGTAAGTTCCATAATTTCCCAAGACTTCTTGTCCTCATGGCAAAATGGAACTAATAATACCTACTTCACGTAGATGATAATGTAAGGATTAAATCAGTTAATATGTATAAAATTCTGAGTGCAGTGCCTCACACTTAGCATTCAGAACATGGTAGCTAACAATAATGTCAAAGACCATTTTTCAAAGACAAAAATATGAAGATTTCTTAATATAAGAGACAGCTGAAAAAATATTAAGGATGGTTGCAGAAAGGAAGGGAAGAGAAGATGTAAGGGGCAAGGAGGCAACATAGCGACATGGGGAATGGTGAGAGAAGCAGAGAGATGTTGGGGACGTGAGCTGTATATCCACTTTATGAAAGCAAAGTCTGTGTCCCCTTCAAGTGAAATATGAAAAGAGACAGATGAGACAGTGGACAGAGAAAGAGGTGACAGTTCGGTTCTAAGGTGAGTGCGTTAATCAGATTAAATTTCATTTGGCATTTCCTGCTGTTTACTTGGACAGTGATGTCGGAGTAAGTTATTATTTATTATTTCTTTCCCTTGACATTCTGATTAGCTCATCAGCAATCAGTCACCATTCAAAGCTCTTCAATTGCTTTTATTAAATAACAAACCCCTCCTCCCCAAGTCTGCAAATTATTCAGGTTTGGGAAAGAGTAATGTCTCTTCAGAGAGTGCTCGCCCCAGGCCAGATGAAATGTCGTCAGTCATGCTGCTACAAAACTGGGAATAAATCATGGAATCTTAAGACAAACTTTAAGTATTGTATGGTTTCTAGGGAATTTTAAGGGCATGCCAGCCACCTTTGGATTAATTCAGGCTTTGATGATTTTCGAGAGAGAGCGTTGAGGAATTGGTTAAATTGTGTATGCCAGTTAATCGTGTGAATGTCTTCTTAGTTTGGGCTGTGTAAACACAGTATGTATATTATTCTTTGCTTTTGTGTTTATGAATTAGAGCAAAACTCACATCCAGGTACAATTGTAGCAGAGATTATCATGAACTCAGTGAGCACAGTGGAGTTTCTTTCAAGAATTCTGGGGATGGTCTATTATCTTTGGAAAGAGTCCAAGAACCAGTCTATACACGTTGAAATTTTTTTTGCACATTAGATTTAATCTTGAAAAGTTATGTATAGGGCAAATATTTTTTAAATTAAGTTACATTTTCCCATGCTAACTAAGGAAATCTGTTCTCACAGGAAAAGAAAGGCTCTGGTCCTTTTCTAACAAAAATCAAACTTTGAAATCATAACGTTTTTCAGTGAGTATCTGCATTTGTGATTGCATGGATTATAGTAATTTTCTATGCAAGAAGGTAGTGGAGTGGATCCATGATCTTGAACACACAATTAAAAACAAATAGTTATTTCCATGTTACTGAGATTTCTCCCCCTGAGGTGTGGGACTTGAATGTTTAAGCAGACACGCCATCCGTGATGTTGTGTCTTGCCTTTAGTGACGTTGTCTGGTGAGTAGAGTCATAAAAAAAATTGTCTTTTATTTTTTTTTAGATTTATTGGACTGAAGTCCTCTGTGGTCAGAGGAGAACTTTAGATGGATCACTATGAACTTAAAAAAAAAAATGAATATGCTCAAAGCAATGCTGGCCTTAAAATAGAGTAATATCAGTGGGGTATCTTACCCTGCTTCCATTTTTTAATGATTGGGAAACCAATCAAAATTATCTTTTGAATCCTGTAAAAGCCAACTGGACTACCCTTATATAGGACCTGGAAATTTTGAGCAATGATATGCTGGCTCACCTGGCAAGGACGTGACAGAGTGTAAGACAAAAATATCTCACAGACTTGTTATCCTAGTAAATTCTTTAAATCACCCATAAAGTACAATATGTGTAGTTTTGTGTGTATAACTCTGAACACTGATTCTTATGCATATGTAGTCTGAGAACCACTGGGCTAGAATAAAGGAGGGAACAAAAGGGGTGCTGTCTGGATACTCAAACCATTCTTTCTTTATGATAACTCCCAATCCATGGGAGAGTGGGGGTAGAAGTGGGGAAGGTTTTCAGCTCTAAGGTCAGCCTACATTTGGCACATATGATGTGAGTCAGTTGAATATCCTATCTACCTTTGGGTTCTGTAGTTATCCTCAGTCTCCTCGCATTCATATTTGTGTATGAGAATTGCCTGATGAAATTGTGTAACCCACCGACCTAAACTCTCCATGGTGGAGTCATGATATGTGTTTTTAAAATGTTTTTTTTTTGTGATGAATTTTTGGGGGGTGTGGATATGTACTTTTAGAGAGCAGCCTAAGTGATTCTTATAGGACCAGTATGTTGCCTTTGGAACCCAGTGATCAGAAGAACCCAGGGAATGGGTATTTTGCCACAAGAGACTACTATGAATATTTCTGATCCTACTTCAGCATAAATTATTTAGGAAGTGACAACTGTATTTTTCATCTAGATTTAAAAAGGACATAATATCAGTTGTTAAGCATATCAACCATTTATTAGGTGAATCATCCAGAAGATTGATCTTTTAGTAGATATAAAATTAGTACACTTAAGTTTACATATTTTAAAAATTACACACCCACCAAGTCATTTATTTGCTCCGGGTGCTAGAACCTTTGATTTCCACTCACAGGTATCACTGGAATGATCACCTGAGGTTTCGTTTGCTTGTTTGTTGGTTTTTAATAACTTGGATTTTGAATTGTATTCCTTTTTTTAATTTTTGGAAGGGAACTTGGTATTTCTACTAATTTTGTTAAAGCTCAGAATTTTCTTCAAAATTCGGTTTAAAAAAGAATATGCATTTACTAAGGTGAGGAGCCCTTTCAACATGAAAATTTCCTGTTTGTCTTCACTAGTGCTTACTTTCTGAATCAGGCGATATTTTCTTTGTTTGTATATGCTGGTCTCACCCATTATGGTTTCTCTTGCATTGAGTCTCATTAGTTTTGCTCCTTTTCTCTATCCTCCGTCTGTTTCTCTCTCCTTTTGACTTTTCCTCAGCTTCTGAACAAAACCTGTTCCCCACGCTCACATAACTAGCCCTCTCTGCACCTTGCTGCATCTCAGTCTATCTACCATGTCATCTCTTTGCTCCCCTATCCCAGCCAATGTTCTTGAAAGACTAACTGTATTTGCTACATCTCCATCTTGACCTTTTGCAGTTTGGCTTCTGTTCTTTTTTTTTTTTTTTTAATTTTTTAAAATTTTTTATTTTTTATTTTTTATTTAACACATAATGTATTATTTGCCCCAGAGTACATGTCTGTGGATCCTCAGGCTTACACATTTCACATTGGCTTCTGTTCTTATCGTTTGTTGGAACTCCACTTTGAAGGAGTCACCTGTAACTTCTCACTTTACACATCTAGCAGTCTTTTCTAAACTCTCATTCTCTTTGACCTTTCTTCAGTATGTGAGGGTGCGGAATCCACCCTTCTTGATAGCTCTTCTGGTGACATATGTGACACTTCAGGCTCGGTTGTCCAACTTCTTTGACTGCCTTATCTCTGATTTCTTTGCTGAATCATCCTCTGTGCTTGCTATATAAATGTATTTATTAACATGTTCTTTTGCCTTTGCTGTCCCTCCCACTTTTTTTGTATGTTCCTTCTTACTATATTTCAGCTCCAGAAGCTAGGACCAAACTGTGGGCTATATCCTGGGAGATTTGGGACTGAGCTGAACCCAGAGGGAACATACCTGAGATGGCTAGAGGAAGGGAGAATGAGATGGAGACCCAATGTTGTAGTGCAGAAAACGGTACCCAAATCCCATGTCTGAAATGTAAGGATGAAAAATGGGGCGTAAGCAGTAAGAGTGGTAGTTTGATTGATGGGAAATAGGGTAGATGAATGGCTCAAGAATGTGAAGGTGTATGTTCTCCAGATCACTTTGGATATGAGGGTGCCTAGTACATGTTACCTGGGAATATGGTCTGTATAAAGAATTGTACTGGAGTTTGGCTTCAGCCATCATTCCTCTGGGGATGAACGTCCAAATCTGTATCTGATGTCCCAGTAAGTTCTCTTACGTAGCAGAGTTCTGTTTCCATCTTTCTCTTAGATGGTTTCACCTGGATATCCAGGTGGTACCCCATATTTAATATGGCTCAAATTTATCATCTTTCTCCTAAAACTGACTCCTTTTGGGGGGATTCCTAATGTATCACTGTTCTGTGTCCCCCTGGATCAAACATTCAAAGCCATCTTTGTTTCTACTTTTTTAACTAACCCCCATGCAGCAATGTGAAAACTTTGTCAGTATTATCTCCATGATGTCATGTAACTGGCCCTACCTTTATTTTCAGTTTATGGGCTGACTGCTACCCTACACTCCAGAGATAGCTCCCTATTTATTACCCCCAACACCAATTATGTTCATTTCTCCAGTGTAATGTTTCCAAAACTCAACTGTGAAATTTAAAAGATACTTTAAACTTATCACAATATCCCTAGCCAGAGATAATGGCTTCCCCCTCAGGGTTTTATAGTACTTATGTTTTCTACCACTATGTGTGTGTGTGTGTGTGTGTGTGTGTATATATATACATATACATATATATATATATATATACACACACATATACATATACATATATATATTTCATACATATTTATGTACATGAATTATCAATCCTTGTAGATTGTAAACTTGTTAGGGTGAAGTACCTGTGTCTTGTTTACCCTATATCCCCACATATTCCTTGTACTGACATGCTATAAATATTTATTAAATGGTATTAAATAGCTAGTTGGGCTGGAAGGAATCTAATCTCCATTAATAGTAGGTGACCTGGGATAGTCATTTTAATTTGACATTAATTTCATTTTTTGTGCATTTGTTTTATTCTGAAAAGCTTTTTTATTAAGCTGTGCTGATGGCATAAATGGAACAGTTAACTGGAAGACCAAACAGGCCAACAGTTTTATTATCAGCAGAAAAATGACTGGTGGGAAGAAGGATGGTGAGTTTAGGTGTTAAATCTAAATCCCCTTTGGGGAGTCAGTTAAGTGTCCGCTTCCAGTATTCCTTTTGCTTTTTTAGTCATGTGTGGATTTTTTTTTTGGATAAGTCAGTCTGAAAATCTCCAGTTTTGTTTTCCTAATCTTCTAAAACTTCTGATCCTTTATGTTCTTAATCCATTATTTTCTAAGTTTTTTTCCTTTGCCATAGTTATGTCTTTTAACTAAAAATAATTCTTGTTTTTAACCTATTGTGACCCTTATCCAGTCACTAGCTTGCCACTTATAAAAATTGTTCCAGTGTGGTCATTATAACAATTTATTTATAACATTGAAAAACATTAAGAAGCACATTTAACATAAATCATTTTAAAAACAGTATTTATACAACCTTAGAAAAATGGTCATAAAATATTTTGGCTAATTGTGGATGATTTTTTGACTGATTGTTTTGTTGCAAAACCAAATTGATATGTTTGCTATTAAATAATTAGATGGCACTTATTTTCTATTGGAAAGATGACCTGACCCTTGGATGATTGATTATTTTTTCTAAATTTTTTCTTCCCTATCATAAATGTGTCCATTAGCAATATGCCAGGACCTTTGAAATAATGCATTTCGTAAGGGAGAAAAAGACTTACTAACCAAAAGATTAGTTGTTTTCAAAATGTCAGTTATCATCATAAGTTTTCACTTAATATTTCTTGATCATTTGCCTTTAAGATCTCTCTGCCCACCACCCTCTGCCCCAAACACCCCCCCAAACACACACACACACAGTTTTGGCTATATGTGGCCATGCATGTTGACATGTAGCCTCATTTCTGTAACTTTGGGGCAACCAAAGTGTCTATAAAAATAACAACAATTTAAAAATGTTTTTAAAAGAACAGTCATTTCGTGTGCTAAAATGGCTTTACTGCCATGTAACAAATCCTGGGTGCCTTGTAGGAGTGATTCCTGGTTTACCTCGTCGTCTTCATACAGCCCTGAAGTTGAGGATCACTAGCTTTTTTCCAGCTCGCACCAAATTATTCCTTAGGTGGAATCATTCACTCCCAGGTCTGTTTCACAATAGGACAGAGGCTTCCAATTCTTCTCTACTCTGCTGTTTTTGAAACAAACCGGCAAACACCTTTGCATTTCTAAGGAATTTTTATTGCTAATACCTATAAGAAAACATAGAGTTTTATAACAATAACTTCCCATGAGAAGATCACAAAAATTTATTTTATTTTATTTTTATTATTTTTTTAAAATTTATTTTAAAAAGCACCAAATGCACTTATTCTAGGTCTCAAGCCCATCATCTCATAGTCCTTGCCCAAACACTCCTTAGATATTCTCAAGGGGTTCTCAAGGTTTCTTCAAGGGAATTACCCCTGACGACCACCTGTGTCTGGCAGGTTCCTTAATCAAGCTGAGGGCCCTCAACTTCTTAGACACATCCACTCTGCCTGTGTTCTAATCTTCCAAGTTATGGCCCCAGGTGGCCCTCAAGGTTACCATCCGCAATGTACTAATGCTCTGTCAACTCCTGAGGACTTGGGATCTGCCCTGATTTCCTGGTGCCCCACACAAGATCACCAAAAACTCTCCCTTTGGACTTCACACCATTCGGCACTAAGTTGACAGTCATCCTTTATCTTCAGTTCCTTCTCTTTAACTTTGATCTCTAGAACTCCTGTCATCTTTGAATATGTCCCTCCATTTCCTATTTGATTTGCTAAAAAGGTGTTTCATAAGAAGCTGTTAAGCCCTGTTGAGTCATTTACTCTGGTCCTTTCTTAGTGAAATATACTATTCCAAGACCTTTGCATACAGCATTCTCCAGAATCTTCAAGAGATACTCGTCTCTTCCTCTTTTAAACTTCACGTTCCCATTGGACCCCAAATTGATTTTTCTCCTTGGAACCTGAGTGATAACCATAGTTTTCAAAATAGAAGTGATCAATACATCTTGAATCTACGGAGGTACCACATCCTCAGTTTCTTTGAACTCCTCTTTAGCTTCTTCTCCCTTCCTGGTCTCCTCATCCAATTTAAATCTATCATTGTAGTTCTGTGTAAAGAGAATATTGAGAGAATAATACATTTCATTAACTGTATGAAGAGAATTGTTTCTAGTTGCTCACGTAGCAAGGCCATTTTAAGTGCTACCGCAGATCTCAAATGTTTTTTGAGATGTTCTTGACCATGAGTCCCAATCATCTCTTTTTGACAATTTCAAGAGAGCACAAAAGATTATAAGAACATTTATATAGTAAAATAAGTTTAGTGGTTGTATTTTTTTGTATAACTTTCTTTTAAAATAATGTTCAGTTCTAACCTTAGGAGTGGGATGGTGTCTTTTCTGTGAATGGGATTTTGAGGAATTTGGAGTCTCGGAGCAACACATTTGGCATCATTCTACCTTGATATACATAAATACTTAAAAAATCATAAAGAGCTCTCTAAATATGGATTCCCTTTCCTTTTTCCTAGCATAGAGATAGACAAACTTAAATTTTACCACAGAATAATTTAAATAAAAGAATAAACCTTCATAGTACCAACCTATATACTTCACTTAGATAAATATTTCTAAATTCTCCTTTCTTACCTAAGATAACTCATTTTCCAAAATGGGTTAGCCTTAGGTTTGCTGACAGACTTTTATTGCTTTTTTTCTTAAGAAACAAGAAACAAACTTTCTCCTAAGAGAAAGTCAAAAATAATCATGTACTGATTTCCTATTTATTTTCCACTTAAATATTAAACTTGAATTTGACCTTCTTGGGAATGAAGTCTATGTACTCTGAATAATTTGTAGAATTCTCTTCTGCCATCTTAAAGGAGCTCCTCCTTAGCTCACTGACAGTCAAGGAATGGGCATGGCTTGAAGATAGAAATTTCTCTCTAGATTCCTTCTTTTCCTGTGTGGTTGGAGAGGAGCAGGAAGTGCTCCTAGGACTGAAAATACATGTTTTTCTTTGCCTCTGAAAGGTGGCAAAGTGAGGACAAAGAATCACAAAATTCCAGGACTTCAAAGGACCATCTTATCAGGGAGATGAGTTTCTCCTTCTAGGCTCTGGTTATGATGGCTGAAATGTCTTGTTTTAAGCTTCAGGTTTGTTTCTTGCTTTAAACAAAATAATTTTTAGGTTTGTTTCTTTCTTGAAATTGCGATTGTCAATGCACTTCTTCCAATTGTGCAGTGTTATTATGATAACCTCACAAAATAAAGAATGAACTTGGATTATCTGGTCAAATTCTGGTTTGTCATCAAACAAGAGATAATTAAGAAAGCAGAGGTGTTATGTAGCATAATTAGCTTGCCGTAGCAGATCATAATAATATAATGTACAGCCACCAAATGTATTACCTTGTATTTTCAAATCAACAAAATACGTGACTTCCTGGGTTCAAGTCACCAGCTTTTCCTCTTACTATTCCTGTAGGCTTGAACCTGCCGTTTTGTCTCTCTGGATTCAATTTTGTTATCTATAAAATGAAGGACTGAACTCTCCAGGAGAGCAAGTGCATGCCAACTCCGATCAGTAGCATCTGTCAGGAATTCTGGGTTAAGTAGAATGCTGAGGCCATATCCAAGTAGGAAGTAATGCTATGATTTGTCTTTAGTAGAGAAATATATTTGGCATGCTCAGACAGAATGACATCGAAAGCCCTTTTCAACTGCAACATTCGTGAGACTAAGTTTATTGATTACCAATTAACAGTGGTTTGCAACTACTTTCCAACTGACATTTAAGAAAAAAATAGGACAAAACAAAAACGTGATCATTACATGGAAAATCAAGATGTTTAACAAAATAGTTTCGGTAAGTGGCTTTGGTTGGGAGAGAGAGAAAAAAAAAACAACCTTTTTGCTTTTTGTAGAAAAAGACGCAAATTATGGTTTGTCTTCTACCTCACATAAAGAACAGTGCCCTTATCTCTTAGAGGAATGAAGTTTAAAGAGGCAATGTAATGACTTCCTTGTGATGAATTCTACGGCCCAGCCGTGGTCTGCAAAATAGAAACGGTCACTGGCCACTGCCAAATGAATGGCCTACAGCACTTTGATGTTGAGTAAGCTCAAAGGTGAAGCGCAGACTGCTGAGAAAAGCTTCTGATTCAAAACCAAGATTTATAAGGCAGGGTGGATAAAAGACCAGGTAAATCTTAGTGAGGAAAAACAAACAGGTTGCGTGCTTGGCTGGATACTGATGTCCCTCAGAATATTTTTCTATAGCAATTATCAGGTTTGGTAATTAAATTTTTCTTTGACTATAGAAATAACACATTAAGAAATAGGTTGGGAAGGAAACCATAAATATGTCAGACTCTGAAAACCCTGAAATGAGTTCTCTCAATGCAGAGATAGCAAATGAGATTCATGTCTTATAATCAATTCTGATTCATCGGTAGCAGCTTCTCAGAGTGCTGTGGATACTGGGACCCCGAGCCTCAAAAGGAGCTTTTAGTTTTAAAGCTATAAAATAGAAGACAAAAAAAAAAAAGACAAAAAATAAAAAAATAAAATAGAAGACAAGTCTTATTTTTTTCCTGACAGAACTTATAATTTTTAATTACCAAGGGTGGTCATATAGTAAAATAAGTTTAGGAATTATATTTTCAATGTAACTTTCTTTTAAAATAATATTCCAATTCTTACCATTAAGATTAACATAAGGATTCTTAATGTAAAGAGGATTTTGAGGAATGGAAATATCTTGGTGCTTAGGTGAAAGTTTATTTTCAAAGCTATATCAGATAAATGACTGTTCAGTATTATCTTTCATCTTAAATGTTTTTAAAAACCTTCTCCATTTTTACCCCCACTTTTTTTTATGGATAATACTTACAATCAAGGCAATACTATGAAGAGTTGAGAAATGGGCATCATCTTATTTAAGTAATTTGTACTCAGTTAAAGCACCCTTGTCATGCTTCCCATTGAACAGCTTATCTCTTAAAACTCTCCGAACATGAGAGGCAAATTAACAAAATTGAAATGCTTTTAGAAATAGACTTTAATTTCTTATTAATAAATTACTTATTAATTATAGTGCATTATAATATTCTTAGACTGATTTAGCTATTGCTAAGAGTAATAGATCACTTAATCAATAGATCTCTTTGTTTAAATTATGCAGTATATTTCCCACACAGCAAATATGTAAGACATTATTTTATACAACACATTAAATCCATTCATTTCGATTTGACAGTTCATGTTTACATAATGTATGGGTTGAATTAAGACTTTCTATGGTACACTTATTTATTTCTGAATGCATTTAATACATGGAGTTTACGCTGCCATCTCAAGTAATGGCTATGTCCCAATTATAGCAAGATCATCTATTCAGAAGTATACCGCATCAACTGAGGACCAGGAAATACGCCACAAAAGGGTCTTCGGGTGGCCTCAATCGATGCGGCAAACGCAGGCTCCTGTTTTTCACATCTAGCAGAGCCCCACGTGCGTTAAGACAGAACAAATGTGTTCTTACTTTAACACGCAATGCCGCCTCATTTGGTAGTCTGGTTTCTAAACCTGCAGCAGATTAATAGCAGTAAATTAGAAGGGATAGAGAAGCTGCTATAGGAAACATACTGATAGCGATGAGAAATGACAGCTGACAAGTTGTCTACGGATGAGAAAACAGAAAATCTATAAAACACACAACCTTAAAAAGCATCAGCAGACTGGGATCTGCTAGCGGAGGTGTGTGATCAGTAAATGACAAGGCAACCAAACAGTCCGTAAGGGCATCGTTATGTAATAGAGCAGAGTGCGGTAATTGATGTGCCAAATGATGGTCCTCTACTGTCATGGAAAAGGATGGATTCAGTACTTGAGATGACTCAGCTCTCTGAAATGTTTCCTTCTTTGTGGGGGTTGGGTGGGGGGTTCGTGGTAAAGTGAGGATTTACTGTCTTAAACCTTAAAAATTAGCAAGTGATCGTATAAATGGACCTTTTAGAATGATTAATTTGTTGACAAAGCATCTATGAGAGAGACATAACACATAATAGGCACCTAACAAAGGCCACCCGGACGGGAATACCGAGGATACTTTATGACTTTCTTCTCAAAGAGTTCAGTGGAGAGACAGCTTTGAGATTTAAATCTAGCTGGAACTTGTAGGATCTCACACTCAGCAGCTAGTTTCTTTGACAACCATGTACTTGTTCTTGGTGATGCAGGAAAAGGTCTGGTGAGTGTTCTCTGGACTTTTTTGTAGAGAAGGGACTTGGTACGTGCCTGTGCACATGCCTATGCCATTAAAAATAATAATTGTGATAACTGTGAACTTATATGCTATAAATTCATTAGCAATGCACCACCATAATCCTTTCAAAATTTAATGTTTACTAAATACATCCAAGTTTGCTTTTGTTTTTAAGTAATTGTAAATAAGCACTCAAATGCACACGCTCATCACGATGTGGGTCCCTTAGGGAGAAAATTTCAAATGGACTATTAATAAAGGAAGACAGGATGCTATTTAGCTAGCATGAGGTCCCACTTTATTGCTACTGCTATCTCCGTCTGTTACTGGATTCTTGGCTCTCCGCTGTAACATAATTGTTGAAATGTTTTCTGTACCTCATGACTAAAATGTACAGAGAACAGTTTTTGTGAAGTTTTTGGTGGCGTGGTAATGAAAGACATTGAACTACGTTTAAGGAGGATGACATAATCACCCTGGCCACTTGCCCATATACCCTTTTGGTCTTCTCAGATATGTAATTTTTCCCTAAAAGAAAAAAAATCTGTTATTTATGACTACCTGTCTTTAGTTTGTAATCTTTGCAAATCTAGCTACCCTAGCTGTTCGAAGATGATGTTTTTGACCCCCCGGGGTCTGGACTTTTGGTTTAATTGTTTTTCCCATTAATGGTGATGGATTTGCACGGGATTTAGCCACACACTGGTTTCCAGTTTCATTTGTATCCAGTGGCATGTGTTTGCAGAGGTAATGGATTTGCAGCCGTAGACAACTGCAAAGCCATGCGATACACAGAGAGACCAGACCCTGTGACCTTAGCTTGATTAGCATGACGTTGTACACATGTATATTTCAGAGATTAGATTTTAGTACTGCGTGTTTTTAGAGTTTAAATTTGATTATCAAGATTTGCTTTTAGGAAGACAATGTGCTTCAAGCTTTCTGTTTGTGAGAACTACTTAGATACATGTGAGCGCAACACGTGTTACCCGTTGTTGCTGTTGGTGCAGAGGATACCAACACAAGAGCCTATAACTTCGAATCCTGTGTCATTTGTTGTTTCCAAAAGGAAGGGAGGTGTAAATACTGCCCAAATAACCTCTGTTGAAGAGCGATTTGTTTTGCAAGTAACAAATGGGGAAGGTAAAGGCAAAGGGCGCTTCTCTAAAATGTTGTGTGGGTGCCCATAATTTAAACTGATGCTACAAAAACGAAGTATTATTTTCACAAACAAAACATAGTGGCTTAGTCATTTTCCATTTCCCGATAATGAATGTGCCATACATCCATATCATGTTTTTCTCAAAGAGAATGACATACTATACTTATAGAGAAGCAGGCTGTACTGTGGAGTTGCCACGGTAACTGACCAGCAAGGATGCGGCTCAGCAGATTGCAAAAAGGCAATTGAGTACATGTGAATAAAGAAATGTGCATGTCATCTTAAAACCCGTGAGGGCCACGGTAAATTGTGGTTTGGCTCTGCAGATCACAGAAAGGTTTTCTATGAAAGCAGAAACGGAGATGTTCTGTACTAGTCCTTGAAGTGAGGTGATAGGCAGTGGCAGGTACCCTTTTAGGGCTCCACTGCAGGCCTTGCCAAGGGCGATATAGAAAACAGAAACCTTTTAATACTGCTTCATATGAACAACCTTTCTTTTGGCTTTATAAGCTAGCTTGTACTACCTTATGGCAGCAAAAACTAAGGGAGACTGTTAGGAGTTTATAATGTAAATGGAGGATGATAACCTGTAAATAGCTACACACGTGTGAGAATTGATTCAAGTTCTAAAACTGAAATTTAAGTGAAGTATTGTATATAAATACTTAGTCCACAAACATAACGTCTGTGTTTACCTCCGCGGTGCTCTAACTAGAAGGTATTCATCCATTCAAAAGGCATTGATAAAATTATTCAGCTATGTCAGACACCTTCTAGGTGCCAAGAAAATAACAAAGGTAAATAAAATTCAGTGCTGGACTTCAAGGTGTTTTAATCTCTAGAAAGAATAAGATAAACTCTGAAGAGTTTCCTTTGGATTGTTCAAAATACTCCCGTGCTTTGAATGTAGGATTGTGATCTGGAATTTAAATACCTTTACATATAGAATGAAGTAACTTCTCATAGGGGTTCACAAATCTCTGTAATTTGACTCTTCTTATCAGTTTTTCTTCTTTTACCTTAATTATACCCCAGGATCATGGGCTTAATTTTTTTCCTTGAAAGATCCCCTCAGTATCCCACAGTTGTATCTTGTACAAGTTTTCACCACTGAAATGCCCGAATCCCCATCTATGAGTTTCACAATCTTGCTAGCATTTTATGAGCCACGTCAAATTCTACTTCTTACATAAATCTTTTCCGGATCTTCTCTTCTTTTCATTGCTTCTCAACATCTTTCCAGGTATTGCCAGAGGAGTTTATACCTCAAGGATCATACCTAGTTAGGTGGGCATTGGTCTCCCAAGCCAGATGGTGAACTCGTGGAAGGCAGGGACTGGGTCTCCTCATCTTCACATTCTCCACAGCACCTAGCACTCAGGGGACGTTGTGGAGTCCAACGGGGGAAAAAAATCTCAAATTCTCATCCTCACTGTTTTTCTGTGATTTGTTCATTCTTGTTCTTTGGAATGGGACCATTTCCACAGGTGAGTAATTTGTTCTTGGGGAGAAGAAGCTGGGTACTCTAAATGTCATGTGCAGACTACTTAGGAATACTAGCAAAGCAGGTCAAGAAAGGAGGAGTCTCTCTACACACCTAGTTGAAACGTAACTTGCAGCTTCCTTCCGTCTGTTACACAGCCTTTGAAGTTGTGTTTTTAGTAGTAAAGCAATGGATACATGAAACTACAAGCCAAATATTTTAGTTCAGTTCCCCATTTTTGGCAGCCATCCACAGAACTGCAGGGACAAGTTTTCACAGATAAAGAAACATTTTGTGGGAGTTCCTATTTTTATGCCGAAAATTTACTGTCAGTGATCTTGCTATCTAGGGCTTTTAGTTAGCTGTGAGCCTAGGGTGAGCAACCTTGAGGTTTTCAAAGTTAATTACTGTATTTACAAATCCGTCAGTGACTTAAGAAAAAAGAACTGACCTGATAGGTTTTATCTGTTTAAAAATTGCAACCACTAGCCAATCAGGAAGATAGAAAAATTAAAAGAGATTGTAGAGGTGGCAAGTATAATGGCAGTAATGTGTTGGTGGAGATGATGATACCGTAGGAAAAACAATATGTGGGAACTAATCAAACCAATTTAGTCATTTTAGTGTACTCACATCACATATCTTAAGTCTTCAGCAAATCATGAAATCTGCCTTTAGAATATGGTATAGTAGAATAGATTATATTGTGTGAATTAGTAAATGTCAAGATCGGGTAAAATGGAATAAAAGAGAGATACGAGGAGAGATACAGGAATAATACAGAAAAAGTATCCAATGTATTTTTTTAAGTGTATATGAAAGTCACTTTACATATCCTGATGGTATTATATAGTCTGATATGCTATGTCTAGTGAACAGTTAATACAGTTTAGTTAATTTAGTTAATAGTTAATACAGTTTAGTTAATACAGTTTAGATACATTTAAAAATTACTCTTCGTACTTCGCTTTGAAAAAAGGAAAAAGAGAAACTGTAGTAATTATGTAGTCTGTCAGTTCTCATGATATATTTTGTTGGTAATAATGCCCATAAAAAGAAATTACTGAAAAAATATTATGGATGTTTTCATTATTTAATAACAATTTAAATTATTAAATGTGCCTAATTTTGTTTAAATAATATTTGAAAGTCTCTAAACACACCACGTTGAAAGAGTTGTTCCATGCTTTGTCCCGAAATCACTTCCCTTTAAAACAAACTTCTTAACAATGTCTTGCATGTTGCTTCAGTTTTCCCAGAAATTTCTAAGGAAGTGAAACCCTTCTTTATAGTGTCAATGAATTATTAAAAGCATATCTCATTGTTTGTCTTTCTATCTCGTATCCTTCCTCTTTGTTTTCAGTGTACACTATTTTCTCGAAGGTGCACTCTGATCGGAATGTATACCCGTCCGCAGGTGTCCTCTTTGTTCATGTTTTGGAAAGAGAGTATTTTAAGGGGGAATTTCCACCTTACCCCAAGCCTGGTATGTTCTCAGTGGGGAAAAAAAGTGGTTAATTTACTAAATTTTTCTTTTTGTTCAGTGTCCATAATTTAAATGATATATCGTCAAATATTCTTAACATTACTTGAAATGGTTTGTATATGTGACAAATTGGTTGTCATACGATATTTCCCGTTTTAAGATAAGAAATTTAATTACAGAAGGAAGTAATTTTTAAATTTTTTAAAAATGCTTATTTCTAGTTTTCCAGTGTTGAGTTTTGTGCACCTGACAAATGACCCACCTATGTTCACATAGAAATAATTCTAGCTGTACAATTATGAGTTTCTGTATTAAGACTTAGGTTCTTACATAGTACATTGATTTTTGTAAGACCAAACATGTTTTAGAAAAGAATGAAATATGGTTTTAAGAAAGAATACTCCAGAAAGTTTTTACATTATGAGATAATTTTATATAATTTCATAATAATATAATTTAATTATATTAATTTTCCTTCAAAATAATACCAATTATGATGCTTTAATTCACATTGCTTTAAATTATGTTACATTGGATTGTCACAAATCCCATCAAATTAATGAAGATATAGAAAGAATAGCAAGAAAAAATATGTTGTTACTACAACTCTTAAGTAACAAAAAAGGAATTTTCTGAAAATTATAGCATTAGAATCAATATAAATATTATTTTTGTAGATTATATGATGAATGTAGATTATATGAATTCTATGATATGAATTATATGATTATATACCTGAAAACAGTCATAGAAAATAGTTAACCATGTTCTCACCAGCAGTAAGTAAAAGTAATCTTTTCATCATTATTTAAAAAATGTTTTTTTATGTGGCAGTCTATGTTTGCAAAACTATATAGCCGAACCTTTTGAACAGTACCTCCAACGTTTGGGAAGAAAATATGTAGTTAAGAGCATAGTTTTGGAATCAGCTGACATTAAATTCTAATTTCACCATTTGAGAAGTTACTTAACATGAAAAATTACATATCCCATCATTAAAATTAGGGCTAATAATAGTACCACTTTATAGGTGTGTTTGAAAATCAGGTGAAATTGTGTCTGTTGGGTCCAGGAACATTCTAGCAAACGATGCTATTGTTATTGTTTCTTAGTTACGGTTCTTTTGGATTTAGAAACTCATTCTCCAAAGTTTTAAAATTACATTATTTTTGTTTTGATGACACTTTTATAATTTTGAGATATCCCTTGAGATTAGTTTGATGGTGTCCAGAGTTTTATGAAAGAAAGGCTTCTCAGGAGAATGATTACATCAGCATGATTAGGGGATTTTCCTGAAAGGTAGTTGTCTCATTGGCAGAACTTTCACACTCCTGTGTGACTAAAAAAAAGAAAAAAAAAAAAGGAAAGAAAAAATTTCCAAAGACATCATATGACTGTTTTCTTTGTTGCGTGAGATTTCTAGGAAAACGAAATAACCGAAAAGATTTTTTTTCTTTACTTGAGGCTCTAATCTAAATTCCCAGATGGATATATATATATATATATATATATATATATATATATATATATTTTTTTTTTTTTTTTTGGTGTGTATTTAGTTTGCTACAAATGTAAGAAAAAGATTTTAGAAATATTTTTATTGAAATGATGAAAGCAGCATATGTGAAAATAACTGTTTTATATCTTAACTCTGTGCTTCTTATCTAGGTGAGATTAGTAATGATCCTATAACATTTAACACAAATTTAATGGGTTACCCAGACCGACCTGGATGGCTTCGATATATCCAAAGGACACCGTATAGTGATGGAGTCCTATATGGATCTCCAACAGCTGAAAATGTGGGGAAACCAACAATAATTGAGGTAATTTAATTAGAAAGAGCAAAATTATATTTTGGGGATTTTGTAATTTAAATTTCAAATGTTGAAATTAAAATTATATCACAATGGTTTTCATTATTTTATGCATAGAAACGCATTAGGTAACATTTGGAAATGTACCATTCCTTTCTGTTCACCTACAAAGGTCTTTGTTTTAGTTTTTATATATAAAAAAGAGCAACCTAAATTAGTGGAAAATATTTAAAGACATTTAAAAAAGGTAGATTATTATAATATGAATTCCATTTAAGAGAATAAATACAAACTTAAAACACTTATTTACTTTATATATTAATTTCAAATTTTCACGTTCATTGAAATATAGTCTTTCTACAGACATCTGATGAGCCCTTAACATGTGCTAAGTATTATGATAACTGCTGGTGGTAGAAAGATGAGTAAGAGGTGAGTCCTGCCATCATTCTGGTCTAGTCATTGAAGCACTGGAATGGAAATCCATTGTTAGTCAACATCGTCATAACCATTCTAATCAGAAGATACTGTTTGATGTGGAGTCGTAAAAGGGTAACTAGGAATTCATTTCACACGTAGAAGGAAGGCTGTCTTAGTCAGCAAAACAACACGTCAAAATCTTGGAGGTATGCACAAAACCACATGATCTCAGAGAACTCTAATTGTGGCTGAAAGGCAGGCCGCACCCCAGACGGCAAATGATGGGAACAGAGGTGTTGATGTTGGTAGGGGTAGATCTTTGAGGGGTCTCTAAGCCATGCTGAGAGGTTTGACCTTTATTCTGGAGGGATGGATGATATTAGACTTCATCAGATTCTAGCCTAGAACCTAGCATCATACCTGGAAGGTATTAGAAATTAAAACAACAATAAAAACAATACTAACATTGAACCTTTAATGAGAATTAATACGTTTTAAAAAATAAATGGATATAAAATCTAGACGTGTTTCCTCGTCTATTCTACCAATCAGAATTATAATGGCAGTTAGTGGTAGGAGAGTCCTTTATGCCCTGTTGCCTACAGGAGCTTATATTCTAATTTAACTGATCAATTTCATAAAGGTTTAGTGGTAGTGACCAGGGCAGCACCATAGGACCTATAAATGGAATTTCCAGGAGCTTGTACAGGTCCTGAGTGGCATATTTTCTATGTGGTATAAACTTTTAGGGGATTACATGCTTTGAATTTTCTCCAGAGTTTTCATCAGCCATAGACTTCCATGTTGGCTAGGAGAAGGTGTTTCTTCTTTTGAATTGAAGTTTGTATTAACACGACTTTTCGATGATTTCTATCAATAAATATGATTCCTTAAGACAATATATAGATAAATAGAATATATATAGACACCTATATCTATATAGAAATATACATAGGTATAAGAAAGTTATTTTGAGTTATTGTCAAAATAATTTTTAAAAATATTCAGTGAAGTTATGTAAATTATTTACCCAAAATAATAGCAGATGTCATTTTTTTTAAAGATTTTATTTATTTATTTGAGAGAGAGAGAGCACAGACGGAGAGTGAGAGGGAGAAGCAGACTCCCCGCAGAGCAGGGAGCCCAATGCAGGGCTTGATCCCAGGACCCGAGATCATGACCTGAGCCGAAGGCAGAGGCTTTAACCCACTGAGCTACCCAGGCGCCCCGATGTCATTTTTAAAATGGGAAAACATTAGAGGAATTCTGTTTAAATTGAAGAGCAAACAAGAATGACCCCTCCACCACATCTATTACAGAATATATTAGAAATCCTAGCCAGTACAGTAAAGAAAGAAAAAAATATTAAATCTGTAAGTATTTAATGAAAGAAATAGAATAGTCAATGATATAAAGAGCCTATAGACTACTAAATTTTTAAGAAAGTCTAGCAGTAAGCTATAAGCTCAATATAAAAATTTGGTTTTATTTCTGTACATGAAAAACAAGTATTGAGAAAATAAATGTTTTAAAATAAACCATTTTTAATAACAAAAATTATAAGGTACTTAGAATAAATCTAACAGAAGGTATGCAAAGTTCGTATGGAGAAAGTCATAAAACTTAATTGACACTAAGATTATATAAGTGAAAAGGTAGTCGTCTCTTCAGGAATAGAAATACTCGAAATCATGAAGGCATCAATTTCCCCCCAATTGATCTATAGATTCAATGCAATTCCAATAAAAATTACAATAGGTTTTTTCATGAAACTAATGTCAACTAATTCTAAAATTTGTAAAGATGATAAATGGCCAAGAACAATCAAGATACTCCTAAAGAAGAAAAAAAGGGGGAAAGATTTCTTTCCTTTCCAGATACCAAGATTTACTATAAATCTATAGTAATTATCATACGTTTGTATTGATACAGAGAAAGACAAATTAACCAATTACTAGAATAGAGAGCCCAGAAACAGATACATCTATAGAAGGAACAACGATGTACGTCAGAAGAGATGATATCGCAGATGATTAGGGAAAAGGATGTCTATTGAATGGTGCTCAGAGAATTGGTTTGCCATACGGCAAACAAAAAATTAGATTCTTACTTCATAGGAAGTGCAAAACTCAAATCTAGATAGTTCAAGGATCTAAACGTGGAAAGCAAATTTTAAACTAGTATATGAAAATGTCAAAGAATATTTTTCTGAGTTTAGGGTAGGGAAGCATTTCTTAAGTAATACCTACATATTTTTACTTGAGATAAAAGATTGAGAAATTTTACTACGTTAAACTTGTCAACTGCTGTTCATCAAAATAAACCATTAAAAAATAGACAATCCACAAACTGGGAGAAGTTATTTTAAAAATATATAGCTGACTAATGATGGGTATCTAAAATAGAAAAAAGGGCTCCTATAATAAGACATGAAAATCAGAAATAAGACATGAACAAGTATCATTTATGAAGACATAAGTGACCATTAGGTAAAGACACTTACTCCCATCAGTAATGAAAAATGTTCAAATTAAGACCACGATGAGAATTTTACCCTTGGTAAAAGTCATTGAGGGTGGATATGGGGATTGGATAAGTACTTTGGAAAACTGTATTGTATTGAATATTTCACATAGCTGAGTATCGCTGTACCCTATGACCCAGCAGTCCCACTTCTAGGCATATCCCCAAAAGAAACATTTACAAACGTCCTCTGAAGGCATGGACAGTCATGCTTATTGAACAATGTTTGTATAGCAAAACACTGGATATCCACAGAGCAGTGGAGACCCAAAAGTCTATCAGCACGAGAACAGATACAAAAATTCATCAGCAGAATAGATAAAAAAAAATTGTGGCCTTTTCACACAGTGAATATTTAAAAAAAATTTTTTTAGTGGCGTTGACACACAATGTTACATAGTTTCAGGTGTACAACATAGTGATTTGACAATTCTCTAGTTATGCTATACTCAGCACAAGTGAAGTACCATCTGTCACCATACAACTCTATTATATCATTGAATGTTTACAGCAACAATGAACGTCAGCTTGCCCAACAACATAGATAAATTTTGTAAACATAATGTTGAATAAAAAAACAAGTCCCAAAAGACTACATAGAGTTAAACATTTTTCTGGAGCTAAAAAAAAACAAGCAAACTAAATAACGGATTTTAAGCATACGTGCATTTATAATAAGACTATATTTAAAATGAATGGGATGATAAGTATAAAACTCAAAATGGCTACTTCTGGTTGGAGAGAGGGATAGGAAAGAAACACGTGTGTTGAGCCAGGATTCTCCGAGGTTCATGATGTTCTTGTACCGTACTACTAACATAATGTTATGAATACAGCAAATAATATGCTAACAAGATAATGATGAAAATTTAGCATCTCTTTCATTTAACACAAGTAGTGATTTATCTGTTAATAACATTTCTTTATTCATATATAGTAACATATTTACAGTATTTTAAAATATTCTATTAATATAGTCAAAAAGAGGTTTGCATATCTTAAACTCATATTTAATCAGATAACCCCCCTGATTAATTTATTCACTAGATATTTATTAAACATCTAAAATAGATCAGGCACTGTTCTAGAAATAAGGGATCAAAAAGTGTACACACATGATACCTCTCTGCTATGAAGGGGTTCACATCATCATGATAAGTAAAATTTGATTGAGAATGTTACCGTATTTAAATATCTCATTAGAAGTGATAGAAGGACTAAATTCTGTTATAGCTGTTAAAATTAAACATTAAATATAAATTTAGATAACAAAATTCTCTTCCTAATTTATGAAACGTACTTCACCCTCTTCAGTAGCCTGTGACTTTAAAAAAATACTAGAATTTATGAAGTTTATAATAATGAAATTTGTCATAATTATAGGAAGGCTAGTCGTAAAAATCTTGCCACTAACTAGAAAATGTCTAATGCTTCTGAGTTTTAGCTGTGAGATAGTCTAACAAATAATAGAAAATTGATACTTTTTTCCCTTTGCGAGTATGATTAAATTTTTTGCAGGGTAAACTTCTAAAATCTTGAAGATTCTCAAGTCTTTTTTGCTTCATTTCAGTTGCTTCTTTGTGAACAATAGTTCCTAATTTATTTTAGTGACTAGTCTTAATTTTAGTGTCCCAAGTGAACCTCGTTGATTATGTGTCCCAACAGATAGCATTAAGGAAGTCATTAAATCCAACAGAAATTTGACAAATTGGGGACAGAGAAACCCTTTTAACTTTGTACAATAATATGCTTTTCAGAATATGTACTTTGAAATATTTTAAAGGTTCGGACTTGTTTATTCCAAAATTCTGGTGTTTTATGTTTTATTTTTCCTCTCGAATTTTATTTCTGATAAGTGTGATTTCTTTCATTTAAAGCTCATATACGACGCTATAAAAATCTTTGATATTTATTTTTAAACGGGCAAGATTGTTCTTTTTCGTTTGAGTCAGTTTCATCCTGCTGTTTCGTCTCAGTGCTCACTCTAGCTGCAGTCACTGCCAGGAGGCTGGTGTTGGGATGCTAAGACTATTACACAGTCATTTGTTGTTTTTGAGGTACTGCAGACCTGTCTGAGTGATTTAATATCTGTTATAAAGTTAATTATTCCTTAATTTTTGAAGCCATATCCTGTCGTTGGCCTTTGCTTTGTTTGTTGTTTGCAGTGGCTGTTTCTGGGTTGACTTTGATGTAAGTTCATTGGCTCTGCAAATGTTTATTAATATTTGACTCTACAAAGGGATTGATTTGTGTTTGGGGGCATGTGCCATAAGCCTTATAGACTGTGATCCTTACCGCTCTACTCCCATCCTGAGGAAGGTATGATTTCTAAGGGGTTATTCATACATATTTTGACTGGTTGCTGTGCAGTTTAGTACCAAATACAAGCAACACGGAAGATGTGCTTTCTTTAAAAAAAGATACTTCTTAGCATAATCCTCAAGCTCCACTGACAAGTACGAAAATATATTGTGTTTTTTGGTTTTTTTTGTTTTTTTTGTTTTTTTGAAATCTTAGACCGACAGCGGTAAGTAATTTCTAATGGTTAATCCATTTACTAATGATGCATCTGCATTGTTGCTAGCACTTAACGATCTTCCGTAAAAGGGTCTCTCTGATTTTAACTTTTTGTTTTAGCATGTTAAATAGACTTGCCTAATTATTTATTTTCCCATAACATTGCTAAAAGCTCTGAGTTGTTCTTGCCTGGAGAAGGCACATTTTGTGAGTACATAAATAATGAAAATGGAAAGAACGACAATTTGTTTTCATTTTGTCCTTAATGAATTTTGTTTCCCAAATAACATTTCACTTCTTTAATATGATTTTCTTTTTCTAATAGATAACTGCCTACAATAGGCGTACCTTTGAGACTGCAAGGCATAATTTGATAATTAATATAATGTCAGCAGAAGGTGGGTATGGAAGATATGTTGCTGATTGTTTTCTTATTTGCAAGAAGTGTTTCATTATGGTTTATATCTGTGCAAAATACAGTTAAGGGTTTTCAGGTACCACATACCTAATGTCACTAACAAAATGGTAATGTGTGGAAAAGAAAGCCAAGCAATCTATAACTAGTTATAAAATATTATGATGGGTGATAGTGCTGAAAAGCTCAGACTAGGGAGCCAAGCAATAGGCCACTTATCTTTGCAGGCTTTGGTTTCATCTTCTGCAAAATGAGACTAAGACTAGCATTTCTTTCCCAAGTTTAGGGTAAGGAAGGAGTCTATGAGTTAAGGGTTGAAATGTGCTTAACAGAGGGCTGAGCACAGGGTGCATGATCAGTACTTAGTAGCAAGTTTTATTATTTTACTTTGAATCTGATCATCGGTAGTGGTTTAGTTGTGTGTGAAGACGGAGAGTTGTTGATGGAAATAAACTGGAATTTGGGTCACAGTCTCCTTCCTAAATAGCTGATCATGCATTGTTGGAGTCCATCAGCAATTTGGAGTTACATATACTCAGATGGTAAGTGATTCCCAAGGATTCGGAAGGTTAGGGACATGGGGAATATTCCAAGAATTGCACTCTCAAATATTCTGATCTGATTTTGGCATTTGGGAAAAATACATACTGCTAAAAACTTTGTAGTTAAAATTTATATATCATGGGATACGCCTCTCTGTCTTAGGTATCATTCATGAGGGTAACAGAAGGAGAACGGACACAGCATTTTTACCCCTAAAATTAGTAAAACAATTGTGCATCCTTAATAGGGAATTCAGAGTTCTATTTGCTAGTACAATTATATGAGCAAACATGAAACATTTCATTAGGGCCTAGTAATTTGGAATTCGTGGTAGTTCAGTAAAGGTTGAGTAAAAAATTGCCTTTATATATATGCCATATATATATGAAGAAAAGTAATTTCTATAGACTTGCTACTGCAAAACATAACCTGGTAGGTTGCTTAAAGATTTTGAACCCTTTACATAAGTTTTTCCCCAGGTATTTTGTCAGTATCAATTGCAGACAACAAATGTGCCAGTTTAAAGGTTAAAGTGACCTTCATATATGAAAAGCAAGTCAAAATGCCAGTTCTGTGGGCCTGGACAGAAGATTCCCTCTCCCCTTTTTTTACTTCCCAAGGGCTTTTGGTAGGTATTCCTGCTTGGAACAGGAAGACTTTTGCCCCCACCTTCAATTGTAATTAGATGCTTGCATCTAGTCTAAAGGTATCCCTGTAGAATTGGAATAGCACTAATGATCAGAATTATCACAAAATTCCCTTTCTCCTTAGGAGTTCCTCAGTGTAGTGATACGGTTACCTGACAGTGGGCTTGGACCACTAACGTCACCATTATGCTCCCAGAGGGGCTCCCCATTCTCAGGTACAGGAATCCCTACAGACTGAAGGACAGGCTGGTCTACAGTTTGAACTACCTCCTCGAGTCTGAGCTCAGTTCTGGTAGATACAGAATATACCGGTATCCTAACAGGTGTCTGATGTGCAGGGACCCGTGTTCAAGCAGATACTAATGGAAGACTGCTAGACATCTGTAGAATTGGAAGTTGGCTTTACAGGCTATTTATCTACATTGGGGATTTTGAAGGTGGGTTGGTCAGGGAGGAAGACTAGATGGGTTCTGGAAGCCTCTGCTTTTATTTCAGGCAGAGCTGCCCTGCAGCCTTTTACATATAAAAACCAGTGAACCAAAGAGCATGCATTTATCCCTGCCGATCTGGACGGACCGTCTTCAGGCAGGAGGATGGACACATCTTTGAGCAGGGCCTCCACACGCGCCATTTCTCCCAGATGAGGTTAGGAAAAGAAGCAGCAAGAGTGGCCTCTCAGGATAATCATGCCCCGTCTGACTCCCCGCCCAGCTGTCTCCTGCTCTGGGAGACCTAATGGGAAATTAGTCATATAGCATCACAGAGCACAAAGCTCAAGGAGAGGACATAGAGTGATTCTCTAAATTGGGTTGAGAGCCTCAGAGACCTGCCACCAATCTGTTGGCCTACTGTTCCCTTGGCCTCTGTGATGTCCAAATATAGCAGGCCTGGGATTTCCCCAAAGTTAGAAAGCTCCTGTGACTCATCTTTGGAAGGGCTGGCAATAGCGCTTGGCGAGGTAGACGGCCGGCAGCTGCTCGGCCCAGAGCCTCTAAGGGTGTGGCGGCAGCAGGTCTCAGAGAGGAGCCATGAAGCAGGGTCACATGGATTAGGAAAAACCCAGTAACAGTTCTCCAAAAGGAGCATTGAAAATAAGAAAGCTATTTTGCATGCTTCTTTAGAAAAGTGGGTGTAAAAACACTGAGTGAAATGAATGGACGATAGACTTCTAGCACGCTCAAAACTATATTTGGTATTATTTATAAATATTATTTATTGCCAGGAAACTGTTCTTCATGACATATTTATGCATGGCTGTTTTTCAGTATGGAGAAAAATGTGGCATGATTAAGCTACTGTTTATCTATATAAAACAGGAAATGTATCTGTATAAAACAGGAAACGTATCTACATAAAATAGCATAAATATATCATATTTTAGAAGACTGCAGATGGGCCATACATCAAACAAATCTAACAAAATCACAAGCAGAATAAGTGGCAGTGTAGAAAATGAAGGAAGAACCTTCTGTGATTAGAGCCATGAAAAACTCAATCTTTAGGAAGAGACACCACACTCTAGAAAACTATCTTGAAAATTCTAAAGCCTGAACCTCTTCCCTTCCCTGACTTCAGCTCTGGCATCAGGCATCCTTTAGTATTAAGGAGGCTTCATAAGAAATGAGGTCATCAAGATTTCAGTTATTTATTGTGTAATATTTAGTTTTTACTTAATTATTGAATAAGTATAATACTTTACAGATCTATGAGTTTCAAGGAAATACATCAGAGGACGAATATAGGCTTTAAAAGTGTGTATAGTTCAGAAACAATTTCTTTTCCTTTTGAGGGAAGAATTCAGGTGAACAACTTGTTGATATTATTTATCTAGTTGCTAAAGTTTACTATTTTATAAGTTCTTACTCTAGGCTGGGAGCTCCACTGAGCACTTTATAAACAGTCCCCTTTAGCTTAGATAAAAATCATCTGAGGCAAGTTCAAATGATGGTAAAATCCTGGGCCTCTCTACAGATCGGTTCCTCCTCTGAAAATACAGGGCGAGTACCGACTCACCTTCAGGTTGTGAGTATTAAATGGGATAATTCATCACAATCCCTTTAGCTTGGCCCACCTCATGGTAAGTATTCTAAAAAAGGTAGCCTTTATTATGGAAATATTATTGAAGAAATAAATGCTATTCCTTATCTTAATAGAACAATCAGAATGTAGGAAATGATGTTTTTTAATTGAAGCGTAACATTTGAGAAACTGAAATACAATTGAGCTTTGAACAATGCGGGGGTTGGGGTACTGACCCTTGAAGCGTTGAAAATTTGTGTATAACTTTTGGCCCCCCCAAAACTTAACTACTAATAGCTTACTGTTGACCAGAAGTCTTACCGATGATATAAATAAGTCTGATTTTGTATGTTACATATATTATATACTGTATTCCTACAACAAAGTGAGCTAGAGAAAAGAAAATATTATTAAGAAAATCCTAAGAGAAGATACATTTACAGTACTGCATTATATAAAAAAAAAAATCCACATATAGACGGACCCACATAGTTCAAACTCTGTTGCTCAAGGGTCAACTGTAAATTCTGTTTATTTCCATCCTACTTAGTTATACCCAGAGTCTGAATTGGACATTGGTTACTTTAAAATAAATATTAATTTTAAAATCTTTAGAGGGAAAGTTTGATGAGATACTGAAGAGGAAAAAAGCTAAATCTCTAATAATGTGAGAGATGGAATTTTGTGGGAAATTTAAAATATAATTCTCTAGAATATTTAATTATGAAGTGATTGAAGGAGTGAAATTATTGTGATTTCAGATTTCTTTTAGAACATACAACCGATACTTATTTTAGTAAAAGTAATGTTTTAGCATGCTTTAAAAAGATCAGTAATGGGGCGCCTGGGTGGCTCAGTGGGTTAAAGCCTCTGCCTTTGGCTCAGGTCATGGTCTCAGGGTCCTAGGATCGAGCTCCGCATCGGGCTTTCTGTTCAGCAGGGGGCCTGCTTCTCCCTCTCTCTCTGCCTGCCTCTCTGCCTACTTGTGATCTCTCTCTCTGTCGAATAAATAAATAGAATCTTAAAAAAAAAAAAAATCAGTAATACTGCAGATTAAAAATATGGTATTTCGGGGTGCCTGGGTGACTCAGTCATTAAGGGTCTGTCTTCTGCTTAGGTCATGATCCCAGAATCCTGGGATCGAGCCCCGCATCAGGCTCCCTGCTCAGCAGGAAGCCTGCTTCTCCCTCTCCCACTCCATCTGCTTGTGTTCCCTCTCTTGCTGTCTCTCTCTCTGTCAAATAAATAAATAAAATCTTTAAAAAATATGGTATTTAAAATTATACATTAACAGCTCACAAGCAATTACAGATATTTTGTAATGTCTTCTCTATTTGGAAAGGGCGTTGCTCTGTGCTTCCAATTTCTCCTCTGTTCAAACGGGCATAGCACTACCTAGGGTTGTAATGATTAAATAAGACAATGTACTAGAAAAAAGATCTGTCAGTTTAAAAACACTATGAGTACAAAATATTATTCCTACCCATGGAGGGTTCTGGAAATGCTTCTACCTGGGTACCTTGGCAGAGGAGGAGACTGGCAGGTCACCGGCAAAATGGAGGCGGATTTGGCAGTTTTTTCTTCTTTTGGCCAAATCCTATAATTATAAGTTGCTCTGCTATCCCTTGGATTTGATTACACTTTAGGCAAAATTCTGCATCAAATGTATGTTATGTCTTTAACTATGTCTTCTGTTGTACAGAAAGCCTTTAAAGTCAATATGAATAGTGTTCCCCAAAGCCAGGATTATGACAGAAATCGACAAATCTCGAATTGTTCTTTTGTTTCTCTTTCAAAAGACGACTTCATTAAAGATATGCATACCCTTTTTCACCAAAATTAGACTTCCCATTACCATACCAAGCAGAATTCTTCATTAAAAACATGAATGTAGAAGAAATGTTGGCCAGCGAGGTTCTTGGAGACTTTCTTGGGGCAGTGAAGAACGTGTGGCAGCCAGAGCGTCTGAACGCCATAAACATCACGTCGGCCCTGGACAGGGGCGGCAGGGTTCCACTTCCCATTAATGACATGAAGGAGGGGTAAGCAGACCTTTTTCTCATTGCCTTAAATATGCATTTTGAACTATGGTAGTCTTACCAAATTTATTATAGATGGAAGATGGCCTATTGCATTCTTTTTAATAAGAAGTAGGTGTTGTAAAGATAGGGGAACACTAGCAATTTTCTATATTGACAAAGAGGTTACGTTAATGGTTCTTTATATCTGATGTTCCAGGTCCTGTGAATTCTAATTGTAGATCAGCATCAGCACCATAAATTATAGCACTGAGTCTTTTGTACCTTCCCTAGAGAAGCTGATTATTTAGGGCCCTGCATTTCAAAGGAAATTGATGCCCCAGTTATCAGCTGCAGGATACTCAGGCTGCTGTAACTTTATTCTAGGAAACTATTTCTTCGCCTTTAACATTCTTTCCACCATGTGTCGGTGATGGACGGCTGGAGTGGATCTGAAACCTATTCCTAAAGCCTGGCCTTGTCACTCATAAGCTGGGTGACATTGGGCAAATGCTGTACTCCTCTGTGCCTCGATTTCCCCATTTGTTCCAAGGGGTACTTTTTTCCAGACAGTACATTTGAGAGGGATTTGTCTGTTCTCATGCCTTGCAAAGTTACTTGACTTAGACCCTTGTAGGGTTTAAGAAACACTTTTTATGTCTGGGTACATTGAGAGGATTGAATGTCAATGTCGAATCAAACTTTGATTTTTAATTTTTAACGTGCAGGTTGAAGCAGATCTGCCATTTTTTTAAACCCATCTTACAAACGTATGAGATATTGAATTAATACAGTTTATATAGCATATCCTTTTCCAGTTCCTCCTTTATCCGTGTACATAGTAACATTTTTATATAGATTATATCTAGAATTAACTAGAGTACCTGGATTAATAAGAATTAAATTTAAGGGCAGCGTTAAAGGAGAAATGTGTTGGAAATGAGGGAAGAGATCACAAATAGACATAGATGAAGTATGAGAGAGTAGGCAGAAGAGGGATAAGGGATAAGCAGTGAGCTGTGAAGTCCAACTTACAAATTTCAGAATTAAATTGTAGCTTATATGTTACAGTAATGGGTTTTGAAGTCAGTCAAGCACACATAGAAGTGCTTTGAGAAAAAGAGTTGCTTTATCTCTTGGTCTGTCTGTTCGTTGGTTTTCTATATGAAACCGTAATTTTAGAGCTTACATTTTTTTTTACTTCAGCTTTCCAACATGAGTCTCTGTCCCACTGAGTAAAGTAGAACCGTGGGAAATGACGAACAGGGAATCTCTCCTGAAAACATTCTCCCAATATGAAGTCTTTTCAACAGTTTCGTCAAGTCGTATGTTCCACGTTGATTGTTAAAACAATGACCAAAAGATGGTGGAGGAAAGCAGCCTGAAAACCAGGCAGTGGTAGAGTTTTGCCTCGTTGTGCTTTCTTCTGGGCTCACTCTTCCCTACTCAGTCGTGCAAGCCGCACCCACAGAGGCCCTTTTAGAAACAACTGAAGTAAACAACTCTCAAAACCAGACTCTGACGTGTAACAGTGCTTCCCAACCGTGTCTTGCCTAAAAATTGCCATTAGAGCTTTAAGAGAGATGTAAATTGGGGCGCCTGGGTGGCTCAGTCAGTTAAGTGTCTGACTCTTCACCTCAGCTCAGGTCTTGATCTCAGGGTCGTGGGTTCAAGCCTGCATTGGGCTCCACACCCAGTAGTAAAAAATATAGATAGATGATAGATATATCACATAGATAGATAGGTTCCTGGCTTCTGCTTCCCCTAGAGATTTTGAATCTTTGAGTCTAGGGCTGGGCCTGAGCATGCGACTCTAAATTAAGAACAGAATTTTTGTCCTCCAAGTACTTGTTAAAGAATTTGGTCATTAGCTGATCCCCCAGCACCTGCTAGAGGGCGGCATGTGCTGTCAGATATTTGAGAGAGTCAGTCCCGTGGCATTTATTTGGACCCTGTTGTCTCAGATCCCTTCCCAACTTGAAATGCTTTCCATGAGTTTTAATTTAATGTTAAGCCGTAACCTTTACAAAGTATTCATATGATAAGTCTTTTAAAATAGCATTTCTATAAATTGTACCCAATGCCAACCCTATTGCTCCAGTGTCCCTATATGAACACTAATGAAACAAGATCATACTTGAGTATAGTTCCAGAAGAAAAAAATTGTCCCTGGGAATGATTTTGCACATTTCCTTCAGTTGTTATCTAATGCTGTGGTAACAAAACTAACTTTTTACTCTGTTGCCTTAAACTTAGAAACAAAATGCTGTGCTTGGCTAACTCATCTCTTGTGTCGTCCTTTATTTTGTTGATGTATATCATAATACTTAATTTACTTAATAAACTCTTTGTCTCCCTACTTTGTTTTGAAAATAATGTGGGCTATAAATCCTTTTTAAAACGAAATCTTGAAGAAAATAAAAAGTGACAGTCAAACATAGCAAAGGAATTCCATCCCTTTCTTTTTTAAGATTTTATTTTAAAAGATTGTCATACGCTTCCAAGATATTAATTGAGCACCTGACAAAAGTATCCTACTTAATACTCAGTAGCAAAAGCCTCGGGTCTCTGATAAAAAAATGAATAAAACCTCCATGAAGTTATCTCCTATACTCATGGTGGCCACAGTCTTACTAAACGAAGATTTTTTTCCATACTTGGTCTATATAGTCAAATACACAGCGGATGAATAAGAGAAGCTCTCAGTAGTAGACCATCCGATAAGCCTTCCGGCCTTCCCCAGCCCAAAGCACCATTCAATGTCGATCATCAGGAACCCCCTCTGCGGCACCCCAGATCCTCATCCTTCCTCACGTGCATTCGTTCACCTCTTTAGACTCACTGACAGCTTTCAGACTTCTAAGTCTAACAGAAAACAATTATAAAGATTTACTTCAAAGTCCATAAGCTCCTGCAAAGGAAGGCTGAGCCTCCTGAAAAGATTGGCTTTCCCTTGCCAGACCCATAACCCCGGGCAACTGTGCTCCCTCTGGGCGTGGTCTCTGTGCCGCTTTTGCTCCAGATACTCTGCCAGAGGCTAAGGACTGGCGGCTGCATTTAGCCTGGGATGAAGCCAGTGGAAAGAGGAGCAGGTTCCTATTTCATTCTAGGCATGGCATCGCTGCCAAGCCGGGGTGAGTGATGTGGTGTAAACGGCGGCTATGAAGGGAATGATGGGGTGTGAGGATTAAAGAATATACTCACTTTTCATAAGAGATTGTCAAACCTACCACGATTTCCTCTGGTTACCAAAGCATGTGGATCTAGCCTCAACCAGGAGAGAGAATCCTCGTTTATTCGTTAGACAATCTCACAAAGTACTCCCTCTAATTAATTGTTTGCTTTCTGCGCTATAAAGGCCTCAGTGAGAAATTACACTTGAGGAAGAGAATGTAAGTCAGTGGCTGCCAAATACTGCTCTGATGCAAGGTCATGATCCTGGGCCAGTCCGTAAGGCTCTGCTGAATTTGTCCCCGTGTTTGGTGATTTATAAGATTGTCCTTTATTCTTAAGTGATGTGCCTCCTACACTTGTGGTGCAAATATTCTTTTATGGAAGGGTGGTGATATAGCATAGGAACTTCTAAAAAGAGCCTTTAATAATGTAAAAATTGGAAGCCCATATAAATCCAGTTTTAAAAGTATAAAAATAAACCAATATGCGAAATCAGTGTGGCTCTATGTCTAAAATCTATTCTATGTTCTACACGTAGATTCACATATTAAGTATTTTTATTGGGGAGTAGTATGTTAATCTTTGTGGTATAGTGATTTAAAAAACAGTCGACGTTTACAATCTATTAGGGACCAGACAGGTAATCGGATAATTAAAAAATAGTGTTGTACATACCACTGTTGAGGTATGCACAGAGCGTTTCTCCCTCGCTTCAGGTCCATGCCTGGAAAGGGTTCATAGAGGAGGTGAAGATCTGAGTTTCAACTATGCGTACAAATTAACCTACTCAAAAAATAACGAAGGGATTATTATCTAGAAGGGATTCTAGATTAGAGGGGTCAGCTTGGGCAAAAGCCCTGAGGTAGGAGAAAGCCTGATGAATTTGGAAACCTATTTCATGTGGATTCGGGGGACAGGGATCCAGAAGTGATAGTTACCAAGGAGGCAAACCCAGACCAGGTAAGGCCTTGCATACCAGGAAGAATTGATTGGATTTTATCCCAAAGCATTAGGGACGTTTGCAGAAAATAGCACATGGTTGAAAGAGTAGACCGAACCCAAATGCCCGTCCTGCAAGCAGGAAGATCTTTCCCTATCACGCGCGCACCCCCCAACCCCCCCACCCCACACACACACACACAAAACAAAAAACAAAAAAACTAGAAGGCTCTGACCCTTGTAAGCCAGTTCCCTCTTTGAATAATGTATTCCTTCTCCAAGGAAGAGGAGCAAGCAAGTAGTAGAACTAGAGTCTGGAACTGTCCTCTCTTTTCTTTTTTTTATTCTGCATTAGATCTCTTATTTAGTTTAACTTATTCTTTACTTTTGTCTTACTTTTTGGCCGATTGCAGATTTGCACAGAACAAAGAAGTGGCATGGGGGACAGAGGGCAGGAAGCATAGTGCCTTTTCTTCTAAGAGCTCAAAAGTTCCCAGGCAATATGTAACATGTGGACACATTCTTCTCTAAACTTTTATGTCCTATCTCCACAAAATCAAGAATCAAACACATTTGTTGCTTGGACAATTAGGTCAAATATGCAATCATCTGATCCATGTATCTGGCAGAGATCTGGCTAAAAAAGGCAGAGTTTTGACTTAATTTTTTTTTTAACCTATTACTTAGTTTTCAACATTGTATGTGTAAAGGCCACAATGAATATGTTCTATCTCAGGGGAAGTTGAATTATTCAAATTGGAAGGAAAGACTCCTTCATAAGGAACAAATTCCACCCATGTAGATCAATTCTTAAGAGTCTGAGGCACTATGTTTTGTTAACATTGCTTGAGAGCCTTGTACTTGGCAACACATTCCCATCTCATCTGTTGACACCTTTGAAAGTTTGAAAACATGTGGCTAAGGTCATAAAGATAATGATCACCTTCATTTCACTTTGTAAAAATTTTAAGTTTCTTCATGTCAAAAAGCTACTAAAAGGAAAACAGATTATGAAAAATGTAATTTTAGCATGTATCATATAAAGTTATTATTCACGGCCTCATAAAAATTATTTTTTTAAAGCCGTCATGTTGAAACTTACTGGCTCTACAAAAGAAACAATAAATACACATTTTTTGACCTGCAAGGCAAATCTAATATCTTCTTCTCTCGAGCGTGGCATTTGTAGTCTATTTGCATTTTATATATTAACTTATTGATTTTCCCAGTATTCTTGAGATATAATTGACATATGGTATTTGATGTATGTATATATTGCAAAACGATTACCATAATAAGTTTGGTTAACATCCATCACCTCACGTAGTTACAATTTTTTTTCTTGTGATGAGAACTCCTGAGATCTACTCTCTTAGCAACTTTCGAATATACAGTGGCTTGTGTTTTAAAACTGATATAATGCTTTTTATTCGTTCGTTTATTCTTCAAATAGGCTCCCTGAGGACAGTGAGAAAGACTGGGTTCAAGGAGAACCATTAAGGGGCTGTTGCTTCGTGCCCTGTGGAGAGCGATGGTGATCAGAACTAGGGTGTAAGGGAGATGGAACAAACTGGACAGGTGCATGTGGAAGTTCTTTTGGGGTAAATGTCAGAGACTGATGATGGATTGAATATGTGGAAAGAAGGACAGGAGTCAAAGATGATGGTGCTTGAGCATCTGGCCATGCCAATCATCGGGAGGGAAGAAGATGGAAAAGGAGGAACAGGTGAAGGTAGGGTGGGGTGACGATGAGCTCAGTTCGGAACATATTAAGTTTGTGAAGCCTATGGATCATCCAAGGAGAGATGAAAGTAATTTGGCAGTATGTGTCAACTGTCATAAAAATGTTTCTACTTCTAGGCATCTTTTTTAAGATAGTAACATTGAAGAATATGCACAGAGATAGTCTTTGCAATATTATTTATAACATCAAAAAAATTGGAAGCAACTTACATGTCCGACTCTGAAGTAATTGTTGAATAAATCATGTGCACTTAAAAAATTATATTGCCATAAATCTATAATTACTAAGACTTTACAATATAGAAAATGCTTATGACACATTAAGGGAAAAAGCAGGGTACAAAATTGTATTTTAGAGATGATTGCAATTAGGTTAGAATATATGCATTTGAAAAACATTTTGCAAGGTACATTGGAAAATGAAAATAGTTATCTTGGTAATACAAATTAATTCTGTTTTTATATCCCAGGTTTTATGTAATGTTTTTATATTGCTTTCATAATTTGAGGAAAAAAAAACATTTCAAAGCGTCAAAACTGTATGCCCATTTATGTTATCTTGAAGTGCATTAATTTAAAATCTTACTAATTATAAATGCAAATCAATGTCATGTTAGAGCAAGTTAACAGTTGTAAAAAATACTCATTTTATTTCTGTATTTATAAGGATATGTCACAATTATTAAGGAGATATATGGTCTTGGTCAGGCAGTTAATAAGGGAATAGAATTTGACTTTACGTGAAGCTTACAAGGAAGAACTTGTTTTAAATGGAATATATTTATATTCACTGATCATCTAAATACTTTACCAATGGTTTCTCATATACACTTTTGTTCTGAATTTTTTATTTTTATTTTCATCTTTAGCTTTAGCCCATTATATATACTATTTATCTCGTGAAGGCACCATAGTTTTTTAAAAAAATGTCCCTTCAAATGAATCTTAAGTCCAAATATAAATTTGACATAAAGAACAACCAGGTGAGTTTGTATAGTCAAACTCTGGGACACAGTTGTCAACTCAAGGTGTGAGTTCATACTTACATTGACATAGCTTTGAATTTTTGTGATGCACTTTCACCTAATTTCAGTTTTAAAAATAGTAGATTTATTGAGATGTAATGCATATACTATATAATTCACCTATTTAAAGTATGTAACTCAATGGATTTTAGCTTATTCATAAAGTTGTGCAGTCATTATCACGATCAATTTTAGAATATTTACATCATCCCAACTTCTTCATCCCATACCCATTGGCAGCCACTTACCACCACCACCACTCCCCCACCCAGCCCGAGGTAACTACCATTTAATTGCAATCCTTATAAATTTGCCTACTGTGGACATTTCATATGAATGGAATTATGTAATATGTGGTCTTTTGTGACTGGCTTCTTTCACTTATCCACAATATTGTTTTCAGGGCTCCCCCATATTGTAGCACGGAGCAGTACTTCCTTTCTTTTTATGGCTGAGTAATATTCGATTGTATGGATATTCCACCTATTATTCGTTCATCAGTGAGCATTTAGATTGTGTCCTTTTTCTGACGACTGCGAATAATGTTGCTATGAACATTCATGTACAAGTCTTTGTATAGACATCTATTTTCATTTCTCTTAAGCTATATACTTAGGAGTGAAATTGCTGGTTCATATGGTAACTCTGTATTCAGTCTTGTGAGGAACTTTCAGACTGTTTTCCAAAGCAGAGGCACCATTTGACATTGCCACCAGCAGAGTAGGAGAGTTGCAATTTCTCCACATCCTCTCCAGCGCTTCTTATTATCTGTTTTTTCTTATAGCCATCCTAGTGGATGTGAAACAGTGGTTTTGATTGCGGTTTTGATTTCTCTTTTGCTGAGGGCTAAGGGTGTTGGACATCTTTTCATGCACTTGTTGGACCTTGGTGTACTTCTTTGGAGAAATGTCTATTCAGAGCCCTTGCCATTTTTAAATTGGATTATTTGTCTTTTTATATTTGAGTTGTAAGAGCCCCTTACGCATTGTAGATACAATTCCCTTATTAGAAATGTGATTTGCAAATATTTCTTTCATTTCATGGGTTGCCTTTTCACTTTCTTGATAGTGACCTTTGGAGCACACTATTTTTAATCTTGATAAAGTCCAGCTCATCTAGTTTCTTCTGTTATTGCTGGAACTTTTGGTATCATAGCTAAGAAACCACTGCCTAATACAAGGTCATGAAAATGTATACCTTCTTTCCCTCAGGATTTAATAGTTTTAGCTCTTACATTTAAGTCACTGATCTATTTTGAGTTAATTTTCTCCTATGGGGTAGGAGCCCAACTTTATTCTTTTGCATGTGGATACCCTGTTGTGTCAGGACCATTTGTTGTAAAGATTCTTCTTTCCTCCATTGAATTATCTTGGCACTTGTGACAAAAATCAATTTACTAAGTGTCAGAGTTTATTCCTGGACTTTGAATTTTTTTCCATTGACCTACATGTCTATCCTTATGCTGGATTACTATTACTGATTGTTTTGATTACTGTTGTTTTGTAGTAAGTTTTAAAATCGGTAATTGTGTGTGAGTCTTCCAACTTTTTCTTTTTCAAGAATTTTTTGTGGTTATTTTAGGTTCCTTGAATTTCCATATAAATTTTAGGATCAGCTTGTCAGTTTCTGCAAAGAAGACAGCTGGAATTTTGATGGATTTATTTCATTTTATAAGTAGCTGTAGCATTGTCATTAGGAAAAGAAATATTTATTTAGAGTAATTTCCTGGTTTTCTCTCTTCTTTTGAAAGACCTATGAGATTCCATTTTCTCAAGCTGCTTCAAGATTATTTTAATGCTATTATCACTAACTTCTCTTTTTTTGTGTGAAACTCTTACTAATTAAGTAGAGTTCTTTCCCCCTAATTACTAAGATACACACCAAGAAAATAAATTTTGCTTGCCTAATTTGTGCTTACCAAATAATAGTTTTTCTCTTAGATTGACTTCTTGGATAAAAGAGTGAGACCTTGTAGTAGGAAACCTAACAGTAGGGGTCTGTGCAGTAGAAAAGCTGATAGACAGAACTCTTGGGTAAAATAGCTAAGTGCCTAAAGCTCCAGAGATGTAATTTCACCATCTTATTAAAGTGAAATCAAGTGAAATTTATTACCTACAATTATTTATTGCTTTAGTGATAGTGTTATTTCTAAATAATTTAAGGGTAATTTTTAAAGGTAAGTAATCTACCGAACATAGTAATCACAATATGACAGACACACGCTTACTTTGAATTAAAATAAATAGGATGAAAAAAAAATTTTTTTTTAGAAATTAACCTAGAATCAGGAGAATGTCTGGAGAACCAAAGCACTCAGTAAATATTGGTTGAATAAAGGAAAGATTGGAAGGCAACTCCTACATGAATCACTGCTTTTAAAGCCCAGGCCCCTACCTTAGGGATGATTCTAGATAATCCTTCAATTCAAAAGGATAAATCCTGCTTTCAGGGTAGATTGTTTTTCAGTGTTTCCAATTTTCTCAAAGGATAACCTAAGAGTTTCCCATTTTTGCAGCGTTTATGTCATGGTTGGTGCCGATGTACCGTTTTCTTCTTGTTTACGAGAAGTTGAAAATCCACAGAATCAATTGAGATGCAGTCAAGAAATGGAGCCTGTGATAACATGTGATAAAAAATTTCGTACTCAGTTTTACATTGACTGGTGCAAAATCTCATTGGTGAGTTTTTATTTTATTTTGTTTCTGCAAATGTAATTGGAAGTGATGTGGCTGGAGATAACATTTGACTAAAAGCTGAATTGCTTTTAGGAACAAATCCTGGGTTTACTTTGTTAACGCAATTGACTTCCTTTGGCTTTAAGAATTTGGCAAGCTCATTGACAGTGCATCCATTTAGGAAAGAGTATCTCCACTTTTGTCCTCAGTCTACCCTTGATTAATTGTTGGGGATGCATTAGCTTGGCAGGTGGTCCAAATGACCCCCCTGGATATCCAGGTGGTTGCTAAGCCAGGCTAGATTATGGAGTCAGTGTGACATGTGAAGAAAGTCTCAAATATGCTGCCATCACCCACCTTGGAAGGAGGGACTGGGGTACAATAATACATCTGAAAATAAAGCAATTGTGCTATGAGTTAGTGTCCTAAAGATGCAAATTGTAAGGCAAGTTCAAGGAATAAGAAAAAATTCCAAGTGAGCAAAATTAGAATCTTACCCACAGCGCCATAAATATTAAATATGTCTTCATAAGTTACTTTTTAATTAGGGTGCTAAAAAACTTAAGAAAACGTAGGTAAGGTTTCATATACACTTGAGAGAGATATATATACAATATTTCATATAAAATTTATATTAATTTTTGATCTTGCTTTCTGGAAGATTGGTAAGTTGTTTTACTTCTTTAGTGACCTTAAGATTTAACTTCTGTCAACTCTTGATGATTGGTGGTGAGTGAATTAGGTCTAAGTTTAAAGTTGACATTTAAACAAAGTTATTGACACATAAACACAACTGTCACTTCATGTCTTGGAGAACCAACTGCAGGCAACTTTTCCAGATCTCCCAGGACAGGAAAACATAGTATTCACATTGTAGCACATAGCGCCTGTGGCCCTTGGCGCTAGATTCCTCTTTTAATGTGACTGTGTCTTAGGAAAATAATTTTCTTTCCTTGTCTTCTTAAATCAAGTCAAATTATTGAGCTGCTGTGGTTTACGTGTATTATAGATAAATGTCGAGTTGGCAAAGCTTACTATTTCCGTCATCGTGCTAATCGTACAAGGATGCCAGAGACTGAGTGACTGCAGTCATGACTGGAGTAGGTACCTGTAACCAGACTCCGCAGACAGCCGGCCCTAACAAGGCCGTTTTACTTGTGTTTATGCTATAGATTGTTTATGTTTAGGAATATTACCTAATTTCTGAAGTTTTAAAAATGACTTACCCTTTGAAGCTTTTAGTTTCTGTGGTGAGATTTTATCAACGGAAGGCGTACTGGGATTTTCATTTTTTTTTATTTTACGTGTATTTATTTATGTGTCACATCTTACCACAGAAGCTATCAGGAGGCTTAATTGAAATAGTCAAGCAATAAACATAATAAATAAAATAGAAAAGAAATGGGAGATCGGGACCTGAACTTAATTTAAAAAATAAGCCTAAGGTCAAGTTCGACAACAAACTTCCTATGTCCAGGATTAAAAGAGGGCATTCATCAGGTACTTAGTTCTCTTCTTAAAGGAGGCAGAGCATCAATTCCTTGGCAGAAAATAAAGGTTTCACTAGCACTGTATTCTTTTTTTTTTTTTTTTTACTAGCACTGTATTCTTGACAAAATTTTTCAAGTGGGTTTTTTATGAAAGGATACTGAGAAATGTCACGAATCATTCTCCCCAGCATATTTTGGGGGGAGGGTTTTCGGGGGGCAAATGTAGTGACAAATTTCACATATCTATTTTTACAGTGTCCTTCAATAAAAACCACAATATAATTAAATACAACTGAGTGAAAACAGTTCAATGAATGTGGAGGTAAATTAATATAATGCCAATGTGCATTTTTTTTTTGATTCTGGGATAGAATTTAGTAAAACTATAGTATTGGCTGAGTTACGTGTTCCTTAGGCTGTCTTTCCTCCACATGACTTCTGTCAGCTTGAGAGCAGAAAGAAAGATCAAGGTTGTAATCATTTAGAAACTGTCTCTCATTTTATATTTCTTTTGTCTTTCACTAACCTTAGAAACCATGCCCGCACACCTGCTTGTCTGCCATTTCCTGGTTTGTTAGCATCTTCTCTAGAAGTTTGTCACCCCCCTCCAAAAAAAAAATATATATATATAAAATAAATAAAATAAATAAAATATATAAAATAAATAAAAAATAGAAATTTGTCCTTAGGAAACAAGAAATGTACATGGTAGAATGAAGGACTTCTGCTTTGAAGGAAGGAAACTAGAAAGAACAACCACATACACACACACATTTACTATGTATGGATTCATGTACATATGTCTGTCTGTTGTGGAAAGAGCACAGAAAGAGGGCCAACCCAAGCCCTTTGATCTGTTACTTTTGTCGTTACTTCCTCCTAGCTCCCGTGAACAATGACAAGTTCAAGATGATAACATAATTGGAAAAGATGGCTCTTTAGAAATGTGTCAAAGAAAGTTTTGATATGTCTGGGTCTTCAACTCTCGTAATGTTTACAGTTATTAATTTGATGTGTAATTGTCTTCTTTTATATCAGGTCGATAAAACAAAGCAAGTGTCCACCTATCAGGAAGTGATTCGAGGAGAGGGGATCTTACCTGATGGTGGAGAGTACAAACCCCCTTCTGATTCTTTGAAAAGCAGAGACTATTACACGGATTTCCTAATTACACTGGCTGTGCCCTCGGCGGTAGCACTGGTCCTTTTTCTAATACTTGCTTATATCATGTGCTGCCGACGGGAAGGAGTGTGAGTACCTTAAAACACTAATAAAAAATTATCAAGCCTACTAGGATAACAACATATAAGATTCCATTAAAAGCCAAGTTTCATTTGGTTCATAAAACACTTTATAAATTAATTGAAATTGTGTTCAAGTCAAACTACAATACTTTATTCCTTTAAGATGAATTAAAATAGTTTTGAGTCTAGTAAATCAAATTAGGGGATATAATTACCTTATTCAACAATTATTAAGGCTAGATGTAAATTCATGCTGGCAAAACAGTCCCAAGAATAACTGAGGCTAGCTCTTTTGGTTATATAAGCCATTTTGTGCAGAGACTGTGGAATCTATTGACATGGTAATTGCACTTTAAGTAAATAAATTGTCTTAGTTTGATCAGAAGTGATGGTCAGAATTCTCCTTGAAATCGTTCTGTCAAATGGGTGACATAATCTAAATGTTAAAAGATACGTAGTATACACATAAACCTAGGAGTAAATTAATGAAAATAAGAGTATAATTCGAGGAATGAGTGTTCACTTCATGAATGGTTAGCACTTTCAGGACATCTGTGTCAATTAAAATAATCTCCCCAAATTATCTGGAAGTCAGAGCAACAAAGCAAAGGGATAAAAAAATTAATAAAGCAGCAAGTAACAGATTCTTCCATTATTTACATGTAGCCTGATTTCATTATGTCATAGAATTTATTTCCAAGAGCTTGATGCTTAATCTCCGTTTTTTTTTTTCCATTTTTCTGTGTGTTTCTCATCAGTATTCCATCTCTGTATGTGTACTCATCCAAATAATGTCATAAACCTGGTGGCAAATGCTGCCTGGTTGCATTTAATGGTAACAATATCAGCATTTCCACATCATGCAAGATCCCATGAGCATATAGTCTTAATGTTCCAAATATCAATGCTATTATTTAATTCATAAATTTTGTTTTGTTTCTAGGGAAAAGAGAAACATGCAAACACCAGAGTAAGTGTCTTCTTTCCTGTTATTTTCTTTATCATGTTTTTTCACCTCTCAGTTGTTCCTCATGCTCCATACATGTGTGTCATGCTTTGATTTTGTCATCCATCCTCTTTCATAGTTTATTTCATAAATGTGAAAGCTGCTTTCTAAATAGAAGTATATAGGAGGGGTAGAGACTAAAAATAAAAAGGGTTTGAAAACTAAGATTACGAAGATAAAAATTAAACCTAAAACTTGAGATTCAGAATATTAACTTGCCATTTATATGATGTGATTTCCCAATCTGCATTTCTATAAACCAGAGAACAGATGAAAAGACCTTTCATACACGTTTTCCTGAATCTACAGTAATAACCTACCATAAAATGAAACTTCTGTGAGTATTTATAAATGCCCCATCAGAAGAACAATATAAAGGCTACGGTAGTTTAATCTTAATCCTAGAAATTAAATAGCGTACTAGTTTGTTACTTAGGGCTATAATATTAACACAATGCTTTATAGCTTAGTTTCATGCAAGACACGTTTATTTTAAAATTGGTTTATGATGTTCAGTATTTTCTGTGTTAAAAGCATGTGAAATGTATTCCTTTCAGAGATAACTTGTAGAATGCCCAAAGTGCAATAATGTCTTATTTTAAAAAGAAAAAAAAAATTCATAACCTTTTTAAATTTGTTGACCCATCGGGCTAATATTTGATTTTAAATATGCGTGTGTTTTATTTCTTTTCAATCTAGCATCCAGCTGGTCCATCATAGTGCTATTCAGAAATCTACCAAAGAACTTCGTGACATGTCCAAGAATAGAGAGATAGCGTGGCCCCTGTCAACGCTCCCTGTGTTTCACCCCGTAACTGGGGAGATCATACCGCCTCTGCATACGGACAGTCATGAGAGCACGAACATGCCGCTGATGCAGACACAGCAGTAAGTATCCACGTGCCCCTGTCATTATTAATATGCATGAAGATACCCACTTAATTTCCATAAAGACCAGAACTTTTCATTATTGCTTTTGTTATTTGTTTGTTTATAACTCTAAGAGAAAATACCAAAAGGACACTGATAGTGTAGATTCCCAACCCCGTGGTGCTGACCCAAATATAAAGCATTACTTTGAGGAAATGCATCTTTTTTTCTTCACTCATTGAAATAAGATGACATTCACCTTAATATTTGAGAAATTGACACTGCTGATAAACTAACGTGTGTGCTCAAAGATGAGGTAATTGTGAAAAGAGATACATATCTTACAGCATTACAAATTGATTATTTTTTAGAGCTATTATTACAATTATTGGGTGCTGTTAACCTATTTGTTATTACCACACATCTATTTAATATTTTTGTGCCTCAGGATAAAAGGTTTTTATGTTATTTCTTGTGATCTGCTTGTATATCAAAATGAATAGTTCCAATTTTGACTCTAAGTACAATTTATTAGTGCCCACCTTTGTAGTGCTGGAAGGACCATGATCAGAAAGCCTGGAAGAAGTCTTTTGTAAGGGGTACTTATGAGGGGCAATGGGTTGAGGAAATTGCCCAGCTGCTCTTTGAGAACCCACATTATATGCCTAGAAGCTCAGTTTCGATATAAGGGAATTATAGGTAAAATTGCCATTTATTTTTAAGAACATGGCTCTTTTCCCCCCTATTTTAACCATATGTTAAAATGGGTTAAATTCAGTTTCCCAATGAAGTCACAGGTTGGCTTTTGAAATCCTCCTCTTTCTCATTTTACTTTTACAAATATGATGGATACAGAGAAAAATCTACCTCCTCCCACCCCATTAACCTTAGGGTATGATATACAGGTAACCTTTTACTGATTAAAGATTTCCTGGGAACCATACTGGATGCAAACATTTTCCCATTGCAAATGCTTATTTTGTAACCATGCAAAATGTATGTGGTGATTTGGAGATTAAACAGTAATCAACATGAGTAGCATAGATAGTCAGACTCGATAAATTTGTCCAAAATACTTCAGAAATCTAAAAGTATTGTATTTTCCTAGACTTCTCTAACATTATTTACTTACTGTTGAATTGGTTAAGATGTGTGTTTGTGTGTGCATGCATGTGTAAGTAATTGATTGAAATCTGATTGACAGTGGAGAAATTTGCATACATTTGTCATTTTGAGTTTTTGAAACATTAATATTCTATCAGGGATATGAATATTAAAGTCTCACAAAATTTAGTTGTACCGAATGGAAGGGATAGATTTCTAGGTTCTCTGATGGCTAATGGGTCATCCTAAAACCCACTTTACCAGGATTAGATACTGATGAAAAGAATTAGTATAATTTCAAGAATATTATAATAGCTCACAATTTAGCAATCTCTCCTGCTTTTTTTTAGATGAAAATATGAACAGCCTTATCATTCATTTCCAAATGGAAAGAATTTTTAAATTCTTTTAGGCTTCCATTCTGTATTGTCTATACCCAAGAGTGCTAGTGAACTGTGGGTATATATTCCTCAAATGTTGATATAAATTCTCCAAAATGAAATGGTCAAATACACTTGAGAAACAGTTTTGTTTGTTTGTTTGTTTGCTTTAAAACTACAAGGGTTCTGAGGCCTTGAGTGTTGATATGCTTCATGAATCCATGGAAAAAGTCCAGAAGAGGTAACTCTTCAAAGAACTGGGAAATGCTTCTATTGACAAAATAATAATGCTGTAAAATTTTGGAATAGAGAAATATTCATTATAATGAGTAGGGGAACTTAAATATGTTTGTAAATCAGTAAAACTCTGTTGCTGGTGAAGTTTAAAGGAAAGAAAAGGGCTGCGTCATTTAGATATGCTTTTTAACTATCTATGTTGAGAATAAGAGTAGCTCCTTAACAATTATTTTGATTTCCTGGGGTTAGGATTTTGCCATGTTTCTATTTGTATACAAACACAACAAAATTTTCTATCTAGTTCACAACCAAATACATCTTCCTGGTCTTTCTGTAACCCCATCGACTCTCATTATGTCGATGAGATCTCTCTATTTGCAAATGCAATAGGTTATTCTATTGAACTTGTGACAGTTTGACCATATATGTATTTTTAAGTCCAGAAAACCTTCACATTATTCAGATTTCTGCTAATGGAAAAACTCCATTAACTAGCACTTCTTTATAAATAGGGTAGATAGATAATTGATGATGTGCACAATGATTATTCTGAGGCACTGCGAGATCATCAAGTACGTCTGACTCATCAGAGGGAAATTAAATTACATTTGGTGTAGTTTCAGTGTTGAGTGTATATTATCTTTCTTTTATTCTTGGAAATGGATAATATGTGCACTGTCTCTATGGTAACTCCCTATAAGCCAGAATATGTGATTAACCTCATTTTCCAACCATGCCAGATAATAGGGAAATTCATTGTATCAGGTTCGTCACAGCTGTCCTTTACGCAAATTCAGCTTTTACACCTTACCTTAAAAGCATGGCCTTGTTTTTAAAGTTGTATTTCAGCACTAAGTATACACATACATACATATTTTGGTCATTTGGATTGAATTGAATTCTCCACATTAAAATGAGATATTCTATTTGACGAGGCATTACAGTACTTGATAACCAAGTACATGCTTGGAGAATGCTGCCTGGTATTTGTTAATTAACCCTTCCTAAAAGGGCATACATTTCATCTTCCCATATTCATGCTAACCTTACTGATTCATAATGATTTGGCTAGCTACAGGATTTCATGTTTATTCCTCAGACTCAACACTGGAAATATTCAGGCATAAGGACATTGGCTTCTAAGCAGGACTCAAGGGCACTCAGAGCTTTCCTTCAGAGCTACATGGAAATTTGCTTGGGTCTTTTAAACAAGTCAGTCTAGGAGGTCTAGAGAACCTGAGAAAAGTGCGAGGTAAAGAGAACTCATAACAGTTGTATGATGAGGGGCTGCCACCATTATTTGTCAGTTACACAGTAATATTTTCTTTTTGGTACGGTGCTTCACAGGACTTAGACTGGCACCATACGTTAGACAGTAAAAAAATATTTAATCATTTGCAGATGATAAAACTGAGGCATGGATAAGAGACAAAGCAAAATTAGGTCAAAACTAAGATTACATTATTTGCCTATCTTGCTATTAAGTCAAAGATAATGTAGCCATTGAACTCAGAAAGATCTCTGATCCAGGTTACAGGCAAGGGATTGACTAGGTCATGGAAGGGGAACCTGGAGAGGGACCAGGAGATGGAGCACATGCTCAGAAGGGACGATTTCATTTTGTACAGTATTCCTTCTACATTCCAGATTGCAGAGACAATATAAAGAGCCCATTAAAATGATCACATAGTATAGAAATGTAATGTCAATTTCCTTTGATCTTTGCTAATGTATTTATTAGTAACTGTTTTATTTTGGAATGATTTTCGAGGTTCTGTGAAATTGCAAAGATAACACAGAGTTTCCAGAGATCCCTCACCCCCTTTCTCCCGTTGCACCTTTATCACAACTAAGAAACCAACATTGGTGCTTTACTATTAAGCAGACTTCAGATTTTTGTTTTTAATAATTTGAGATTTCACTGGTTTTTTTTTAAGATGTATTTATTTGAGAGAGAGAGAAAGAGAGAAAGACAGCATGAGTGGGAGGGGCTGAGGGGGAGGGAGAGAGAGAATCTCAAGCAGACTCCATGCCGAACGAGCCCCTATGTGGGGCTCGATCCCAGGACCCTGAGATCATGACCTGAGCCAAAACTAAGAGTCGGAGGCTTAAGTGACTGGACCATCTAGCAGCCCTGTGAGATTTCACTAGTTTTTCCCTTAATGTCCTTCTTGTGTTCCAGGATTTTTTGTCGAAGACACAATAATTGGCGTATCTCTTTACTTTCCTCTGGCCTGGGCAGTTTTTAGACCTTCCTTGTTTCCCCTTGACCTTGACGGTCTTGAAGAGCACTAGCCACATACTCTGTAGAATGTTCCCCATCCCCTAACACAGTCAGGCTTTTTGTATCTGTACTTAATCAGTTATCTTTGCAATTCAGTGGAGACAAGTTACCATTAACAGTAAGAACTTTTCTTTTTATAGGCTGTCCCCTGAATACCATTCATTGCTAGAGATTACATTATAAAATAATTTTTTTAAATTTATTTTTGATTTATTTTTTATTTTTTGAGAGAGAGAGAGAGAGAGCATGAGTGGGATGGGGAGGGGCAGAGGGAGAAGGAAAGAGAGAATCTTAAGCAGGCTCCGTGCTCAGCAGGGCTCTATCTCCCGACCCTGAGATAGTGACATGAGTGGAAATTAAGAGTCGGATGCGCAACTGACTGGACCACCCAGGCACCCCATAACGTAATTCTTAAAAATAAATTTGCTTTGCCCAAAGAATCACTGTTGTGATTAAGGGTTATGTTTTAGGCCAAAGATTTAACTTAAAATATATTACAGATTGACTGATGTACCTTGGAAACAAACCTTTGTCATGATTTAAATGAAGAAAATCAAATTCCAAGTCATAGAATTTTAGGTCCTAAAAGGTAGGTTGAGAGAGAGTCCAGTAGCCTGGTTGTTTCCAAACCAAGCTGTAGAGCACACTCACGTGTGGAGCTCTTACGATGCGATCCCAGGGCGCTGGTTCTGCGGACTTGGAATCTGGTGGACGTGGGAGTCAGGTGGAGCAGGAAAAAGAGTTGAGAATTCCCGAATAAAATACTTGAAGAAGCTGGGCTTGAGGATTTGAGAAAGCCAGCTTGGTGGTTTTTTGGGGGGTGGAGGTGGGGAAGGGGTTGTTACTCACACTCCTCCACCTGGAGTTTTAAAAGGGGAACAGTGTCTCCTGATTCCTCCCTAAGAGGTATGTGCAAAAGTAAAGTGTGAAAGGGGGTGGTCCGGGTGCTTCATCTACAGTGTGGGGACTGTTTGTGGGTTTATACTTACCAGCTTCAAGACTTTTCGCTCCTCCTTCAGCTGTCTGAGGAAGATGGTGCTAGAGAAATGAGAGATGAGTACTGATTAGTACTGAATGGGATAGAGAAATGCTGAGCCTCGAAAACAAAAAAACCACTGGGAAATTGTAATTTTGCCCTTTTATGGGACGCATTGGCTGGAGGATTTCAGATTTTCAATTTTCTAAAAAAGAATTTATTCTAAAACTTGTGATGTATTATGTTTTTTTAGGGGGGTAGATCTGCCTTCTTTTCACTCTTTTCTCATACCAACATCCATATCAGTCGATTTTTCCTTAGTGGGAGGCATCTTCATTGGAGATTTTATGTAATGAATGATAGGGAAAAATGCCCAAACATTTTCTAGAATGATTTTAATTGTCTATATGAAAATTTTCCTTATTCATTATACTAAACATGATACCTAATCCAGAGTAATTGGGTCTCCCTCAAAACAGGAGGTAAGTCATGCTTAATCTTTTATAAATTAACGAATATAAAACTAAAATTAAGTCTTCTAATTAAAGATATAGTAACAAATCATTTTAGCTGTTGTCCAAAGTATTTTTCCATTTGTCTTCCCCTTGTAATAATGAGAACTATGGCAAAATTTCATAAATAAAAAATTAGGTTTCAATGAAAGTTAGTATCAGTTGAAGAGAATGTTTTAGGGGAGGGGACCAAGATAATGGTTTCCTATTGACAAGAAGTGTCAAGCAGTCAAGGATATTTCAGAGCCATTGACCTTTTGTTTTTTGTTTTTTGTTTTTTTTAATTCGGCAATGGATGCAGTATCTCTTTAATGGCTTTTGGTTCTATAGATTTGTACAGCTTCAGTTTAAAGCTGCAGTAGGCTTGCTTTGGGCTTTATACAAGCAGGAGAAAATAACTAAAAGAAATAAATGAATATCTCCTTTCTCTTTTATGTTCTACATTGATTTTAGTGAAGATTAAGTTTTGAAATTAAAAATTATAGTGATGTTTTCCAGTTTCTCTGTGTCCTTCCTTCCTTAATCCAAATAATGGCTTGGTTCTTTAGTAAAAGTAGGTAAGGGGTCCAAATTGGCATTTTGTTAGAAAAAAATTATAGAAAATTCAAGGATTAGGCAACATCAATTTTGCTGAAATAATTGGGAAATTGCAAAAAATATGCTACTATTGTTAAATATATTACTTATTGTTAAATGGCTCCACACTAATTCAAAAGAGAAGTGTTTTGTATTCTACATAGCCAAACTAATGTCATTTATTTTCAACTCTGGCACAGATTCTCTGGCTTAATGCAAATCACTTAACCTTTCTTTGCTTTTGAGTCTTCCAGCAAGTTGGAATATAATGTGTTGATAATCATCAACCTAACTCATAGAATTACTCTACAGGATATCCAAGAATGTCAAATTACCTTAAAATGGTTGTACAAATAATAAATGTGTCCTCCCCCCAAATCACTTATTTATTAATTTGCACGTTATTACCTTTGCTTCCTTGAAGAATAAAATTTGTGCAATGGCTAATTTACATAATTTTCTATTTAAATGCATGTAATTAATGTTAGTACAGTTAGAAAATAATTAATGCTAATAATTTAGAGAACTCCAGTTTTCTTAAATCTTTTTTTCTACGTAATGTGGTTTACACATAATAATCTTTCCATTAGTCCATTAATAACGTAATTATTCTAAATAGTTTTATGACTTTATAGAGGTCCTTTCTTTGAAGGATTAGTGTACCTCTATTTGAAGTCAGCCTCACTCTCCTGTGTAATTGTCTTCCGCAGTGTGTTTTCACTGAAGGTGGAAATGCTTCCATTTTTCTCACTGTCCAGGCTGCTTGACTGCAGCAGGGTCACTCCTAGGAATTTCTCCAGTATCTCGGAAGCAGTGCTCTCCCTTCAACTCTTCAGTGGAATTTACACTTCAAGTATGCCCATCGTGGACATTTGAATCCTCTGACATGCACAGGCTCACCGGCAGTCACAGGTTTGGGCCCCTACCCATGAAAAGAGAACCAAGTCCGCCCACCCTGTAGATGCTGGGGATTTTGCTTCTCCACACATTCCTTGTCGAGCACCTAAAAAGATAAGAAAAACAAAAGAACCTCTCTGGCTCCCATAAGATTAAAGTCATACTGACTTGCACATACTGAACACATAGAAGCACTTTTATAGAACTCATCCATATTGCAGTTGAAGTTGCAAATAGTGCACGTACATCGTTCAAACCTAACCAGTTGGGACATGCACTGCAGGTAATTTTAAATCCCTAAACCCAAGTCATACCATTGCTTTCTCACAGATCTCCAGATCTCTTGCTACCTCGTGTGTGGCACTTTCTCAACCAACCCTTTCTCCTCAAACCTAGCCAAGCCCATTCCTACTTAGACAGTTGAGTGGTGTAGTGGAAAAGGAAAAAAAAATCAGGGGCTAGAGAAGAAATGACAGGGTGGAGATTGACTTTGATCAGTGGTTTTCAAACTGTGTTCCACAGAAGGGTAAGTTGGGCTGGCCAACGGCAGTGAGGGGCTTCCAACTACTAGCCAAATATTGATTTTGAATTTGGGGTGTCCTTGATTTGGGGCTTTTGAAAGGCTTTCCTTGTCATCTTCAGTATTTTTGTTTTGTCAAAATGTATTGATTTAATCCATTAATAGGCTAGGTAGAGCTAGAGGTGATGGGAAATGAGTCTGTGAGTGTGTGTGTGTCTATCTGTCGGTGTGTAATGTGTGCTGTAGTAGCCTCTAATATAGAATAGATAGGCCCACATTAGTTGTACCTGAGAAGTTAAAACAAAACTCATATCCCCCTCCCAAATGCCCATGAAATTGCTTTTTGACTTCTGTATTAAAGATGTTTGTTTTCCCATCTTTAAATCTAGAACTTATTTTTTCTGTGATTTATAAATTAATCTTTTTACTTCCATGATCAAAACCAGTATAAATATATTGTGTGAAGTACTGAAAGAATAAACAAGCAAACAAAATACTCCATAAGATCACACAAGTAGAGTTGATAAGTAATAGCAAATAAGAATATAATTATTGGGATGAATTATTAAGTAACTTCCTCGAACTGAATTAGAATTTATTTTGCTATTTCTTTAATAATATATTTTAAATGGAGCTGAAAATCTAAAAAAATTACTCAAAGTCATTAACATGCCTATAGATTAATTTAAGAGTTTAAATGGTATTTAGCATATATAGCTTTCCACTTTAGATCGTTGTATTTGGAACATAATATTTGCCTGGCTGAAATGATTCAGACCATTGGTTTTCAAACTCTGTTTCTTAGAGGTTTCTTAGAAATGCCTTAGGGGCCAGCATGTGGGGCAAAAGAAACAAAGCAGGCGGGATTCCGGCTCCCTTGTTTCAACCCAGGCAACCTCACATTTATCTCTTTTGTACATCAAGAGTTCTGCTTAGGATTTCAATTAAAAGGAATTCCATCGCCAAAGAGAAACAAAAAAACTGAAAACTCCTGGCTTGGATCTAGCCCTACTCTGTAGCAAGGGGCTGACTCATAGAATTTTTTCCACACAGAATCTAAACTGTACTTTTTTGCAAATGAATTTTAATATTAAAATTTGAAACTAAATGAGTATCAGCATTAATAAATATGTGTATTTTATGTGAATCTTTCTAAGTATCTGCACTTTTGCACATGTTCATTCAAAAATTATTTATTGCATACTTACTGTTGGGGAGACTGAACAAAATAGGGGGTTCTTATTGGTAAGGCACTTTGGGGCCAAGAAACATTATGTGATGAGAAATACAACAATCAGCATGTGTATGAAACCACACAATATGGTAACCTAATGGGAGAGGCAGTGCTTTGAGGGTGAAGAGGCTAGAACAAGTGCTACTTGAGATATTTTTTAATTAAAACAAATAATAAGTTAAACATTTTTGGTTAACATTCCTTGTAGGATAGTTTTAAGTTATAAGAGTAACTCGTGTTCACTGTAACAAATTTTAAGCTGAGTTTGCAAGGACAAATGGGAGCTGGTTGGGTACAAGAGATGGTCATGGCCATGGTGGTGGTGGTTCTATTTCAGGCAGTCAGGGTGGAGGGAGCTCTATGTAGGGACCAGATATATTGATGGTCTTCTGGGCCAAACTTAATTTGCAGGTAGGCATAAGGAAGTAATGAAATGTGTGTTGTTTGAATGACATAATCAGAGTTGTGTCTTAGAAGATCATCTGACAACAATGTGCACAGTGGACTATAAGGGAGCAAGAATGGGACTAAGGAGACAATTCAGCTCAGTTGCAAAGTTCCAAGTAAGAAATGGTGATGGCTTCAGCTAACAGAGATGGGAAGAAGAGGACAGATACAAAGAGAGATTGAGGAGCATCGTCAAGAGTTCCCAAGATTGAGATGTAGGAAGGGAAGGAGGGGAGGGTCAATGATGACTTCTGCATCTTGACTAGTACAGCTGGGTGGATGGCCAGTGTCATTCCTTGGGCTGGGATAGAAGAGCATAGCTTTGGCATAATGAATGAAGATGGGTATGTATGTTGTTCTCGGAGAGTGTGTGAGTGTGTATATGTTCTAGACCTGGATCTGAAAGCGTACGTGTTCTAAGCGCAAGCCTTGGAGTCCCTGGGTTCACATCTTTATCTGTCAATTCTTAGCTATGTAGCCTTGGACCTCTAAGCCTGTTTCCTCACCTGTAATTTTGGAAAAATAATACCCATCTCATAGGATTGTTGTGAGGTAGAACATAGCGTTTAGTAGGAGCTTTCTGAATGTTATCAAATATTATTTATCTTCCTCAGACCTTAGGTTTCTCATGCATAAACTCATAGGGGTAGGCTGGGTTAGATGATTTCTGGGGATCTCTTTAGCTATAAAATTTTCATTCTACTATGCTGCTGTCTGTTTGCATGTGTATAAACAAACAGTTTTACTCAAAAATGTCAATCATTTCTAGGAACTTGCCACATCAGACCCAGATTCCCCAGCAGCAGACTACAGGTAAGTACTAAAAGTAATAAGTTGATATTAATGTATGAAGCTAACAGATTAAAAGACTATTATAGTACCACATAATTTATGAAGCTTTAGCTTCATCGAGTAAGGCAAAAAACAGTTGTGTCATTCCTTAATCAGAGTTAGAACCTCAGAATAATAGCTTAGATTATTGCATAGATTGGCATCAGAGTGATAAACACAGGGTAAATGATCTTAGAGCAAAAGCATCCATGGAGGTCCTGTCTAATTAAGGAAGACTGAATAAAATCCCCTTCCTTCAGCGAAGCTCCCTATTCTTCCCCTTGGTATGAAAGATTCTTAGCTTGGATGCATCCAGGATTTGTCTCAGTAAGTGAGCAGCTTGAAACTGACTCTTACAAAAGGAAACCATTGTGACTAATCACTGAGGCTTCAGGGGGATAAAGGAGAAATGGTTGGCCTGGTTTTAATGCCACTTTAAAAAGCTGTTATAACATGACCAGTGACAACAAGATGGCGGACGATTCTCCCTTGACTATTCTATTTCCCTAAGATTTGCTTTCTTTAAGTTTATTTCTTTCAAGTGTCCCTAAAAAATTTCCACAGCCAATTATTTCATTCATCTCGGTACCAAGTAGATAACTTATTCATGATTGTCTTCTAATTAGTGGTTGATTCCTAGTTCTAATTGCCAGGCAACCAGTAATGCCTTTTGTGGCTCTCTTGGAAAAGCAAGAGAAGTTTTAAAAATGTAAGTTGGATGTGGAATTCTGAGTATGAATAGTGGTATTGTAGTAGGGAAGCTATTAAGTAAGTCTCTTAAAAACTTTAGGCACATATAGAAATTTATTGGATGTTTTCATTCAAAAATTATTTTCTCTATTACTGCTTTCGGGAATTTAAGGAGATTTTCGTTTGACAACTTTTCAAAGATTTGAGGCAAGTATAATAAAGTTGTTCTTCAGATTTTAATTATGAGATAATGTTTATCAGAATTTTCCCCTACAGTTTTGGTCACTTGTTTTAATTAAATGCTAACATGTTTCAACAAGGGTGTTCAATATATTGATGTAGTAGTGCTACTGTGTAAGCATTCAGGAGATTGATAAAGGAACAAATTTAGTTATAAATATCTGTTACCTAAAGAGCAAAGACAAAAAACAAATCCCTTTTAACACTAATTGCCTGGCTTTTTTTTTTTTTTTTTAAGAAGAAAACATTTAAAGGAATATTTCTACATTTCCCTCATTAAATTCATAAACTTCTAACTTCTAAGATGCCTTTCCTCTGATTCTTAATTATTTCATGTAAGGCATGAGTAGAAGGGAGACAGTTTCTGGTGAAACAGTAAATAATTTGTGTGTTTTAAAAATCCAGATTTTACTTATTCTCCCATTAGAGGAAATAAGGGAGCCTGAGTAGATGATATTCAAGAGACATATTTGATAGCGGTATAGATTTTTCAGCAAGTAGACTTGTTAATGTGCAAGTTTTTAGTAATAGGCAGCATTTCCAACTACAAGGACAATTTGTGCCTTAGCAAATGGGATAAGAGCCAAAGAATTTCCCTAGGGGAATTTTAGGTTGTTCAACCCAATTTTCTAGATTATTTTTCTAAAACAGATTTTGGGGAGCAGGCATTTTGCTTGAGTCAAGGAAGCTTTGATCTCCTTTTTAGTTAATACAATAGCCTATTACCTCCTTGTTTTCTTATATTTTTCTGTAATTTGGAGCACATTATTGACTAAAGTGCACTATCTCCTCTTGGTTGTTTTCTTCTTGTCATTGTTGTTTTCGATGAGTCCCAAAAGTATCTAAGTGCTAAAGGGAGAGAGACCACCCTAGCATTTTTTGTAATTATGATAGATTGCTGTGTTTCTGCCTCTGATAAACGTACAACCAAGTAGAGTTTTGCCTCCCAGAGAGAAGAGCTGAATGGGCAGGTTACATTTCTTATTCCCATTCTGTTTGAATGAAAAATAATTTGTTTCTTAGTTTCCAAGTTATTCTGCTCTGTATGCACATCCATGGATTTAGTGCTCTTTATGTATTTTCCTGGGTACAACAGCTTTTCCTGGTCATCCTGTTACCACAAAGAGGCACCCACATTTGAAATAATAATTTGCTTTTTCCAAGTACCTCAAAGCACTATGTGAGGTCACAGTTTTCTTTATGAAGATAATTTAAGCACAGGGTTTGTCTCTTGGATACCAAGTAATTTTATTTGTAGCTACTCATATGGAATTTGTTGGGAAGAGTATATTTTGAAGCTTGTTTTATTTATTTATTTATTTATTTTAAATAATCACCAAAAGTTTAAGAAATGAACTAGCTGCTGGTGTTGTAATCCTGGACTTAAGCACTCGCTGGGATAATAGAGCAGTTACAGACGACAATAGCACTGCCTTTTGGACGAGGCCCAAGCCATTAGGTTTGATGCCCCTTCAGGTTTTCTCATTTTCTTTGCCCTTCCAGCCCACACGATATTTTCTAAAAAGCCACGATTAAAAGGTACAGTCCTACGTCCCGCAGTCAACCCCATTCTTTTTGTTTATTGTGGGAGGAATTTTCAGACCATACCTTCCGAGAAGTACAAACCATTACGGCTTCTGTCCAAGGAGGAGAGGACTGATTTAGAATTTTTCCTTTTTTTTTTTTAAATGCAGAGAAAGAACGTCAACATAATTCTTTTAAATTGCATTAAGAAGATAGAAAATATCTCCTTGTCATATTTTGTTTCGCTCAAAATCTACAAGTGTCCGCACCCTGTCTAACTCATGCCCATGTTTGTTCTTCCACACTTCAGGTAAATGGTATCCCTGAAGAAAGGAAACTGACTGAAGCAATGAATTTGTAATCAGACAGCATAGCAGTTATATCTCATTTCTTCTCTCTTCCACTAATGCATGAGCTTTTCCGGCCTATGGTGTGCATGTCAACAGTATTAAGTCTGTAGCGAGTAACACAATATAACTTTCATTTTACTAATGTATTTTTTTTGTACTTAAAGCATTTTCGACAATTTGTAAAACATTGATGACTTTATATTTGTTACAAATAAAAAGGGACCTTTAAAATAAATATTATTAATGAAGCTTAATGGTGGGTGAAATTTATTTCAGAAACTATTTGATTGCCTTCTATATAGTAGGAATCTTCTGTTGCTAGGAACAGGTTCGTGTGGTCATTCTTTATTCAGTAAGATTTTATTAAGCACATCCTATAAATATAGAAAATGTCTATGCTCTGGGTTCTGGGTGAGCAACCCATTTAAATAATGCTATGCTCCTTATGGCATGTCTCAATCTGTTCTTTTATATATTCTTTCTTGGAGTGTTTTAAGGTAGACCTGGTTTTAAGAATTATGGATCTGATGATACCTTGTTATGAAGGATGACCCAGGCTGCATAATTACCTGGTTCCATGATCAGATACTGGTTTTTAGGAGCAAGCCCAGAGCTCTTACTCAAAAAGAGAAGAGTTACCCACTGTTGGTGACATGAATTAGCTCCAAACCCCTGAGTTTACCTGTAATAACACTACTTTCAGGGCTTTCCTCATCCCATGGTGGTCTGCTTCATGCATCATGAATACTGTTGGTTAAAATGCAGTTATCAGACCAGCTCGCAGGGCTACTCTTGTAGGCTAGACCAGCTAGAAAACCTTCTTCTACTCTGCTCTGAGCAGATTTCTGTGTTACTTCTTAGTCAAAGGACACACAAATGCTATGTAAATCTAATTCCAAAATCTAAAAAGATTTCATTACCATTGTATGCAACGATGTGTCTTTCACTTAGGGGGAATATTCTATCATGTCCTTCGCACTGGAACCCCTCCCCTGCCAGCCCCCAATGCCAAGGACATATTAACTTAACAGAGGGTGTAGGTTCTTTGATTTCCTAAAGATTTATCTTATATTTTTATTCCCTCCCAAGACAAATAGAGGGTTGCCACTTGCTGTTCTTTAGGATCTAACAGCTTGAGGTTGTAAATATATTGGGTCAGGTTCAAGTCCTAGGAGGAAAGGTTGCCATGACTCCAGATGACTAGATTGTGACATAGTGGCAGAGAATTAACAAACTGTTGCTCCTTTCACTGAAATAAAGAAGGATCTGGGAAGTCCAAGTAAACAAGAACAATAATACGTGATGCACAAATAAGGGACTAGAGATCAAGTGTTAGGAACTTTATTCATCTCCTTTAGGAAAGAGGCCACTTTCTCCAAATGCAGTTGGAGTTAGCATTGGTTTTTGTACTGACCATATTAAGGAACTGAATGGGATTAAAATTATTAGTCAGCATCTCACAAATTGGCGATTATTGCCTTAATCTCTGCAATTCTCTCTGAAAAATGATCTTGCTTCTGACTTAATATTTTGATGGGGACTAGTAATGTTGAACATTTCTTCATGTGTCTGTCAGCCTTTTGCATGTCGTCTTTGGAGAAGTGTCTGTTCATGTCTTCTGCCCATTTCTCGACTGGATTGTTTTTTTAGGTGTTGAGTTTGATAAGTTCTTTATAGATCTTGGATACCAGCCCTTTATCTGAAATATCATTTGCAAGTATCTTCTCCCATTCTGTGGGTTGCCTCTTAGTTTTGTTGACTGTTTCCTTTGTTGTGCAAAAGCTTTTTATCTTGATGAAGTCCTAATAGTTCATTTTTGCCTTTGTTTCCCTTGCCTTTGGAGATATGTCTAGCAAGAATTTGTTGCAGCCAAGGTCAAAGAGGTTGCTGCCTGTGTTCTGCTCTAGGCTTTTGAACAACTCCTGCCTCACATTTAGGTCTTTCATCCATTTTGAGTCTATTTTTGTGTATGATGTAAGGAAATGGTCCAGTTTCATTCTTCCACATGTGGCTGGCCAATTTTCCCAACACCATTTGTTGAAGAGACTGTCTTTTTTCCATTGGATATTCTTTCATGCCTCATTAAAGAGTAGTTGACCATAGAGTTGAGGGTTCATTTCTGGGTTCTCTATTCTATTCCATCGATCTATGAGTCTGTTTTTGTGCCAGTACCATACTGTCTTGATGATTATAGCTTTGTAATAGAGCTTGAAGTCTGGCATTGTGATGCCTCCAACTATGGTTTTCTTTTTCAACATTTGTGTGACTATTCGGGATCTTTTCTGGTTTCATACACATTTTAGGATTATTTATTCCAGTTCTGTGAAAACAGTTGATGGTATTTTGACAGGGATTTCATTGTATATGTAGATTGCTCTAGGTAGCTTGGACATTTTCACAATATTTGTTCTTCCAATCCATGAGCATGGAGCGTTTTTCCATTTCTTTGTCTTCCTCAATTTCTTTCATGAGTGTTCTATTTCTGAGTATAGATCCTTTGCCTCTTTGGTTAGGCTTATTCCTAGGTGCCTTATGATTTGGGGTGCAATTGTAAATGGGATAAACGCCTTAATTTCTCTTTCTTCTGTCTCATTGTTGGTGTATAGAAATGCAACTGATTTCTGTGCATTGATTTTATATCCTGCCACTTTGCTGAATTCCTGTAGGACTTCTAGCAACTTGGGGGTGGAGTCTTTTGGGTTTTCCACAGAGTATCATGTCATCTGTGAAGAATGAGAGTTTGACTTCTTCTTTGATGATTTGGATGCCTTTTATTTCTTTTGGTTGTCTGATTGCTAAGGCTAGGACTTCTAGTACTCTGTTGAACAACAGTGGTGATAGTGGACATCCTTGCCATGTTCCTGACCTTAGAGGTAAAGCTTTCAGTTTTTCCTCATTGAGAAGGATATTCATTGTGGGCTTTTCATATATGGCTTTTATGATATTGAGTTATGCTCCCTCTGTCCCTATGCTGTGAAGAGTTTTAATCAAGAAAGGATATTGTACTTCATCAAATGCTTTTTCTGTATCTATTGAGAGGATCATATGGTTCTTGTCCTTTCTTTTATTAATGTAGTGTATCACATTGATTTGCAGGTGTTGAACCACCCTTGCATCCCAGGAATAGTCTTGGTGAATAATCCATTTAATGTACTGTTGTATCCTGTTGGCTAGTATTTTGGTGAGAATTTTGCATCCATGTTCATCAGAGATATTGGTCTGTAATTATTTTCAGTGGGGTCTTTGTTTGATTTTGGGATCAAGGTAATGCTGGCCTCATAGAGTCTGCAGTCTTCAAGTTTTCCTTGCATTTCTATTTTTTGAAACAGCTTCAGAAGAATAGGTATTAATTCTTCTTTAAATGTTGGGTATAATTCCCCCTGGGAAGCCATCCAGCCTTGGGCTCTTGTTTGTTGGGAGATTTTCGATTACTGCTTCAATTTCCTTGCTGGTTATGGATCTGTTCAGGTTTTCTATTTCTTCCTGTTTCAGTTTTGGTAGTTTATATGTTTCTGGGAACACATTCATTTCTTCCAGATGGCCTAATTTGTTGGCATAGAGTTGCTCATAATATGTCCTTATATATTGTTTATGTTTCTTCGGTGTTGGTTGTGATCTCTCCTCTTTTACTCATTATTTTATTTATTTAAGTCCTTTCTTTTTTCTTTTTGATAAGTCTGGCCAGGGGTTTATCAATCTTATTAACTCTTTCAAAGAACCAGCTCCTAGTTTCCTTGCTTGGTTCTACTGTTCTTTTGGTTTCTAGTTCTTTGATTTCTGCTCTAATCTTTATTAATTCTCTTCTCTTGTTGGGTTTAGGCTTTATTTGATGTTCTTTCTCCAGCTCCTTTAGGTGTAAATTTAGGTTGTGTAATTGAGACCTTTCTTGTTTCTTGAGAAAGGCTTGTATTGCTACGTACTTCCCTCTTAGGACCACCAGAGGTTTTGCACATTTGTGTTTTCATTTTCGTTTGTTTCCGTGAATTTTTAAAATTCTTTTTAAATTTTCTGGTTAAACCATTCATTCTTTAGTAGCATACTCTTTAGTCTTTATGAAATACAATTAAAGCATAGAATGTAACTGTAAAATGAAAACTAAAGATTTTTAAAAAGAGTTGATAAAATAGGTTGAAAAAAAGAAAGAGGAAAAAAATAAAATTTGAAAGACTAAAGAATCATGGGGGAAAAAATCATGAATTCTATGTACAATTTTCCCCTAGCACTGGAGTTCTGCAGTTCAAAACCTGGTGAACTTGGTCTTGGCTGGATGTTCTTGCTGATCTTCTGGGGGAGGGGCCTGTTGTGATGATTCTTAAGCGTCTTTGCCCAAGGCAGAACTGTACCACCCTTGCCAGGGGCCGGGCTAAGGAATCTGCTCGGGTTTGCTCTCGGTAGCTTGTGTTCCCTGAAAGCTTTCCGTACAGCTTTGAGGACGAGAATGAAAATGGTGGCCTCCCATCTCTGGTCCCAGAGCCAAAAGTCGGGGCCCCACTCCTCAGTGCAATCTCAGGGAAAAGCAGTCAATCACTCCTGGATCCCCGGTCTCCATCGGTACTCCATGCTCACCCGGCCTGTGACCGAGCATTTCTATCTCAGGCACATGACCATGCTTTGAGTCTCCAAACCCTCCAAACTGCCTCCAAACACGCTGCTGTGGTGCACCTACAGACTTCTAAAAGTTCTGATTTTGTGCTCTGCTGCACTGCCATTTACCGGTAGCCAGCTAATGGAGGCTCCCTCCTTCCATGGTCTATCTTCCCATATATCGCCTCGGATTCACTTCTCTGCACCTCCTACCTTGCAGGAAGTGGTCACTTTTCTATTTGTAGCATTGCAGCATTGCAGCTATTCTTTTCTTAGATCTCTGAGTTCGCAGATGTTCAGAATGATTTGATAGCTATTTCGCTGAATTCCTGGGGCCAGATGAAATTAAGGTCTCCTACTCCTCTGCCATTTTGGACTCCAACTAGATCATCTCACTTTACATTCGGTTAATAGACTGCAGTTCATCTTAGGTAATTTACCATGTAGTTTTCATACTGGTGTTTATATTTGTAAAACTGTGGCAGCTATGGGGATGTGCTGGTTGGATCTTCCCTCAGGAAAGAATTTACCATTCAGCTACAAAAAGGATGGTTAACAGCCAGCTGCCAGTCGTTAGCACCTTCAGGATCTGCCTTGTCCTTTGAACAGAGGAACATTTTTCCTGGGCAGCCACCCTCCAGCCATGGCTGAGCATGGTGTCAGTACTAAGGCCTAGGACTCCTCTAATGGGAAATCTTTACTCTGGAGCTCCCTGGTAGGGTGGCTGAGAGCCTCAGATTTGCACTGCAGTTGGATGACCTCCTTGCCTAATCTTGCTTCCTCTCCACAAGCTCCCTTTTAGAGAGCTTAGATCTCCAGCATGGATTGAAGATTTTCCTTCAAGTTCAAATTAATAATGAGGGCTGGTTAGAAATCCTTTACAAATACAGAATATATTTGTGTCTGTGTCCTAGAATACATAATTTTATATATAAGAAGCCAAAACAGGAAAGTGTCAATCTTTAAAGTAGATTTTATTGAATCAGAAATCTGTTCACTAGTTACCACCTCAATAACTAATGTATTGTTTGTTTTTGCACCATTTTCAAACAATATGTAATTCCTTTCTAGTCAACTGGGAACCAAATTGATTGCTTTTATAGAACAAATTCACAAAAGATAGCAATCCAATGGAAATTCTGAATTAGTTTGGTTTTCCCAAAACGGTTTGTAAATTTGAGCATGATCCCAGGAAGCCACAATTATGAAAGGAGAAAGATTGAGGAGGTGAGGAGGTTCTGAAGTAAAGCCAACATAGAGTATGTTATTGATCTGGCTATTGTTCTAGAAAGCAGAACTCTATTCTACTGGGGATTCGCTAAGGAACTGGTAGAATACCCTTTAGAATTTCCCTTCAAAGTGACAAGAGATTTAGACTTTCATCCACAGACTCACCGTCCTGCAGCTGAGTTGTTCCAGGGGGCATTAACTCTCCTATACTTCTGGGCTTTTGCTGTGAGTGGGCTGAGCAAGATCCTGGTGCTCTGGAGTAAACCCTGGGGCAGGGAAGCTGAGAGATGTTATGGAAACTCAAGGTGAGAAAAGAAAGCTAAATAAGCTGTTAGTAGGATGTCTTGATCAAGCAAGGGACACTGCTGGATTTTGCACAATATCATTGATATGCAATGTTAAAAGGCAATTACTATCATCTGAACTTATTGGTTAACTTTTCAATGTGCAGTGGGACGAAACCATTGACACATACCTATAAGTCAACTTGTGATATATGTGACGGTCATACTTAAAAGAGAATGGCTTGATGAGTTTTTTGCTCTATGCTAAAAACTCAAGCCAAGAGAGGATGGATTTTTATTTGGGGAAGAATTATTTGGTGAGCTGTGCTGATGTGACAAAAATATCCTTGAAATAATCACAGTGGCTTAACACAATACAACACTATTCACTCACATCACAGGTCAGTCTTCCTCCATCCTATATGCCATTGGTATCCAGGATTTCTATAGGAAAGGAAATGAGAGTTGAAGTGTCACATGGGATGTTTTTCAGAGCTCATCTTCAAAATGGCTTCTCTCATTTTCATCTACACTCTATTATCTGGTAATGTCATGTTCTCCAAAGGTAATTGCTGTGGATGCCGGGAAATACAGTCTTCCTGTGTACTTAGGAAGAGGAAATGGTGTGGTAAACATGAGCATTGTTTTGCCACACATGTGGACTGAGCAAAACATGTAATTAGTGATTATGAACTAACTGATGTATATAACAATGAAGGATATAATTACACGAATAAATAGTTCTGTCATCCCCAATAACCTCAATTGTGAGTTAGAACTTCCAATTGGAAATAAAAACAACTACTACAAAGAAATGAACTAGATATAATAAACTAGATAAAAAATTTTGGAGAAATATTGCATTAAGTTCTTATAGAAAAATATACGATTATAGGTTCACAATCCCTTATCTGCAATTCCCAAATCCAAAGATTTCAATTTCTTCAAGAGTTCAGAGCAAATCTATCTAATGGTAGAATCTGACCGGAACAAAAATGAAGTTTATTTTATCTTTCTTAATCCCATTTGGTGTGATGCTTTGCTATAAAAACATTAACATTCCGTTACATGGTATTGCCCTTACCCTACTGAGTATGTTATATAATGTAAGCATTACATTTATGAAATCTGAAAATAATTGAATACCAAAATACATGTGGTCCCAAGAGTTTCCAATAATGTATTCTAGACTTATACTACTAGTTTTGTAAATGTTATGTTTAATTTTTACATATTTATACAATAAGCTTCTTTTTATTACCTAAATTTGGGGTTCCATGTGTGCTCCTAAAGCAAATTAAGTGGTAAAACAATGAGAAAAGATTGAAATAAACTGGTCTAACAGAATAATAAACCTCCCAGTTCTATCCACTGAGAAGACCTAGAAGCAATAATAATACCCCACAAAACTGAGCACTCAAATTTTGGTTTCTAGGAGCCAGGGTTTCTTGACAAAATGACTAATTTCAGGGCTTCAGAAGAGAAAGGATAGATGAGCCCAGAACCCAGAAAATAAGAAAAAGAATAATGGAGATTTATCAAAAGTATTCAGGAACCAGCTAGATGGGGCTTAGTTCACACTGGCCAAATATAGGACAATTACTAAATACAGTAATATATTATAATCTATAGATAAAATAAGATCCCTGAAGCTATATGATATAAATGAATGAATGAGTAAACAAATGATTACCACTGAGGATAAACACTTTTTTTCCATAATGTTCTGGTCTTCTTCTTTCTTCTTTCTTCCTTCTTCTCCTTCTCCTTCTCCTTCTTCTTCTTCTTGTGGTAAAAAAACAAAATAACATTAAATTGATAATTTTAACCATTTTTAAGTATACATATGAATGTTGTGCAACGGATCTCTAGATTTCATCTTTCAATTAAACTAATACACTAATATACACTGTATATACCCATTAAACACTGATTTATTCTCTCCTTTTCCCCAGCCCTTGGCAAACCTCTTTCTACTTTTTGTTTCTATGATTTTGGCCACTTTAGCTACTTCCTATGATGAGGGTCATATAGTATCTGTCCTTCTATGACTGGCTTATTTCACTTAGCCTAATGTCATTGAGGTCCAACCATATTATAGCTTGTGACAGGATTTCCTTCCTTTTTGGTGGTATTTAATTGTATGTCTATATTACATTTTCTTTATCCATTCATCTATTAATGGACATTTGGGTTGCTTCTACCTTTTGGGTATCAAAGTAATGAAGCAATGAACATGTGCAAATATCTCTTTGAGATCCTGTTTTAGCATTGGCATGGGGAAAACAGTCACTCTACTGTGAAGATACCTGGAAAACACCACTTCAACCAAATGATCAAAGTTAGCATCAATGGTAATGGGACAAATTGATCTCATGTGCCTCCTGATATGATGCACAAACAAGAACCACCATTTCTGTGGTATTCCTGCCCAAAATGCATGCCCTGAATCTAAATCTGACCATATAAAACTTAAAGACATTCTACAAACTAACTGGTCTTACTCTTCAAAACTATCAAGCTCATGGAGATACAGACTGAGAAACTCCAGATGTAAGGAGACTAAGTGACATTACAACCAAATGCAACATTTGATGTTGGACTGGAATTCCCAGCTCTTTTAGAAAATAAATTGTATACATAGATGAATGGATATATAGACAGACACGATAAAGCAAGTGTGGTAAAATATTACCATCTGGTAAATTTGAGTATATGGGAATAGTGGTACTATATTTAAAAGTTTTGCAAATCTGAAATTAATCTCAAAAAAATTCTTAAAAATAGCATGCTAACTAAAATATGAAGAATGGATAAAAGGGCAAGAAATTAGTGCAGAGGAAAGAAGAGCAACCGTTCAGGAATACAATGGGGAAGAAGAAACGGCTAGAAGCGTTTGTCTTTGAGAAATATTTTGGACACAGAATTGATAGGATTTGCTGACAGATTGGAAATGTGGGGTAAAGGAGGAATCAAGATGACTTCCAGAGTTATGGGCTTAGTTCCTGGGTCTATTTTTGATCCATTTACTGAGTTTGAGAAGGTTGGGCAAAGAATATCTCAAAGATAAAGTCAAGAGTTTAGTTTTGAACTTTTTTTTGTCCTAGTTACAAAGGCCGTCTCTTACTAGCGCAAAGAGCACTGTAGATGTGCCATCTCAGGAATTTCCACTGCCATGTGCCAAATTTTTGTGTATATAAGTTTGTGGCAAGCCTCTAAAACAAATTTTATTGGCTACAACAGACAGTATTAGTAAAATGTTAACTAGTATGTATACTAATGCTTCGTAATGTCTGTATCAGTGCAAAAGTGTTCAAAGGTCTGCCACGGAATAAAGATAATGAAGTTCAGGGGTCTTGTTTTAGGTGAATGTGTAACACAGGGCTATCTTAGACAAACCTAAAGAGGAGCATTACATTACATTTCAAAAGTAAATAGAATTATGCCCTGATTTATTGGTGGTGATAGCTCATCACAGAAAATGATTGGAAAATTGAAATGAATAATTAAAATTGCTTCCTCTTTGCATTCAGAGATTTGAATGTTGACATCATGAGCTCCCAGGCCAAACCAAGAAATCAGGGTCACTGAAATAGAATTCTTTCTTGATTGTCCATGTTTTCCCAGTGAGACATAGCAATGTACATTGATGCCACATTTTGATAGATGATAATCATGGATTAGATACCTAAGGTCTTTGCTAAAAGAGCTCAGATCTATCATGTCCACACACTGCATCAGAGTGACTCACAAGCCTATTAAGTCTATTTTGTAAGAAATGCCAAGTGCCTAAAAATAAAAAATGGGATGGAAGATATATCTTTCAACTAGATAGATTATGCTATGTAACTTATTTCTTGATGTGTTATTTATCTGCTACAACTGGGCTATGGAACACTTCCCCTCCCCAAATAATGAGGGTTTTTTGTATTGTTTTGTTTTTAGTTTGCTATGGGTCAACTATTTAGACTGGGTTTGATTAGAAATATCTTCTAATCTCAGCTGGCTTTCTTCATATGTCCAGCAAACTACTGGCTCATCTTGGATGACCTCTTTTCAGATGATGGGAAAACTTGGTTTCCTCCAAGTTTATCTCATTTAATTAGGCTGGCACTGACACATTCTCAAAGCATGGCAGAAACACAGAAGAGAGTATAACTCGATCATGCAAGAGATTAGCAGACAACATGCATCTTCTTTTGAAACATTCTTTTTGACACATTTGCTGATATCCCATTAGTCAAAGCAAGTAAACTTGTTGAATCCTAAATCGGAGTGGGAGAAAAATATAAGATAATGGGTCAGACTGTGACTGTGGGGTACCTATTAAAGGGGGCCAATAATGCAATTGATCTACTATAGTCTGCACACTGGTCCTGATTATTTATGTTCTTTTCCACACACAAAATACACGAAACCCTTTTCAAGACTCCAAATTCTCATTCAAACATGGCAACAGACTTAAAGTACTTTCTTCTGACTTACATCAGGTTCAGATGTTTCTCTTTGGATGTGGCTTCTTTTGATATGGAGACACGTACTGATACTGTAACAGGCCCCACTCCCACAACTCAACATAGAATGGTGGCCCACAGATTTGATAAATAGATACTTGTTTTTAAAAGAGGGAAGCACTGGAGACATAGTAGTCATTGATTTGTTTTCAACTGCTGTAAATTGGAAATATTACAAAAATAAAAATCACAAAATGGATCAAAGACCTGAATGGATATCTAAAATTATAAAACTCTTAGAAATACAGATAAAATGGACTTCATCAAAATGAGACACTTCTGTGCATCAAAGGACACAATCAAAAGGATGAAAAGACAGCCTACAAAATAGGAGAAAACACTTGCAAATTATATGCCATAAGGGATTAATTTCCAAAATTGTAAAGAACTCCTACAACTTAAAACAACAACAAAAACAAACAGCACAATTCAAAGTGGTCAAAGGATTTGAACAGACATTTCTCCAAAGAGATACAAATGGCCAGTAAGCATATGAAAAGATGCAAATGCATCTTCAATATTTAAAAATATTTAATATATTTCTATATTATAAAATATTTAATATCTTAATTATATTAACTGACTTGAGAAGAAAAATGAGATGACCATCTCCATAGAAGCTGAAAAGTCATTTGACAAAATTTTCAACTCTAATTTTGACCCACAAATACTCTAAATACAGATTTGATTGCTACTTCCTTAATGTGATATACCCAGTCAGCCTTGTGGAACACTACAGGCACTCTAAGTCAGGAATACCTTACTTGAAGGCTCATGACAAGACAACATAAAGACAACAAGAAACAAACATCAGAATAAGATAATATAAAAGCATTAAAGGCAGAAAATAATAAAAGGAGGAGGTCTAACAATCAATATTTAAAGATGATATGATTGTATATCTGAAACCTTAAAGAATCAACTGAACAAACTATTAGAAATGAGATAAAAAATTCCCTGGGGCACCTGGGTGGCTTATTCAGTAAAGCATCTGACTTCAGCTCAGGTCATGGTCTCATGGTCCTGGGATCAAAGACCACATCGGGCTTCTTGCTCAGCAGGGAGCCTACTTCTCCCTCTCCCTCTGCCTGCCGCTCCCCCCCCTCGCTTGTGCTCTCCCTCTCTCTCAAATAAATAAGGTCTTTTAAAAAAATTCCTTAAGATAGAGAGGATGTAGATTTAATATAGAGACATCATATACAAACAATTACCAGGAGAAGCTACAATGATAGAAAAGACCTCACTTAGAGCAGCCATCAAAAAGAGAAAACATTCAAGAATGAACTTAACTGCAAGAGAGCAAGTCTTATCATCTGAATGGAAACTTTAATGTGCCCCCAACTGATGTAAAGGACAACTTATGCAAATGGAAAGGCACATAATAGTTTTGGACCAAAACTATAACCAGAGGATATCGTTTATCCTAAATTACTTTATGAAGTGAATGTGATTCCAATATAGATACTAACAGGCTTTTTGGAAACAGACAAGCTGATTTTAAATTTCATTTGGGAAAAAACCAAACAAGAATAGCTTAAAAATCTCCGATTAAAAAAAGGGCAATAGGGTGCTTTCACTAGACATAAAATCATATTATAACATACTATGACATAATATAACATATGATAAAGCCTCTATAATTAAAACTGTGTGAGGCTGCTGCATGAACAGCTACTGATTCAGAGTAAAAAGTACATAAATTGTCCCATACAAATGAATAAATTTAATATGTGTTATAGGTAGCATGTAGTGCCAATGATGGAAAAGATGGACTCTTTAATAAATAGTATTAGCAATAGGTAGTTTGAAACAAAATTAAGTTGGATCCCTGAATCCGAATCTGATCCCTGAATCTGGTAATCTGAAACAAAATTAAGTTGGATCCCTACCTCACATCATAAGGTATAGAAAAAAACACAAGTGATTTCCTTTATGACTTTGGAGTGAGGAGATCCGTAACTATTCAAGAACTATTCAAAACCCAGAAGTCATAAACAAAAAGCTTGACAAAACCTCTCTCTATATAAAAAAAACTTCTACAAAGCAAAAGCACCATAAACAAAGCAAAAGACAGACTGAGAAAAAAAATTTGTATCTTTTATCATAGACACAGGGCTAATCTCCCAAACATACAAAGAATTCTTCAGAGTTGACAAGAAAAAGACCAACCATAGATAAATGGGCAGACAATATAAGCAGTGTTCACAGAAATGGAAATATTAGTTGCTTTTAAATATATGACAAGATGGAAGTTGATACACCCTGAGGGTGTGGGGCTGCTGGAGACATGCACAAATCCATTGCTGGTCAGGGGTATAAATTGCTGGGGTCCCGAAGGATGGCAATCTTGCTGTAAATGCCAAATTAAAAATGCATATACCCTCTGACCCAGTAACCCCACATCGGGGAACTTACATACATACTCCTATTGGTGGAAAATGACACTTAAATAAAGACTACAGTATTATTTGTAATAGTAATTGGTTGGAACTAATTAAAAAGGGAATGGGGGATCAACACAGGAATCAGTGAGGGGGTGGTGGCTTGACAGTGGGACCCTGATGTCACATAACACTATGGTAACAAAGAATGGGATACCTTGATGAGGAAATATCTCCAATATTATGAAGTGGGGGAAAAAAAAGTACAGAAACCTGAATCATACGGTGTATTTTATGTTAAGGAGAGGAAAAGTAGGAACATATATTCCTATTTCTTTATACTATATAAAGAAACTTTGTAAGAATACAGAAAAAGCTAGTAAGTACAAGCCACAAGCAGCTGTCCTGAGAATTAGGTGGAGGAAAAGTAGTTTGCACTCTCTGTCTTTAATATTTTTTGATTTTTGAGTCATCTAAATTTATTTCCGATTCAAAAATAAACAGATAAAAAGAATTATAGTGAAGGTAGTTGACCTTGATAGAGGAAACTAGAGGACACGGGCTGGCGCCAGTATACATTCCTATTTCTGTTATCTCCACATATCTCCCCTGGTATTTTAAAGATGACCAGAATGCTGCGAGAGATGCTTGTCAATCCTCTGGTGTCTTCTTTCTGATCTCCCCTTATAACTCCATTGGTATTTTCAAGGCTAGCACCTTGCCAAAAAAGAAGTGTGCACATGCTTCATGTGAGAAGTGATGGACCATGGCAATTTTTGTTCCAGTAATATGCTTGTTTTTTTTTTACATGACCCTGATCAGATAATATTAGAAGTCTGTGGAGAGAATTAAAGATAACCGCTGGAATGGTAGATGTGGGGGATAAAAGGTTTAGATCAGTAGAAAAATAAAAACTGCATAACGATTGCAGCATGTTAGAAAAGAGAAAAATAAATCACAACAATAAAGAGTAAAAAAATAAGATAAAATGGTACGGGAGGAGTAAGACTAAAAATTACAGTAAGAAAAAATATGAAAATGTCAACCCCCTCTGACAATATCTGGACTGCAACTGTTTTGTTTGATTGCAAGTACAAACTTAAACATGAGCTGACAGGGGAACTAGGGTGAGGGAAACATTTTCTCTGCATATTGAAAACCAGAAGAACCATCAGAGTGCCACGCTGTGGGCAGTAATGACCTGGTAAGATGCTCCTTGGGAAAAAACTTGGAAATGGCTCTTAATCACAGACAGATGGACTACTGAGGACCCAAATTTCTGCTCCATATAGCACAGACTCAATAATTTTGTTCCGTAAAATGTTTAAGGAAGGCATAACCAAAAGCCCACGGCTCACATTAAAAACAAAAACAAACAAATAAAAAACAAAAAACAAAAAAAAAGGAAAAAGGAAAAAATCAATAAAGCTCCCGTAGAATGACCAGCTTTGAGCAGTGTTGCTTCCTGAGGTACCCTCCAAGTTAAACTACTTATGTAATGTAGTCCAAAGTAATGGAGAGCAGTGATGTGCTGGAATCGTAAACTATAAATATAAACTAGCCATAAGCTGGAGAAAATCTTGTTTAAAAAAAAAAAATTGTAAGACTTCTTTATATACAGATATTAAAAGTAGGTCTATTAGTTTTTAAATACCTTTTTTAATTTGCTATTTAATTTATTTATGGCATTTCTTTTGACCAAGAAAAATATGTCTTTTTTATGAGTATTATGATTGTATGCATTTTGCTTTCCTCTGTTATGTTTAAACTATCTTCTCTGTATCAGAGATTAGTTAAAATTAAATTGTATTTTCCACTCCTTTCCTTGCTTATTTAAAATTCTATGTTCACCAAACTATGAGTTCTTATATATGAGAACATATATTATATTGTATATATTAATATATTTTATTAATTGTATTATATTAAGTATAATTAAATAATTAAACATGATAATACATATTATGTTACATATTATATATCAGAGTCTCTTTTAAAAGGAGATTCTGGATCACAGTTCTAGGTAAGCCACCAAGAGCTGCAGAGCTAAGGGCAAGAAGGATTTAGAATTGACAGTGGAGGAGGAATTGGACCATCAGTTGTGTCCAGAAGGCTCACAGCACAGACAGGGACCATAGCTTGTCTTTTGCCCTGTTTAAGACTTATCTTCAGAAAAAGAGGCCCATGAAAATCATGGAGGACCAATTTCCTGAAGATGTGTGGATGTGTGCACAACACCCAGGGCTGAGCAGTGACAGGTGCGGAAGTGCCACATCAAGAGAAGCTGATGTGAAGAGGGTAATAGTCTGCAGATACGGCATTGTTGTATCTGCCTCACTGTTGAGGTCAAGGTCTCAATCTCCTTGGGCTGCTCCCAGCCAGCAATGAGTGGGGCCGGGGTCCATTGATCAGGTTATTCCTCCCAAAGCCGAACTCCTCTGAATCCGTCATTTTGCTCGGGGGCATCGCACAGCCAGCCTGAGACTTTGTCAGAGTTTCTCGCAAGATGAAGCTCCTCTGACTCAAATTTCCATCCTTTCCTCTCTCCTTTCACAGGTGTCCCCAGTGCCTCATGCTTTGAGGGGAACAGAGTAATCAAAACGACCAATAAATTTTGAGCTTGAACATTTTCATGTAAAAAAAAAATCATAATCAGTCAAAATAGAAGACAAATGGCAACCGGGGGAAGTATTTGCAACATTTGAGAAGGAGGCTAATAAAAATATTGAAGGCCAAAGTGCCCTGATTTTTGGAGATGAAGCACAAATTTAGCTCTAGCTTTTTATCAGCAAATGTGAAAAGCCAACTCACAGTATCTGTAAGATAGTAGCGGATGAACTGTTCAGGAGAAGCACAAATATTCCAGTACTAGGGCCAGAATGAAATAACTCTTGAGACTCCACATAAAGAGACCATTGTGTAACATAATCAACAACATTCTTACACTTGACATAATGATGAATTTCACATAACTGTTTTGTAGCGTGTCCTGCAAGGCTGACCAATGGCCTCAAACTAAAGACAGGTTCTAGGGTTACATAGGGAAATGTTGTACCGGTGGTCTTCGCTAGGTACTTGCCTGACTTAACTCTGGGATACATCTGAAAGGATCTGAGGAAGTGACAAAGAGCAAATTCTTAATGTTCCTTTATAAATACTGTGCTTCATACCCATAGTTAACAGATATTAGGTAGCTGGGAGGTCAATGTTGCATATCCTGTAAGTTCAGCTGTTTCAGGGATCTAGGAAAAAAGTGGTCTCAGTAGGACACTGAACTAGTGTAGGAGTGACATATTTTGGGGAGATTTAAATCTAATGATCAGTAGTTTCTGAGGGAATACTATAGACTTTGGCCGAGATTCTCTTTAGGAAAGAAACAACATTGAATATGCACTCTCACGCAGACAGATGGACCATTAGGTTCCAAATTTCTGCTCAATATAACCTAGCCTTAATTAATATTAGTCTGGAAAATGTGTAAAGAAGGCATAACTAGACATAGTGGCCATTAAACCCACCCTCTGACTCCCAAAAAGCATGCATAGAAAGCCTAGCTTTGAGCACTGTGATTTCCTGATGTTCTTCCAAGCTAAATTATTTGAGTAATGTACGTCAAGGTAGCTGAATGAAGTGACCTTCTGTATAGAATTAATTAGGAACCAACAGAAACTTGGAAAATATTTTGGCTTTTCTAAATTTCAGGAGCTCTATATATACTCAGGATATTACTTTTTTGTCAAATACTCATGTTCTAAAAATTTCCAGCCTGTATTTTTCCTATTTATGTCTTTTGGTATATTGGTTTTAAACTTTTATGTAAATGAGATGTAGCAATTCTGGTTTTTACCTATTGCTTTATTCTTAATGGGTCTTTTCTCATCTTGAGATATTCACTTACATCTTCTACTTCTTTTATGTCTTTAAACCCATTACTCATTGTCTTTTGGTGTATAGAGTAAGAACGAGTCTACTCTCCCCATACCCATGGTTAAGCAATTGCCTTGGGACTGTTTAAAGGATATTTCTACCTTTCCCTAGTAATGTGAAGTCAAACTATTACCCTACCCGAGTATCTCCTGAATTAAAATCTGTTTCTATGTTTGCTATTCTGTCCATTAATCTATATATTGTTGGATCTACTATTTCATACTGATATAGCTATAAACTTAATAATGTTTCTAAACATCCAATTGTCCAAGTCCTACCCTTCTCATTAGTCTATTTAAGTTTTTTCTTGGCTATTTTTGCCCCTGTATTACTTCTTTGCAGCTTCCATGTTAAATTTTGTAGTCTCTGAGAAAGGGCTCCAGCTCCATGTCCCGTGTGTGTGTGTGTGTGTGTGTGTGTGTGTGTGTGTGTGTGTTTTGAAAGTGCAGGGCCCCTCAGATTTCAACTACCTGTTTTCTATCACTTTTTTCTCTCCCAGTGATAGTGTGTCCTGAGGTGGAGATGAGATGGAAGGAGGTAAAGAAAAGAAGAGATGGCTTCTTAGCTCCAGTTTGCTCTTTCTAGACCAGAGATGGCTGTCACTGTTCTTCTCCTGAATTACCACAGAGAAACACATCTTGCCCCTTCAAACATTAATTATCTTCTGAAACCAACCTCGTGTATTCTCATAGAGGAGAATCTATCCTTTTATTAGCAGGACTTTGACCTGACGACTTGTCAAATAAAACAAAACAAAACAACATAACTGGCTTGGTTATGAAAAAGCTATAGTCAAAAATGAAGTACTTACTGTGATGACACAGACAGGGCTATGAAGATGGCTAAGAATTAAACAAAAAACAAAAAAACCCAGAAAACTGCCAGATACCGAATAGAGCTTTGTTTTTACTGTATGATAAGCCTTTAATATGAGAAACATTTATAATATTGGGGATATTTTAAATTTGAAAATAAAAAAGTAAAGGGAAAATAAATTTAATTAGGAAATTTTTCTTTCTTGGGATAAGAATCTTGATACCATATTTTTACTAAGATGTAAATGTCAGATTGTTCATCATATTAAGTACAATTTTACCTTTGACTCCTTTAGAGACAAATGTGATTTCATTTAGTTTTATAGTCTCCCAAATTCTTTGTAATTATTACTTTTGAACATGGATAAAATATCTGCATAATAGTATTTATATTCTAAGGCCACTATTCCTAAAGTCTATGTAGAAAGTTCAGGTATTCCAATTTTGTCATATTATTAATTATAACTTGATTAATATTAGCCTATATCAAACTTTAAGATTTTTTTTCAAGAAAATTGATCAGTACTGAATCTGACATAGGTATGGTTCTGAATCACTTGGTAACCTTAGAATTTCCTCTGAAAGTACACATAAATATAACTAAGTAGGTAATATTGTTGATACCTGGGCTCTCAACTGCAATAGAAAATGTCACAAATGAACTTATAAATTTTTCTGTAAGTTCTCAGCTATATCTCGATATACTGAGGAAGATAACAGTTTTCCCAGTTATCCCATTTTCAAAAGCTTATTTCTTTTTGGCATGTAATTTCTGCTTATTTCTTTTGGCATGTAATTTTTGCTACATTCAATGGATATGCTTTTAAAAGTTACCATCTGTTAAATGTTTTGATGCAATTTTATCACTTAATATATATCTGAATTTCACAGCATTATTATTTTTAAATTTTTCATTTAAAACCAAGTCCTGTTGAAATGTCAGGCCTGTTTAATTCATTAATCTTATTTTATTTATACTGGCGCTCACATATACATTTCTAAGTATTGGCAATGGGTTTTAGTTTATTTCATAATGATTTTTTAAGTTGTATTCTTTGACACAGTTATATTTTGCCTATTAAACACAGAGGAATATTTTTGACTTCCACAAAAAGCACAATCTTTCTTTTTAAAATACATGGCTTTCTTGGTTTATCTTTTCACTTTCTTACTTCCAATATTGATATGAGTCCAAATAAATAATTCTCTACTACGAGAAAAATAATCATGTAAGTGCAATGGTAAAATGGCGGTTGACATCTGGCCCCAGCATAAAGCAAGAAAATGAGGAATGATGGGATGGACCCACAGTGAGTAAAAGACTTATGGTCTATATAGTATGGCTGGGGCTCAGTTCTGCAGGTGGTTGCAATAGAGGGCAGAAAGACCCCTTACCCTGCTGCCGAGTCACTATTTACCTGGCTGCATGAGTGAGTTACTTTTTTTTTTTAATAACATTATGCAAATCAACATTCTAACAGCCAAAGACATTATATCTTTAGCCTCTTGTCCAAATTGCTAAGGAAAAGTTTTTTTCCCAGTTGCCTCACCCTTGCATGACTGCCTACCTGCCTCGAGTGGGGTTAGCACTTGACACCATTTTTTGTGGCATTCATGAGTTCACCTAGCAAATAACTAAGAGAGGCATCATTCTAAGAGTTGGGGATACCATGGTGAATAAAACAGAAAAATCCCTGTCCTCAGAAAAATCAGGTTCTCATGGGGAGGGATAGAAAATAAAAAAAATAGGTAAGTAAAAGGTATAAGTGGGTTATAACTATAGTGCAAAAAAAGAAGCCATTAGAGTATTCCAGGAAAGAGCTGGTGATCACATTGGAGGTGATGAAAAGAGGTTGAATTACTGAATTATGGATGTATTTTGAAAATGAAGCAGACAAGATTTACTAAAAGTTATGATGTTAAGGTGTAAGAAAAAAGGAGTTAAAATTGTTCATCTGAACAAGTTGAAGGATGTAGCTACCATTTACCAAGAAGAGAAAGTTCGCGGTGTTTTTGTGATCAGTATTGGGAAGCTTAGTTTTGGTTGACTTGTTATGTTTGATATGTGTTTTAGATATTCAAGTGAAGATGTTAAGTAGGCAGTTGGATATTTGAGTCTGAATTGTACAGAAGAGGTTTAGACTGAAAATATAAATTTGGTAGTCCTCAGGATATAGGTAATAAAGACATGTGACTAGGTGATATCTCTAAGAAGTGAGTGTGGAGGTCTAAGGTCTGAGTTTTGGGAAACTGCAATTTAGAGATTGAAGGTGTGAAGAGGACCCAGGGAACAAGACTGGAGGAATGGCTACTGAGGAGGGAAGAAAACGGGAGATGATGGTGTCCTGGAAGCATAGTGAAGGTGGCTGGACAGGCATGTAGTAAGTCAACTGTGTCAAATACTGCTCATAGGTCAAGTAGGGTCAAGACTGAGAACTGATCATTGGATTTGGCAATATGGAGGTTCTTGCTGATCTTGACAAGAGCAGCTTGGGTCTGTAAGAGAAAATAAATGAGGCAGTAGCTCTGGAAACAGAAGAGATAAAGAGGAGTTTTGTTTTCAAGATGGGAGAAATAAAGCCAGAATCCCTTAGCTGATGATTAAGCCTCTATATGTCCACTTTGTGTCTAGCTCCTTACTGTACCCATAAGAAATACCCTCTTGACCCCAGAGTTGTAACCTTACTGAAGAAATGGAAGAAATGACGATATAATGGGACCAGGGAATTAGTGCTAGAATAGTTTTTAAAAAATAAGATAATGAAAGTATTGTTTTCACAGAGATGGTGGATTTCAAATTCTTAAATTCTTAATTCTTGAAATAAGTTGGATTTAGGTAGATGAAAAGAGTAGGAACAAAAGAAGAGTATGATATTTGGGGAACAGTAAGGCTGTCCTGGCTGGAATTCATATTAAGAAGAGATGGGTGATAAACACTGAGAGCTTTTACCAGCAGCTAATTCCGGCTTTGTTATTTTGGCAATGGAGAGCAAAAGAATTAAATAATCCATCTGCAGTAGCTTTAGAATTAAAAAATGAAGTCTTGTTAATAGATTTCTTTGTAGTGACTTTATTATTAGAAAATCCTCTCAAATGTTTCTCACTAAGGCGTAAAAGCTAATAAAACTAGCTGAATTTTAAAATATTGTAATAATTACTTTTAAGCATGAAGATTTTGCCCTCTGGAAGACAAAAATACCTCTAGGTAACCACAAATTTCCTTTTAAAAATGTTCATCTATCCCATTTTTATGCTCTGGAATGGTATTTTAACAGGATTTTATAAATAAGAAATAAGTCATTTCTAATTAAACCATTAGATATTTTACAGTTCATGATATCAACTCTACTTTTGGAAAATAGTCTCTTGTTTATGTTACTTTATAGATCTAACTTTTAAAAAATAGAAAATACTTCTAATCTGTACAAGACACTAGAAGGGATTTCATTAGAAGAAAAGACAAATATAGATTTATGGAGCTTTTAAATAGGCATATTTTAAGTTTTCACCAATCCTCAAAATCATCCTTAATGAAACCAGACTTAGTTTTTGGACTTTTTGAAGTAGTTGTCAGCATAAGTTCTGAAGATAACTACCCGAGTTATTTTATTTTTTACAAAAGGGAAGCTGCAAGGTTGAACCATATGAAAATGCCATTTTTATAGGCTAAAAATGATAGCATGGTAGCGTTTTAATTAACGGTTCAACATAAAAATTCCAAGTTGGCTCTCTCAAGGTTTGTTAAAAGTCCCAACCTCAAGGGGGAGGGATAATCTAAAGGAAGCAAAGCATTGTCCTAGAAATTGCACATTCTTTGGAGAACTGGCTCTTACTGAGTATCTGTTACATGAAGGCTCTGACCTTGGTCCTATAGTTTATTTATTTACATTATTACAATCTAGTAAAAAAATTAAATATAAACACAGATACACTTATTATTAAAGTTAATTTTACTCTACTTACAAGCTTCGTATGCTAACATTTGAAATAATAAAGCATTTGTGGAGAAAAAAATTCACTCACCTTTAAAATTGTAACTGGTTAACTTACCTTACAATGGAATGGTAGGGGGCAAATGTTATTTTATACCAGCACCTAAAACAAATCATAGGATCTAGCTTAGAGGTGCAGTGAATGGTTTTAGGTCAAGGCTCTGAATTTTTAACGCTATGTTGGCTATTCATAAAAATGGGAAGGTTTGGCAAAGGAAACGGGGAAGGATAGCGGTAGGTTTGAGTCAAGCAAGTCCCTTCTGGGACCAGATGGTAGACGTCTCAGTGCGATCTATCGTAGAGAAAATCTGAGTTTAGAGCACCTCTGTGGCTTTATCTCAATTTTAGTGTGTTGAAATATTCCGTTAAACATCTTTTTCTGAAGAATGGTATGAATGAGCAATGCTAGAATCTGAATCAATGCAGAAAGGGTATTAAAACCTCTACCATATAGAGATGCTGTCCTTACGGCAACTTCTACCACAATCACCTCTTACCCAAAAGACTCATTAGGAAAATTAAACGTAAATAGAATATACTTTAATTACAAATGCACTATATTGTAATTATTATATATAACTAAAATAGTGGGACATATTAAATGAGAGCACGTGATAAAGAAAGGGCTTGCTAGTTAAGTTTTAGGCTTGCACTCGAATAGGAGAGAAAACATATTCATTGGGTATCACGATTGGAAGATACAAGTGCTTCCAAAAAACAGAAATGCTGGTCATCTTTCTTTTTCAATTGTTTCATCGGGAAGAATCTTTTTTAGGTGATAAAACTTACAAGCTAAATTAAAATGCACTCTACTCATTGGCAAGCCACACCAGCAAGAATAATGTGATTGTGGTACTTGGAAGTTTTTGATTTATAACTATACTATTCTCTACTCATAAGGCTGCAGTCTAGGAGGCAGAGCAATGAATCATTACAATTGTCTATCTGGGAAATGTCAAAAGATTAAGTAAGGGCAGAAGAAGAGAGAAAAAGAAAGAACACACATTTCTGTCTGAGAATTATTCCACAATTAATGGGAAGAGATCACTAGCACATAAATCCAGTGCTAAAGAAATAATAATTAAAATTTTAAGATCTTCAAGGAAGACTACTAATAAACCATAATGCTTGAACTTCCTGGGTAGAAAGGCAGATTATCCTCTGACGCTTTGATAACTAAATCATTCCTTATTCAACTATCACAGTGACCTCTCCCTATGCACAAAGAGTTTGGAGAAGTAAATTCAAGCTGAAGAAATAAATTAGAAATTTGAACCAATCATGAATGGATCCAGGTTTTTAAAAAAAGGACACATACAGTTTAATCGATACTTTGCCCATACAAAAATAAGCATCCACAGAACGTTTATTTACTGTTTAAATTACTCCATATATTCATATACCATGAACAGAAAATATATTTTATCCCACACACAATAAGAGCAAACAAGTGCAATGTTTCAAACATTAAACATTATAATCAAATCTGTACAACAGATAAATAAATTTATACCTCTAACAGTTAGCTTGTAACAAAACAAAACGGAAAACGTATATTGCCCAAAGTCACCGGTTTACTTAGAATTCTACTTATGGTTATATGTCGCAGTCGTAACAACCTGAATCTTTACTACACTGCACCAGTTAGATTGATAAATTTTTTTTTTAAATGGGGGGGGAGTAATAGGAAATACCAAAATGATAATAAAGAGCTTTCCAAAGACTGGAAGTACTGGACAGAAATTAATTAGTTGGATGAAAACATATTACTTGGATCCACAGGGTAACCGGTATCACACTGCTATAGCTTAAGGAAAGGAAATGGATGAATGTTTCTACTGGAAAGAAAATTTGGCCTTTTTTAAAAAGAAGCGACAACAACATCCACAGTGACAAAACCCTGTCATGGAGCCTACACGACTCTGTGAGACAAAGTGTACAAAGATCTAGGTATACCTGAAAACCACAGTTAGGAAGAAAACTCATGTCAGGAAACAGGTAACATCAGCACGTGAACACATAAATTAAAGGCATACTGTTTATCGTTCCACATCATTGCACATATGGTAAGAAAACAATACTGCAGTCATTCCGGAGTAAGAAAGTTTTCAGTGAAGTAGGAAGTTCCATGATGAATACAGGTGTAGACAATCTAGTTACCACAAATTTAGTAAAGATCAAAACACTCAGCGGTGCCACTAAGCTAATTAAATTATGTTTTTACTGGAAAGGTAATTATTTCCCTGCCTTCGTGTTAACTTAAAATCATTATAAATGGAAATACACAGATCCAGTAGAAAAGACGTTTCACATGCAATCCTATACAATGCACTCTGCTTCAACCGTTTTTCAGGATTTCACATTGGAGACGTACATTTCCAATATATACAACCACACATGTTCAACAGACGCCACTGAGCTGTCCTCTTGCCACACCAGTTTTTAGTTTACATATACGTTTATATCTCCAGATAGATGCTTTTCTCCTCTAGGTAGACACAAAATTAGCCTGAAGAGATTAAGTTTCTTAGGATTTTAGGAACCTAATGCCTTGACTCATCTTGAATCGACGATAAGATGAGGAGTCCACAGAAAAATGCAGCTATACATGCCAACCTTTTCAAGAGAGATGAGTTATCTTTAGGAATAATAATCTGTGCAAGATCATTAGTGATCTGAGAAATTTCGTGCGCCACACAAACAAATATGAAAGTGCTGACAATGATGTTGAGCATAGGGTTTCCAGGTATGAGTACCAAGATGCCTCTGGTGTCGGCGGCCAGCCATATGTGATATTGGCAAATAAAGAGCTGGAAGGAGAGTATTTAAAGTTAGATATATACAGAGGGTCAATGACTACATCACAGTTTTGCCTAATTTAAACATTTCCTAGCATAATTATGTTAGAAGGCTTTTTCCAAACCATTTACTTTTGTTTCACTCTTGGTCCTAAGAAGTCAACCGTAGTCTACTCTTTAGAACTCCTACTTGCTGAAGCATGGTTTCAAAGTCCCCGAGAAATCACACAGGGACCTTACAACTGGAAAAAATATATATATATATATATATTTTTTTTTTTTTTCTTTTCTTTTTTTTTTTTTTGCATGACATAGAAGACAGCTGACAGAAGGATTTCTGGACTCTGGTCTTTAGACTCCAAACAAAGAATTACTATGGGTGTGTGCCCGTATGTGCATACTGCGTATTTATACATATTTGGGAATATATTTCTTATTTGGATATATGAACAGGAAGTGGTACCGGCATTAAGATATCCTCAAGTTTGCTCTGCACAGCCAGACAAATGTTTCCAACTACATTTGCTTGTTCCTAAAGTATACTGCAACTTCCATGTGAGTATACATATTAGATGACACCACTAAAACTTTTTTTTTTTTTTTTGAAGAGTGGTGGGCAGCAAAGCAAAGTTTATTGAGCCATACTGCAAAGCTCCTGAAGAGGAAGGGCACCCCAGAGGGTTGCCTTGCAACTTTTGATGGTGGTTACAAATGTGGTTCTTTCATCACATTGGTTCAAAATATGAGAGTAGAAAAATGCTTAAGCTCTAAAATGTGAGACTATAATATTTTGATATTTTCATTAGAAATAACAAATTATAAATCCACTCATTAAATAAAAATGCACATGCTCCAAATATTAAGGGGATAGCAAAACATTCTTTTATATACTGAATGACTTGGTAAGTCATTCTTTTTTTTTTTTTAAAGATTTTATTTATTTATTTGACAGAGAGAGAGAGAGAGATCACAAGTAGGCAAAGAGGCAGGCAGAGAGAGAGGGGGAAGCAGGCTCCCTGCTGAGAAGAGAGCCCGAGGTGGGGCTCGATCCCAGGACCCTGAGATCGTGACCTGAGCCGAAGGCAGAGGATTTAACCCACTAAGCCACCCAGGTGCCCCTTAGTAAGTCATTTTTGATTAATAATTCTAAATTCTATTCAGTCTCACTTAGACAAAAAAATAATAGAACATTTATTAAAGAACTCAAAGAAAAATTTATTTTCCCTATTTTAAGGACAACTTAATAAATCTTATACTCTTAAAATATATCTTTTATTAAGCAGATTAAAATCTGTTCTGTTTTAAAATGTTCTACTTTGAATAATAGAGATCAGAATATTCAGAATGTTTTTTTAAACCTACTTTAAGGTTTTAAATGAGTCATAGTCAGTATTTCATACAAAATGTAATAAGGTTAAAAAATTTCCCCGAATTTCCAATCATAATGGTGAACTTTATTAGGATAAGTATTGATAAACTAAATTCCAGTAATATTATGGAGATGAAGAACAAATCAAAATCCCTTCAGCTTGACTTCATTTATATCTATTTATAAATTTCATTTCTATCTATTTAACTTTTTTCTTTTCTGATCTCAGCAACTTAGTGCTTAAAAGCTTAAGACAATATAAAGAATATTTGAAAGTCATCTATGTCTAGTCATTTAAATAAGCTTTTAGAAATATACTACTTTATTGCTGTTGAAAGTTCTGAGTTTCTTCTCTGTATTTCCATAAAGAACATAGCTTTGATTTAAAAAAAAAACGTATTTCGGATTTACACACACACACACACACACACACACACACGTAACACTTGGCTGTGTAAGATAAAACAAAATATTAATGTACCAACCTCTAATGAAATTTTTCCAAACCAAGCAAAAAATGAGCTATAAACTGATCGGGCATATCCAGGGATATTCCTTATTAGGATGAAGGCTAAAATCTAAGGAAAAACCACAAAGGCAAAATAAATAATGTTTACTAAAATCATCTGCTTTCCTTCAAGTGATAACTTTATTATCTATGTTCTTGAATTTGATACATACACAATGGTTTTCTTCAGTAGAGAAAGTTTTAGCAAATTACTGTTGTTCTAGCCTCCGTCCAAGCTGGATTTCTCAACATGTGGTCTGTATACCGTGTATCAGTGCCGATTTTAGGTAGCACATGGCTGAACAATTTTATGTGCATTTGAAAAGTTATAAATCCACCTGAGGCCCTTTGTGTAGAAAGAAATACCATATTTTGTGTAGCCAAATTTTAAAAATCCCATGATACTGGCTTCTTCCATAAAGTTTCTGCCTGATTGGCAGCCACATACCCCCCTCTTGCAGTCCTCAAAAGCTCCCATCCACTAACAGCCACGTAAATATGAGAAATGGCATGACTTTGAAGACGCCCTCACGTTTGCGCTATGGGGCCAGGCAAATGACGTACTGAACTGCATTCACATGTCATAGACGTTGCCCTTTTGATCTCTTCTCCCTAAAGACAACCTCCAGCTTTTGGGCACCTGGCCTTCACCCTTCTCCCCCATCCTTTTGTACCAGGTGGAACAATCCTGAATTTTCTAAACCTCTAATTCAGTGTCACATTCAGTAGTTTATCAAGCAAAGAACTCTCTTTAGAATCTACTCTTCTTATAGAGAAGCAAGAAATTGTACAGAAAAAACTGCTTCACTTTCACAGATACCTTTCAAAAACCTTCTCTCATAAAAAGATTGAAAAATCTATTTATATTTCAGAGAAAACTCCCATATTCAGTGTTGATCACTCTGGGCATCTGGTCAAAGGCTCTAGGAAGAAGCCTCTGGGATGCATACGGGATGAGCAAATAGGAGATCTGTGGGTCACTCTACTATTGGGGAAAAAGGAATCAAAGTGAACTACTCAGGTACTGTTAAGTTGAGTGACCATCACGGGCAGTAGCGTCAAAGAGACTCAAGTTTGAATCCGGCCTTTGCCTTGTATTAGTTCCGGGATTGAAGGTAAGGTACTTTATTTACTCCCTTAGGTCTGTTTCCTCATCCATACCAATAGGGATAAGATTTACTTTGAAGGTTGATGGGAACATTAGATGGGAAAACATATATAAGGTACTTATCATAACATGCATTGTGAGCCATTTAAACAAACAAACATATGAAGTAATTAATAGCACAGGTGGTATACATAAATGGTAAAAATCATAAAGGTGAGACCTAAATAAAGCCCTTAAACATGAACCCCTTTAATGAGTTATTATAATTAAAGTATTACACAAACTGTAAAATGCTAGAATGACACAGATAAATATGAATCACTAGTCTGAGCATCAGAAAATCAAGGAATAGCCCTAAGCAAATCACTTTCCTTTTTCCTAACTTTTATCTACCCTTTCTTAATGTGTACTTATTTCTTTACCATATTCCAGTCTGTGTTTCGTCATTTACTTAGGAATCGATGTGATTAGGGAATAGAAAAATCAAAGAAATGATAGCCATGGAGAAGACAACCAGGGTCTAGGGAGTCATCTTTATTAGCTTGATAAAGAAATAATAATAACACTTGAAATTTGTTGAGCATTTGTAACTTGCTGGGTACTATGCTAGCACTTAATATACATTATTTATGGTTAATCACCTGTATGCTGTTCTACAGCAAGCCTTTCTGGAAATTTCTATCCAGACTGATGGGTAAAACTAAAGGTCAGGATTCAAGGATTGATCTATAAGAGTGAAATAGATAAAAGGGATCAAGATTATCTTGATGAGCACTGAGAAATCTATAGAATTGTTGAACTATTATATTGCACACCTGAAACTAATATAACACTGTTTACTTGAATTTAAAAAAAAGGATTGATCCCTAAGCAGGGCCAGGCTGAGAAAATACTTTCTAACAGAACACTGGGAATCTTATGCATGTTAAACTCTGAAGAAGACCCCTCAGATAAGTATGCTAAGGACATATAATCATATATGAATTTTTAATAATCATGTCCACACCTACACCCCCACACCTACATCACCTGTTGGTATCTGAGAATAAGAGTGAAACGTGATAAGGGTGTAAAATTTGGGGCTCCCTGGATGCCCTGATTTTTACAACAGGGGACTAGCGCCCTTGAAAAGAAGTAGCTGCCAATAAAATTCGTACTTGCTTCAATTTGTGCTCCCAGTCCATTCTTTTATTCTGCAACAGAGGAGCTGAGGCCCTCGCTGAAAAAGTACTAAGGAAATAGGAGTGTGCGGAGGGCAGTGACTGGGAAGGAAGGTGATAAGGCTCGGGAGTGCCTGCGTGTTCTTCTGTGTAGCCACTCCTTCCCTTCGCTCTCTTTATATCGTTCTGTACTGGTGCACTGTGAATGGTAACACCTCCCTTCCATCAGGAGTAACAGAGATGATATCGCGTACGGTATGCAAGAAGTTACTGGTAAGCATAACTACTATCTATAGAAGTCATGAAAACGCTACACGAATACAGAATAATGTTTACAATTTCATTATCAATTGTATTTGAAGAGTCTGTCACATGCTCGGTTCTACTGACTACACAGAGGTTTGAGGGAAATAAAATAGTTCCTGCAGTGCAGAGAACTTAAGATCTCAGAGAAGATCCTCTAGAAATCATCCTTGCTCCTCTTTGCTGCTCATTTTTTAGGTCTTGGCTTAGACACTGCTTTCTCCAGGAACCCTGCTCTGGTACCAAGGCGGGTTGGGAAGAAGTCTCACATGTTACCAAAGCACCCGGTACTTGACTATCGCTACACTATCACCATGTCCCATAATGACCCACAACCAGAGATATCTCTGCAAAATGTCGGGCTGATTTGAGCTGCTCCTTGCCTCTGCCCACCTCCAAGTCACTACCACAGACTTCTCTACATCCTGGCTCTCAGAGCTGTAGCCCAAAGGGCTTCTTCAAATTCCCTGAATGTAAATATGCTCCCTTTCCCCCATGGGACCTGAATTCCTGCTGTCTGCCTTCATCCCTCCATTCTCCACTGAATTTTCCCAGGGAAATAACTTCTGACCCCTGACCACACCTTGCTTCAACTCCAACTAGGTCAGATCCTCTAATTAGATTCTCTTGTAGTATCATGTACTACTATTAATCATTACACGGTGATTCTATGATTACCACCTGTAGTAGAAGAACGGAGGCTCTGGGAAGGCAGGAACTAGGTCTGATTTGGTTACCACTCTATACCCTCAGCCTAATATCTAGTGCATAGCAGGTATCAAATGTTTGTTAAATGAATAAAAAATGTCCAATGAATGAATGTTCACTGGTCTGTATCTCTATTAGAATGTAAATTCCATGAGGGGAGGAGCTGTAGGCATCTTAACACTGAACTTCTTACACATGTATGTACATGTACATACAGCATGGGACTTAATACATTAATAGTTATGATTAAATAAATAAATGAAGAAATATGAGTAAATGAAGACAAAGCAAATATGAGGAGAACTAACATTTTCTAAGTGCCTACTAAGTGACCAATACCAATCATTTCCATACATTTAATGTAACAATCCTTTAAAAGAGATTTTAATGTCCCTGGACAGTAAAGGAAGGTAGGCTTAGGAAGATTAAGTAATATACCTACATTTTATAGTTTGATCTGAAACCTCACTGCCTTTAGGGACTGTATTATCAAGAATTAAGAAAAAAATTTTTTCTAAATCAAGACAATTACCTGTACCACAGACACAGATGGGTGGAGTTCATTGCACTCTGCTTTGTTTTTACAACTGCTAGCCCAGATGGAATAGGTCTAAACCAAAAAAAATATATGGATCAGTTCAAGAAAACAGTTACGCCTTAACAAGGCAGCTTTCTCAGCATCTTTACACAGTTTTCTTCGTTTATTACATTATACTCCATGATGCTATTTAAAAACTTCAGTAAAAACTGCCCACATGTTTGGTCATCACTTGTTTTGGTTTGCTCGACTGCTCAAATAAAAGAAAGCAGAGAAAGAGGAGCATAGGTCTGTGCTTTTCTGGAAAGAGTGATCATGAGGCACTGATGGCTCTTCCTGTCAAACATCTTACATTATATTTTTCCCCAAATTTATTATAACTTTAAAAATTTCTATTTCACTGAATCCTCAGTTATTCTTCATATTTAATTTATACATATATATTTTTTTAGCATTTTTGTTCAATTAGAAAACTACAGAGAAAAAGAATCTTAAAAGTAAAGATTTTCTATATTAAAAATAATTTATTAAATTCCTATTTCTTAAAGTTAATTTTCTGTACCATTTAGGGCTTTAAAAAATTACAAGATCACATTTTGACACTTACCAAGAAAGAAACTACTGAAATAAACAATAGAAAATTGGAAATTTTGTTTGAAAAAAGAGGTTCACCCTTTCCTTCAGAAAGTACTTGACGCTTCTGTAAAGCTAGATAGATGAAAGCAAACAACATTCCATGAAAGACTACCTGAAAAATAAGAAAAAATTTGTTTTAAATGGCAACTTTTCAATAAATAGCACGTTTGGTAAATGAGGACAATGTACAAAAGTAAGTAGGTTAAAAGCTTAAAGGTTGAAAGTTTCTATGAGAGACTTAAACTTCAAGAAATGACAAAGTCTATGATTGTTAAAAACTATCTTCAGTAGTACAGCAAATAGCTCTTGCAACAATATGAGATAAGCTAGTTCATTTAAGCAGTCTCAGCAGCAGGTGAAGAAATAAAGATAATTTCAAAAAATGATAAAAACACAAGAAACACCAAGTGTTGGGAAGAACAAGGAGAAAAAGGAACCCTTGTGCACTGCTGGTGGGAAAGCAGACAGTGCAGCTGCAGTGGAAAATAGCATGGAGGTTCCACGAAAAATTAAAAGTAGGATTTTTATCCAGTAATTCCACTACTGATATTTATCTGGAGAATACAAAAACACTAATCCAAAAAGATACACACACCTCAATGTTTATAGCAGCATTATCTACAATAGCCAAATTATGGAAATAGTCCAAGTGTCCATCGACTGATAAATGGATAAAGAAGAGATATATATATATGTATATATATATATATATATATACATGCAATGGAATATTGCTCAGTCATAAAAAGAATGCATTTGCAACAGCATGGATGGATCTAGAGGGCATAATGCTAAGTGAAATTTAGTCAATCAGAAAAGACAGATACCATATGACTTCACTCATATGCGTAATTTAAGAAACAAAACAAACGAACAAAGAAAAAAGGAGATAAACCAAAAAACAGACTCTTAACTACAGAGAACAAACTGGTGGTTACCAGGGGGGAGGTGGGTTAGGTGAGATAGGTGATGGGGATTAATAGTACACTTATCATGATGAGCACTGAGCAATGTATAAAACTGTTGAATCACTATATTGTATACCTGAAACTGATATAACACTATATGTCAACTATACTGGAATTAAAATGAATAAAAGAACAATAACAAAACTAATAAATAAAACTATTATGGAGATGTATGATAAAATTTAAATGCTAACCCAAAATAAAACACGTTTTATATTGATCCTTTCAATCAAATAAATCAACGCCACCACCGCCAAGGTCATGCTTTTAAGAAGGAACATACATACACAAGAATGGAAAAAAAATATGGTGGGCCAGAAAGCACACAAAGCTGCTTCTTCTTTTTTTAAGATTTATTTTTTAGAGAGAGGGCATCTGCGCACGGGTGTGAGGGGAGGGGCAGAGGGAGAGAACCTCCAACCAGCCTCCCTCCTGAGGGTGGAGCCCCCCCCCCCCCCCCCGGGAGCCGAGATCACAACCTGAGCCAAGAACCAAGGGTCAAGCGCTGAATGGACCGAGCCAGCAGGCGCCCCAAAGGTTTTTTGTTTAAAAACAAGGACTTAAAGTGAACGATCATATCATAGTACAGCGCTCTAATGACAGAGTTGAGAATTTAAAATTATTCGATAAGCCTTTAGCAAAGCTTTTTATTCATCTGTGGTTTTGAAATGCCCTGCAGTACACTGGCAAGTACATAGGTATTAGACACCAGAAATGGCACAGAACAGGTATTAAGAAAACATTTGTTGAATGAAAAAAAGGATGAGTGAAATACGGCAGAAAAAGGGGAAAGAGAGAGGTAATTAATACTTATTCAGTGTCCATTATTTTCCAAATGCTGTGCTAGATGTTTTACATTTTCTTGGCCAGGTGAATCTTCACTTTCCTTCAAGATTAAATTCATGGAACCACCTATGACACTGGTCTCTCTTCCTTGCACGCTTCTACCACGAAATCCACACTGCATAATTTGGCACCTAATTATAACTAGTAATCCTGGGTTTTATTTTTTATTTTTTTAATTTTTTTTAATCCTGGGTTTTAAAACTGATTGTGAGGCTTAGAAGCCTGGTGGTATGTCTTCTTTCTCTACTATATTCCTCACAAAACCAACATCTAGGGCTTATGTCAGGGCTCAATAAATATTGTGTTGAATGGCTGAAGCATATACATGAGGGATCTTTTTTTCTTTTTTAAAGTTTATTTATTTAAGTAATCTCTATGCCCGACGTGGGGCTCCAACTCATGACCCGGAGATCACTCCACCAACTGAGCCAGCCAGGCACTCTTATGAGGTATCACTTATAAGTCAAAATTAGGACTCAAAGGCCCCTTTATAGACAACATTTTTACAGTATTTTCCTGCTGACATACATACCCCTGCATACCCTTTCTCTGCTATTAAAAAAAGGGGGGAGCAGGGCTGCTTTAATTTACCAAGTTAATATGTTTCCTTATTCTAAAACTAAAAAAATAAAATTATAATTTTCCAAATAGTTTTTTTAAGTATAATTTGAAATGGCAAAAGATCATAAGGTAAATACATACGTAACGGTCTAACCTCCATCTGAACCACCATTCATACACATTCCCTTTCAGTTCGAAACACTTGGACAATGGCCAAAGAGAAAAGATCTTCTCAAATGCACCCTAGGAAAAGGAATCCAGAACACAAATTAAGATGGTATGAGTCAATACTTGTTTTCTAAGTCTATTACAAATTATAGTTTTTTAAAGTTAGGATTATATAAGAATCATTCACAATTTAAAAATTCTCTTTCATTTGAAAAGAAGTTTATTTTACTAAAGGCTAACAAAGATGACTTAAAACTTTTTGTTAATTTACTTTCACTGGACATGAAAGGCTACTGAGGCTACAAAATTAAAAAAAAAAAAAAAGCAAGCTAGTAACTGGAAAATTCTTCCATTTAAGGTTTTTAATCTAGTATACAAAACAGCTAATATTTACTGATCAAAACATCAAAAATATAAAAGATCTTAGCCAATATGATATCAATATCCTAGAGAATGATGATTAAAGTTAAAATAGTTTCTTTTTCCCTCTAAATGTTAATAATCTATAATTAACCATTTGAGTTAAAAGAATGCTCTGAATTAGTCACCTTACTCAATCAACCATACCCAAATGCCATTACTAGCCTTTGAAACAAAGTTTACAATTTTACTGTGGTCAAGTTAGTGAATGGTACCCTCTTATTAATCTGACAAGCCTGGAAAATCTGGGAATGAAGGGGCAGAAGTCTTGGGTGCATTCCTGCACATTAATGAAGTCTTTCAAAGAAGAGAACAAAAACCTCAATTTCCAGACTAAAGAATGGCAACAAACTCTATTAAGGAAAGCTCCATTATTAGACCTAATGCCACAGCATAAAAAATGTAACATAACAATTTTTTTAAAAAGGCTATTAAAAACCAAAAAAAAAAAAATGAAAACAGCATTGCATTTTAGGTAATGCTGAATCCTTAGGTTAGAAGTTTATTATTTTAATGAAATGCAATATTCTCCATTTAACCGTTTAAGAATTTATAATACTTATACCTTATTACATAGAGGTTCTATCAAAATCTATGCCTCAGAAAACAGAGGATGATTCTTGACAAGAGTTGCAATATAAAGCACTTACAGATCATATATATGATATGTATATGAAATACAGAAATATAAAATATAACATCAATATGAAGCAGAAATATATAGTATCTATTAGAGACACATGGTCTTATAGATCAGATATATGTGATGCACTTATTTAAAATATTATTTCTGATTAAAAATTTGTTCCTTATGTGATCAATGGGCAAGTATTTAGTGAGCATCAATTTTGTGCAAGACACTTCTATACCAGGCCATGTATTTTTTTTTTTTTTCCCCAGTGCACTGATCTAAAGCTGGGGGAACCTTCTTAGTCTCTTTATTGAACCCCTGGTTCACCTTCCCTTTTCTCCCTCAGATGCACCACAGTGTCTGGAGTTTTAATGAGTAAATGTCAAGCAGCTGTTGCAGTTACCTGGCTATTTCTTTATACATTTGCTGTCATTTCCTTATTACTTTATAAATCTCCTGTAAAAAACCTTGGAGGTCAGGCTGAAATAAAAATGCTTTATTTCTAAGTATGAAAATAAAGTATGAAAGCCTACAGAATAAACCAACAAAAACCAGCTAAGAAGATCACACACACACACACACACACACACACACACACACACACACACACTCACACACACGGCGCTTATGTGGCATTTGCCCCTGACACAGCTAAGGCCAAGACAAGGAATGCTGGAGATGGGAGCAAACTGCAGAATATGTCACAACTCATAGGTATTCGAATGAGAACATTTTGTTTTAAATATCATGCTGCCCAAATAATCTGCCGGCCTGATGGATTGACCACCAGGTAGGTAGCAACTGGCCACCTTGCTCAAGTAGCTGAGAAAACCTCAACCATCATAATAGGGGGATAAAACAGCAGAGATATGAAAATGACCCAAAATTTTATTAAACATACTACATATATACCAACCCATTTGCTCCTAAGTTGGTTTTGCTAACTGCCCAAATTTTACTCTATGCAGTTATGAAAAAATCAAGTAACACGCTGATGCAATGAATAATGCACAAACCAAGTTGCAAATTCTGTCAAGAGAATTTTGATCTCCACTTAGAGTAGTGTCTTATAAGAGGCATTCAATAAACGTCTGATTGATCAAAGTCAAGTAAAATGGATTTTGAACAATTGCCAGAGGAAGAGCTTTAAATTGCTCTTACAACAAAAACAGTGGTAACAAAAGTAGATAGGTCTCAAAAGAACTACACTGAGTAGTCAACTACAGAGTGACACATTTATTACAGTCATTAAAAAATGAAGCTAAAAAAAAGCTCTGACTCTTCTCACATACTGTAATAGACTTGAACTTTAAAATAAAATAGAACAAAATATAAACTGAAAAGACTGTACAAACCTGAGAATATGCCAAAAAACATATACATAACAGCAAGAAGGCTAGTTTCAACAGTAAGCCAAAATGCCAGAAACAATTTCCTAAGAGAGAAAATATTTAATTTACTAAAAGGTATAAATTTACATTAGAAAACATATTAAGAGTCTCTGTTTAACATATTAACACCCTGCATAATTCTTAAAATCATTGAAGGTGGCCCACAGGATATATAAAATATATGTAAGTGGTATAAATTATAAGAAGGGCAAAACGGAAAAGCCGGAGCATCCTTGCTAGGAAAGGGGCCACGACATATGCCTGACACCTTCCGTACCTCCTGTTTATCCGCTATAAATATATCTGAAAATACCTCCTGGGTTCCACTATACCTATTTATTATTCAAGGGCACAACAAAATTTGGAACAATATGTCCAATATAATTCCAACATTCACGTTGAATATAGCTTGGGTAATATGGCTGAAACATTAGAGTTCCTAGAAGAGAGCTTAAGAACTCCCTAATAGGGGCACCTGGGTGGCTCAGTGGGTTAAAGCCTCTGCCTTCAGCTCAGGTCATGATCTCAGGGTCCTGGGATCGAGCCCCACATCGGGCTCTCTGCTCAGCGGGGAGCCTGCTTCCCCCTCTCTCTCTGCCTGCCTCTCTGCCTAATTGTGATCTCTCTCTGTGTCAGATAAATAAATAAAATCTTAAAAAAAAAAAAAAAAAGAACTCCCTAATAGATCAGGGTTTAACCTTAAGATGTATTTTAACATATGCATATTTTAAGTGATGTGCTCACAGTTTATATATATTGATTTCATTTGATTAATACGCTATGTTTGTATCGAGGGATTCAGCTACAGAGGCTGTTCAAAGACATTCATGGGCCTGATGAAAGCCTGGGATTCAAATCTTACCTGAAAAAGTTATTTGACATTATAATGGAAGTCAGTGGAAAATATTTCTAATATATAGTATCTGGTTGAAAGAGTGAAGTTAAAAATTATTAAAAACAACAACTTTTAACTTTTCCGAAAGAGGGAAGCTTTTATTTCCCTTTTATTTTGAGGGAAAGAAGCATTAAGATAAATGCACACGACCTCACTGTGAACATCATCAGTAACTGTCTGTGTGGCATTTGAAGGTTTCCTTGTATGTACAACAGGTTGAGAGTAACTACGTTAAGGGTTGTCTAGAAGATAACTTATATCTAGAAGATAAATTATATTAGTGCTCTTTAAACCTGGCTAACACAAAAAGCCTTTTTGCAAATGAATGCTTCTCCAAAATTCCCAATATAGATAAAACATCAAATAAAGCAGAGCTGCCAAAGACTAGGGAAGGATGTAGGGGCCTGGAGCCCTACTTGGCTTGCTCTTCTCTCTTCTAGGTCTCTTCACTCTGGCTCTGTACAAGACAGTTTGAAAACTGTTGCATTAGCTGATATGTAAAATGACTCTGAAAAATTTAGATTAAAAAAAAAAAAGAACACGCACAGTCTACATGCAAACTATTAATCTGCCCTGTTCTATCACTTGAATTAGCTAGCTGTAACATTAAAAAAAAAAACTTTACGAACAAAGTTCCAAATGTCAAAACTACATATAACTTTAATTTAGGGCTCCATAAAAAATAGCCTTTAACAACTAAAAAGAAATTCGGTACATTAAAAATATATTTATTAACAGTGAGAGAGTATATTTACCATTTGCTTTTTTTTGGATTATTTGTGGCCACAGGGCTAAAGTAACATATATGACCATGAACCATACGGTGACCAAGGGGACAAAATAATAGAATTGATAAGGCCGATCCATCACTATGCATAACACCACTACCAGGAAATTAAGACGAAATAAGACCTATTAAAAAGGAGAAGAGAATGGTTTTCATTCCAGGTATGCATGAAGAGCAAAGACAGATTCTCTCTGACAGAGTATAAACATTTATTTAAGACTAAAGTAATAACTGTACAAGCATATTTTACTAATCCTTAAAATTACATTTGTTCTACAATCACTGTAAAGAGTTGAATATAAAATATTTATGCATCATTATATTAATTAAATCCAAGCAAAGCACCAGCCTGAGCTGTCCTCTGGCTACAACTGCCATCTTGTTAAATGTTGGGGAAGAATCATAAGCCTCCTTCCTAGGGCTACAGTTTATAAGCAGAGATTAGATTATCTCAACAAAAGGGTGTCCATTTCATCTCTGTTTGCTGTTGATTTACCCCATTTAAGATTAAATTGAGAGTTGTCATAGATACAAAATAATATTACTCAAATTAAAAAGTGTCTTTGGGATCTCTGTAACAGTCATTTCAGACAGTGTGATGTCATTCAAAGAACACAGGATTTGAGCAGATTGATATTAGAGCTGTACCACTTACTATGTGACCGTAGGCAAATTATTTAGCTTCTCTGAGCTCAGTGTCCTTTCTGTAAACACGAAAACATAACTCCGGGTTGTAATGAGGGGTAAATAAAATAATATTCAGACAGTGCCGAGCACAAGGTAGAAACTTAATAAATATTAATCCTCTTCTTAAAGAAAACATAACATATTATAATAATCCCAGGTACCTGTACATTTCTACGAAACCGAACTGAATTAGCAATGTTGTCCCTTGTGTACTGGTGCTTTTATTAGGCACTCATCTAAATTACATTTTCCGTTCACTCAGTAATACATTATTTATCTTGAATTATTAACACAGAACACAGAAATAACACTTTAAAGTGTAATTTCATAAATTCAAATTAGTCGTGCCCTTATAATGACCATATTTATATTTTCATGCCAAAATGAAAGAAAAGGAACTGAATACATTCCTACCTGACAGACTCTATGAATTCCAAAGTCTCCTTTGATCCAAAAGTATGAGAAATGCCCGTACCCTGTCTGAAATAGGTATGCAGCAACCAGAACCCGGATGTGCATGTACACAGGCAAAAACTGTTGACAAGAATAAATAGGTAAAATATGTTGGCACTAACTATACTTTGAATTATCATAACCAATACATTTAATCAAGACAATGGATCATTGTTACCAGTTGACATGAGCTCAAGAAAAAGATTTATTTTTAAAACTTAGGCAACATAGCAAGAGTTAAAAAAAAAAAATGTAGACTTTGGAATCAGATCTCATTCAAATTCTGGTTCTGCCACTTACTAGCTACGTGATTTTAAGTGAGCTTTCTAAACCGCAAAACAAGAAGGTTCTTATGAGGAATGCAAGAGTTAATAAACGTGAAACATTCTGTACATTTCCTCCACTTGGTACTAAATATATGATATCCATAATTATTAATCACCAGATACGCAGAATACAAGGTAACTGTGGATTTCACATTTTCCCAATGAGAAGATAAAAAACAAAACAAAAGTCCCACATTTTTGGCCCCCTCAAATACACAGACTTTAGATTTGTAAATTGTCATATAACTACTTACAATATACAATTATTTAGCAAAAATATATATATTAAAAACACACGCAACATAATTTAGAAATATTATTTCCCTCCCACTCTTAATTTATCAAACAATTTTATTTTACACTCCCACATCAATGTTTCATCCTAAGACCCTTAGAATCATTTACGATGGTTTTTCAGAGCATCCTTGCTCCACTTCTGAAGTTAAATAAAATGTAACACATTTTTGATCTATATTTTATGGGAATCGCTGGAAATGTCATCTGATTCATAAGTCCTAATTCTCATAACCCTCGAACACTGTCATTCACCCTGTCCATCAGCCATTGGTCCTTTACGTGGATATAAACGATGGCCACAACACAACTAGTACTCTGTTTTTTAAAATGATCTTTAAAAGCCTTTATTTAGTGACATCCAACCCTTGCAATTGTTAAGACCATTCTTTCAGGGATAATTCCTAAATCTAAATGTAAAAATGTGTTGGCTTTCCATTTTATAGACTCATCTGATTACCTCTGTAATCATCCAGCACTGACACTGCTTATGGCCACTTCCGGTTACTGTGTCTTCCCCAAGTGATACTTTGTAGGAAAAAATAACTAAGTAGACACCCTAGACAGATTTTACAAATCCTTGAATGTATGTATCTTTTATACATATCCTTGAATGCACCCTTGAATGCATCTCTTTTCTGAGAAGACAAAAATCCCTGAATTTAGAATAGGTCATCAATTCTTCACTACTGCCTGCATTCTAGCCAAACCGTTAAGACACTCTGTCTCCCATACTGGCCCTTTTTGTGTCTCCCTGTCACCTTTCTTCTGTTTATCTCTTTATTCTACCCTGGAATGTTCTTCTTGTGACCACATTTTGCTTATTCAAATCCTATTCTTCTTTAGAGTCCTGTTCAAAATTTCCTATCTTTACTCTCAGATGAAAGTCATTGTTCCTCCCGTGGCGTTCTTAAAGCACTCACTGTCTATATATTGAACATAGTTTTTATTTATTGCCCTTCATCATTAGTTCTTTTTAAATGTCTTATCTCATCATTAAATCAGAAATTTTCAATGAAGGTGTAACATACTAGAATCACAGTGATGATGAAGGTAGCAAATGTCATCTTAAAATAACCTCAGGATTTATCAAATCTAAGCCTGTTACCTTATTCTTGAAAGTACTCTAAAATATTTCCTTCAAGTATCTGAACTATTTTCTTTCTTTTCTTTTTTTTTTTTTTTTTACAAGGTGGGGAAGGATGGAGCAGAGGGAGTAGGAGAGAGAATCTTTAGCAGGCTCCACAATCCAGCATGGAGCCCTACACGAGGCTTGATCTCACAACCCCGAGATCATGAACTGAGCCAAAATGAAGAGTTGGTTGCTTAACCAACTGAGCCACCAGGCACCTGCTTGAACACTTTTTAATAGCAGAAAACATACAAATTCCCAACGCAATCCATTCCACTTTCAGATTACCATTTACTACCATAAAGTTCCTTTTCAAGAAAAGTTGAAATCTAACTGCGTAAAAGCTACCAACTTCAGCTCTGTAGGACAGTGCTATGTAATCGAAATAAAATGAGAGCCACATAGTACATTGTTAATATGGCTACCAGAATATTTAAAAAGTTAAGAGAATCAAATAAAACTAATTTTAATAAATACAATGTATTTAACTATATTCAAAATATTATCATTTCAACATGTAATAAGCATGTAGTAAGATATTTTATATTTTTTACACCAAGTTTTTGAACTTAGTATGCATTTATCACAATGAATCAAACTTAACTGGTATGTCTTTTTACGTTCACAGAACATCTCTCAACCAGTGATACTGCAAGTACTCAACAGCCATGTGTGGCTAGTGGCTTCCATAATGGAGTCTAGCTCTAGAGCCATTTGTACACAGTTAATCAATCTTTTATCTGATTGTTCTACAAGTATCTGAAAACATCTGTCCAACCTAAGCTAACTATTCCCAGTTATTTTAACCACTGTCCATGAAACATGCTTTGAAATCCCTTCAAGACTGGGGCTGGGCCTATGGAGTTGAAACTTGATTATGACATTTAAAATAGTAAATGCTGTTCATTTAAATTAAATTAAACACCATCACAATAATCTGCCAACTACTTCCCGATGTCAGATTATTACAAATTTCATGTACTACTTCTCCCAAGTTTTTATTTTAACATATTTTCAGCCAATAGAAAAACTGCAAGAATAGCACAATGGGCACCCATATACCATGATGACCCATTTTAAAGAATGTTGTAGACTACACGACATCATCCTTAAACATTTTAGCAAGTATCTTTTAAGAAGAAAGAATAGTTTCTTACATGACCATATTATCATTATTATACCCAAGATTTAATACGAATATAACAATATCTATTGTACAATCTGTATTCAAATATCTCTGATTGTCTCAGTAGCATCCTTTATGGTTTAAAAAAATTTTTTTAGCAATCTTGAATCAAGGATCACACATTGCACTTAGTTGTCATTCCTCTTTATTCTCCTTTAATCCAAATTATTTTTCTTTTTATCTTTCATGAGTCAAGTATTACAACAAAATATATTTGGAATTCCAACTGCATTATAATTAATAGCTAGACTAACTTCTGATTCTTTTTCTAGTCCCACAAATTTTTCCTCAAGATCTTTTATTCGGATTCTTTCATGAAAGTTACTTATAAACTCTCAAAGGAAAAAACCCACAGTGGAACACAAAATCTTCTACTGTATAAACCTAACTTGCTGTACGCTCCATATTAAATTCATAGTATTTTATCCATATTTCCTATAAATCTTTTTTTTATAAGTCATGTTTTAAAGGAATGTTTATACCAACAACTGCAATCTGCCAGACAATCTGGATTATTTTAATAATGCTCTGTAATTTTTTATGGTTTCTATTTTAGTATAAAAACATGGCATGACTAAAGTTTGACATATTTCACTCAAAATAAAAAACATTAAGATTAGGTAGTTAAAATAACCGTGGCAGTTAAAAGGAGTTTTTAATGAGGGTAATCCCTCAAATATCCAAGAATCAAGTCTCCAAAATACGTTATAACCCATGCTAATAATGCTTTGCCAATGTAGATACAGGTAATTTTTAACCACAAAATCCTATTATATAAAAGAACAGGAATATGTTAATTAATCATAACAAAAGGTCTGTTAATGAAAAGTATGTCCTTCCAGAACAGGGATTTTTAAAAATTGTAATTTAGGATATATTGGGATGTAGTCTAAGATATATTAGAATTAGAATGCTAGCTTGGCAAATGATTATAATAGAATGCCAAATTGCCTTCATCTTTTTATGATCCAAATTCTTTCTGGAATCACTGAATTGAGGAACTTAATCTGCCATTAATTCTTTCTATCTGATTTTTTTTAATAGGAGTATCACCCTTTAATATGTCAGCAATTAATTATGTCTCTAAGTGGCATTTTCTTAAAACAAAGCCTTTTTTCCCTCTCAAATTAATCTAATCTTTATTCATATGTCAGAGATATTTCTAGGATTCGATATTCATCTCTACTTGCTTTTTAGAGAATCTGACAAATATATCCTCCAAATTCTGAACTGGGCTTATAAACTAAATCTTACTGTCCTCATCTCTCCCTGCCTCAGATCTCTTCTACTGTCTGGGATCTTCTGCAACCATCTGAACACACTAGGTCCCCCCTCAGCTGCAGTGTCACAGGGATTTCACTGCTGCCACAAATATACTTATTAGAGCCATACAATTTCAGTATAAATTATACTTCATTCTTTTACCTTCTGCCCTTCAAACAAACCATCCATAATATCACTGATAACTTTTGAAAATAATGAAAAGACTCAATGAAGAATAATATTATTTTCAAATTGTTAGAGATACATGTTAGGGAAAAATTTTTAGAGAAAAAAACCTCAGTATCATTTACCTTCTTAACTGCTGCTGTGGAAATTTCAAAATATTTCTGTCTGGACAACGCTCTCCCTCTTATCTCAATTTATGATTGATTCAAATACTATTTACAGATGTGTGCTTTATGTTAGCAATAAAAAACAGTTTGGTAGTTCCCTAATTATGAAAGAGTTTCTTAAATTTTCAAAACATATTTTATTGAAATTAGTTTGTGTCTTCACTATAAAACTTGTGTGAAAAGTGGTTACTAGATAGTAGGGTTCACTCTCAAAAGCTTATTTTAACTACAATGTAGTTGCAATGTTACAACTCGGAATACATTTTTTCTACCCCTAACAAATTCAGGGTATTCCAAGACCATGAGAATCCTGTCTTTTAAGACACCTAGGGAGAAGGAAAAAATGATTTTGTTCAGGTACAGAAGGCACTAGGTGAGCAAAGAAAGGGTCCTCCAGCTCATGGAGGAGGTAATACTTAGAAAGTAGGGCACATCAATGGTACAATGGCAGTCCATTAGGACCTGAGTTCTTTGAATACTGGGGCAAAAAGAGTTCTAAAGTTTTTAAACTTTAAAGGAGTAAAAACAGTTGGCTGAACTTCCTAAAATACAAGTTAGGGTAGAATATAAATATAATCATCTAACTTGATTTCTTCTGATAGTAACTTGCCTATTTGAAATCTTTTGCATCTATACAGTTTCTTCCTAAGTTTAAATTAGCTGTCCACAGAGTGGCATGAAATAATATCCTTAGGTTATCAGCTGTTTCTACTAAATTAAAATTAAGGCCAAGTATTACAAATAAATTATTGCCTTAAAACTATACCTTCTCAAAGAGTCAGGTGGTAGGAGAATGGGAAAGCATAAAGGTTGAGTGGGAAATAAAACAGGTCTCTAAATGATGGAGAATATAAAACACAAAACAGGTGATGCCCTGAAAGAAACAGTATAGTCCCACCGTTTCCTATGTCTTCTGTAAGTAAATTCAAAATACTTACTGTACTTGCTCCAGAGATATGATAAATCAGAATCACAAGTTGCATCCAGCCTTTCCATTCGTCTGTTTGTTCTCTATTTAACACTTTAGTCTGTGGAAAAGAACCAAAATCTGTTTTAAAATTCATTATGAAGCTACTATTAAGTAAATTTTTCTTACAGGAGATAAAGCTAATGCTTCTGTCAAAAGAACCTTGGGGGGAAAAACAAAGATTGGTATTTGATTTGATAAAAGATATAATAAAACTATTTAAAATATGAAATTTGAAAATTTCATAAAATATGAATTTGAAAATTAATATAAACTATAAGAGATTTTAAATATTTAAGTTGCCACTCATGGTTTTATATTAAGATTACATTTATACTGTGACAGATATGTTTGTAAAGCTAAAAAATGGCATTTTATAATTTTCTTTAAAAAATCTTAGAGTTTCAGCTAGAAAAGACCTTACAGTTAGTTCTCTCATACTTTATTGTGAAAAAAGGGTTTATTATTATTGTTTATTTTCCCAAGGATATTCTCACTGGAGATAAAAAAACTGATTAGTCATCCTCATATGAGAGTTATTTCTTACAATAGAGTTTATTAATTCAAATAAATCATGCCTTATAAAGAAGTTGCACTAATACTCTAAAGAATTACAATAATTCTAAAATAGGAAATTCAGAATATTGTAAGCAGTGCCCACATTATTATGGACTTTCGAATTTGTGTGTGTACATGTCTGACTGTATAAATATAAATACAAAATGTGCATATAGGCATTTGTCAATTATATTTTTCAGTTATTTTTTTTTTTTTACTTGATATAAGCTAACAGTATCTCATGTTTGCAGACCATTATAAAATTGGGAGCACCTTCACTTTCTCTATCACTTTCTCTATCCCTATCTAAACAGGCAAAATAACACTAAGTTATGACATCTTTTTCATAGATCATTATTTACTGACTTTTCAATAATCTTCACGTGAGTTCCTAAACTTTCTCCAAACTGTTTCAAAAAAGCAACTGTTAAGAGTCCACCAGGCAAAGTACAACTACAATATCCCTTTGTCTTCTATATACATGCTAGAATATTCTAGCATGATAAATGATACTATTTATTTAATCCAGAGTTTATAATGAGATAAAAAGGATAACATTAGCTAAAAAAAAAATGACTCTTACCTCCTTAGTATTTTCATTGTAAAATACTCCCAAAACCAAGATGTAGATAATTGGAATAAAGAAAGTTGAATGTGTATAAAATTTGTTTTCCTTCATAAATAGATTTGCACGGTCACACATATAGAAGTAAGCCATTATCAGGCCAAGTTTGCAGAAAGACTGTAAAAGTATTTCTAATGGAGACACGGGGGTATTGATAATATTTTTCTTTTCCTCTCCACTTTCCAAATCAGTACATGGCTTATTCTTCCGATGAGCATTACGATGGATTATACAAAAAATTAAATATCCGATAATAGATAAAGTGAAAAAACAAGCAGCTAGCTTCTGTATGAGAGTAAGAGGAGGCCGAGGTTGACAACAGGAACCATCTACAGGCTTCAAAATTTTATTGCAATACACGTTCATAAGAATCATTGCACTCTGTGAACAAATCAAGTTATTTGGTTATTATCTTGTCAGTAATATATCTCACATTAGATTTTCTCTTGTGAATACTACTGACTTTTCAGCACTGAAACCAAAATTCCTTTGTACTTTTTGCTACAATTTCCCAAACCCTCATGCTAATAATGGTATTCCTTCAAGCTATTATAGCCAGTTCAGGGTTTTTCAAACTTCTTGGACGATGATCCAAAATGAAAGATTCATTTTATAATGTGACCCAGAACACATATATAAGAAACAATACCTCTCCTTCCTATTTGGAATGCACACTGACATTTTCCTATTCTATTCTTTTAAAAAAAGAAATAGCCATTTCATGGCTGCTAATGGGCCATGACCTTTGGTGAAAAAAACACTGACAGATGTCAAAGCCCAAAGAATTTTAATTAGCAGACTTTTAATACGGAAGATACCAGGATACTTAAGTCCTTAGATGTAAAAAAAAAAAAAAAAGATGTAAAATTACTGGCACCAAAAAACTCACTAATTCCTAGCTAACAATATTTGTAATTTGCTTTTCATCTGTTTTACAGTTTATGAACCACTTAGGATTCTCATGTTTTAAGATTTCTAATGTCAAATAAAATGTGGAATCTTCAACATGATTTCATTATAATAAAAATCTTCTAGACAAGGTGCCAATATTCTGTCTAGTTGAAGTTCAGTCAAATCTAGTTTTATAAAAATTTTTTAGCTTAGGCAATTTTGGATCTCTAAAATGATCATATTTTTTAAGCCTAAGCATTCAAAAAGACTCAACTATTTAGAAAACTCATTCTTTTACCCCTGTGACTTCAGGAATTTCTATACTTGGCACTCTTGAAGATACTAGCCTACAAACTCCAACCTAAGGTTCTTAACCAGTTCCGGGGGTCCAACAAAACCCCTTTAAAGTATATTGAGAACCCAGTGTGTGTATATGCAAAAACACATTTTTCTGCAAGATGGGAGCAGAATCATTGCCTTTTATTGAATATTCAAGGGGGTTATGCGATCCTCAAAAAGATTCTGCTTTATAAGAAAACATTAACTAAATAATATCTGTTGTACTGTGTGTGAACATTTATAATTACGCCGTTCTCTTTCTTATTTAACCTAAAATCCCCTTCCATCCGTCAATCTGCATTTGTTCAGTAACTACTACGTACCTTGAATAATACTTAGGGTTTAAGAATTAAAAGGAAATAATAAAAATGATTCTACATATTTTAAAAATGTGCTCTTCACAGAAGCTTAATCTTATAAATTTAAGATTTAAGGCAAAGAGAATATAAAGTAATAGTTTTTAAACATGAGTGCGCTGAGAACTTATAAGCTTCTTAGGAGATAAGGTATTTTAAGAGTGACTAGCACTCAATAAATGAAGCTTCATTTCCTCCCTTGCGTAACTTCTTCCCCTTTTTACTAAAATTCTCACTAATATATTCAGCGAGGTAATGGAAAGCAAAATTATGTGTAGATATATGTTTAGATAGAATAACTACAAGTAATTAAGATTGCAATAAAATAAATTCTTTGTTACCATATTATAGTGATGTATAGCTATAACCAATTAGATATTATAGTCTCTAACTTCTGACAGATACAAGAATTCTTACAGTTTCTCTGCTTGATTCAGGGAGATGTAAGCCATCCAATGATTCCATGATGGTTTCTTGAGCAATTAATTTGGAAACACTGAACATCTTAACATTTGATTTAGAATTTCTGGTGCTACTATTCAAAATACTGACTGCAGCTTCATTGTAGGCATCTATCTTCTCATTAGTGATCATTTTCCTATTTTCACTTAATAGATCTTCATAAACAGGATCTGCACATGAAACACATATTTTTAAAAACACATTTTAAAAATCCCTATTGGTAGAAATTGTGATCATGCAAGTTAGTAGATTGCATTTCATATTTTGTTGTTAAAGTTCAGATGCTTTCAATCAATCAATAGCTCCTTCAAATTTAAAGAAGTTTTGTCCCTTTTTACCTTTATGTACACAGCTTTCAGAAAACATTTTTATGTTCCAGCATGTCTTAAGAGTTTAAAATTTGGGGATGCTGAGTTCTACTGGGCAATGAGAATTTAAAACTGGATTGAGGAAGACTGCCTAATTAAGAGTAGCAGTCAATCTTTTTTTTCTCCTGTCACTGCTTTGTTGACACAGTTAGGAAGTAATGTTACTGAGGACCAAGGTCCCTTATCACTTATCATAAATAATTTAATTTTTTAAATTTTAGTAAGAGAAAGGTTAACAATGAGTCTATCAATAATATAGATTGCAGAACAGATTATCACCACCCTGTTGTTCCACTCAACTTGACATTCAATTTGGAAATAATCATAAGAATTTCTGACAAGCAAGTTGAATTGCTAAAATATCAAAGGCAATTTCATATTGATAGGCATTAAATAATGGACATTCAATAAACTCCTGAAATGACTTGAACTAATGTCAACTTTCTCTTAAAGAATTTCATTACCAAGTATAAGCTAGATGGTATGATTTAAATATATTCTGTCAATTCCAAAATACACTTCCAATGAGTCTAATATTATGAAACAGACTTAATAATTTTTTCTATATTTCCCAATTATAATAAATATACTGTATAAGAAATAAAATCGGAGCTAAACGTCTCATTTGCCTTTGAGAACTTATTCTCTTTGCTATATTCTACAGCTATTTTGTATGTGGAGGCTCCTTGAAGGATATTTTTGTCTATTTATTATTTATTTTTATTTATTATATTTATTTGTCTGTTCCTTAAGTTCAAAAAAGGAAAGCAAATAACTCAAATTAATCTAATTTTACAAACCTTATTCCAAGATTTATTCTCACAAAGGAATAATTTTGCTTCTTGAAACAAGAGACAATAAAAACCAATGCCTCAAAATGTATACAAAATGACATTTGTTTATTACTCATTCCTTACCTTGTAAGACCCAATAAACATCACTAGTCTTTGCCAGCTTTTCTAAAAGTGGTGCTATGGAGGTAATGTTCATTTTATATTGGGAAAGCGCTTCGTTGCTACCATTGTGAATCTTGATAGACCACTAAGAAGTAAAAATTAAGCATCGATTCAGTATTTATCATAGAAAAATTGTAATTTGCTCTATTGTAGTAGAAGCTATTATCTTAAGAAAATTCCCATTTTTATTCAACATGAGAATAAAGTTTGGTCAAATTATTTCATGAAATCTATGAAGGCAATTAGAAAAAGCTGATATAAAATTAGACAATGTATAACATTCAAGAAGAATGTAATTTTAGATATAAAAGAATATTGACATTTAACACCAAGTTTACGAAGTTCACTCGGATTTTTTCATGAAAATTCATCAGCCTCATTAATTATAATAGAAATGGGAATTGAAATATAAGTACAATCAAGAATTCTATTTAACATAAGTTAACTTTTTCTTAGCATGTCCTTAAGTATGAAACAAAAATCATTATGTAAGAATATAGATAACAACTTACTGTGGCAGCTCCTGCTACAATCACATGGGGCTTTGCAACAGAATCCTAAGGAAAGAAAAGCTTTATAATAGTGTTCTATCCAGTTCAGGGGATTAATATAAGTAACATCACTTACTTTTTGCCTTAAATTTAAGTTCTTCCTTCCAAATGCATTTTAATTTTCTACAGTTCCTTACTGGATTCTTGTTGTATAACAAGATGCAACATCCAATGCCTAAAGCCTTACATGGTTATGTGGTTAACAGGATGGCATGAAGCTGGTATATTTAATTCTTTGATGTTCTTAAAAAAAAACAAAACACATCGCTAAAATCTAATCTGGCCTAATATTATTCTGAATTCTAAGTAAACTGCTTATAGAGTAAAGTTCTAGTAATATTATGGCAGAAAACTAAAAAAATATTCACAGAAGCCTATAAGGTACATGGTGTGAATGTTAAATAAGACACAAGAAATGTCATCTTTGGGAAAGCTAAATCCAATACGTATTTAACAAAATAAACTGCTAATTATTATAGACTACAATGTGCAAAAAAAAAAAAAACACCAAAAAACCAAAAAAAAAACAAGAAGAAATTTGGTAGAAATCCTCACCAAATGCAAATCGTCCTATTACTAATACTACCAATTATATAGTACTTGGTAATTTATTAAGTTCTCTTAAATTAGCTCATTTTAATATAGATTCTTGCCACTTGTGACATAGGGAAGAAGGTATTATACGTATCTTATAAAATTAAGCATACAGCTCAGAAAAGTTTATAGGGTATTGCTGAGGCCTGGTAGGGATGAAGCCAAAACTTAGGTCTTGTGACTACTGAAGTGTACTTTCCACAACATCAAAGACCTGATATTATAATCATGTGCACAAGGAACAATTAAAAATAAGCAAGAAATTCAATTAGAAAAAAATCTGACTCATCCATAAAATAAAAATGACAGGTATTGTCTCATTATAAAGGTAATACATACTAGTGTAGAAGACTATGAAAGTGGAGAAAGTAACAATAATTTCCTTCATAGATATTCTTATTTCCAGTCTAGTGTGCTTCATTTTACACTGTTATTTTAGTGGAACTTTTTCCTCAGCTCTAGATGGTTCCGTTTCTCATTCTTCACACTGGTTATCCCAAATCTTATTTCCCTTCTACAGGTCCCTCTTGCCTTCCTTCTCAATTTCAATATAAAATTTAATCCTCAAACTTCCTAGAGAAAACAGAATTCATTTGGCTTGTGTGCTCTAGCCTTCCTTCCTCCATTCTTACAACCTAACCCAGCGTATCTTCTTGAACAACAGAGTCAAGAAATATCCCCTATTTCTCCTGATGGCTAATCCTTACTCTGTGTTTCTATAGCCTCCCTCTTTACACCCAGGGCTATACCCATGAATGATCCATCTCCAACTCTCATCAATCTTGTCTTCATTCTCTAGTCTCCTTCCTTCCCCCATCTACAAAATGCTAAATCATCTTTATCCTCAAAAAACTGTTCCTTCAACCCTGCCTCACTCTCAAATCCTTTCCCCCTCATACCTTTAACCAACAGATTACACAGAAGAGCATTTTGCCCTCACTATGACAATTTCTTTTATCTCTCATTTATTCCTCAATTAATCACGTTTTGATTTGGGGCTTGACCTTCCCATTAAGAAACTCTGGATTGACACATTCTGTTGGCTTCATTCTACCCTCTAGTTCCTTAAGTGACACTTCTGACTGTTCATTTTTTAAAACTCCTTTCTCTCCTGTGTGTTACAATTATTCTTCTGATTTTCCTCTTACTCCCTTTACTGCCCCTTCTCACAAGTTTTTGATCCTTCCATTATAAGCCCTCTTCTTTAATCTCTAAACCTGCTGCCTATTCAATGTCTTCTTTTCAAGTAACTTCAAATATCACCTCACACTGTACCCAGATTCTCCAAACCCACCTGAGTAGCTCAGACTTCTTAATAACTACCACTCACTTACAGTATTAAATCTAAATTGTTGGTTTCTTCACAGGTGAGACTAATTTTCCAACAACTACCTCACTATATGTCATCATTCTCTTGTTCAAACCTTTCAGAGGTTCTCTACTACCCTCAAGATAAATTCAATCCAATATCCTTACTTTTCATAAATATACCATGAAGTATTTAGAAGTAATCAAAAATAGATAGATAGATAAAGTGAATCTATACCACACCAAAGAGAGCTTAGGATATTATTCATAAACTAGTATCTGCTTACCTTATCTCTTATCAACTCTTTCCACAGAAGAGGCACATAAAATTAACAGCCAAAACCAAACATAATTAAAGAAGCACTTTGAATTCAAGCTCCAGCCAGACTAAAACTGCTGGTAAGATTCCCTGAATAGGTGGGGCACCGGGGTGGCTCAGTTGGTTGAGCGCCTGCCTTTGGCTCAGGTCATGATCCTAGAGTCCTGGGATTGAGCCACATGTCAGGCTCCCTGCTTACCCGGGGAGCCTGCTTCTCCCTCTCTTCCCTGCTTGTACTCTCTTTCTCTCTCTCTCAAATAAATAAAATCTTAAAAAAAAAGAAAAAGAAAACAAAGATTCCCTGAATAGGCTACACTCTATCTTCAGTATCTTTGCATAGACTATTTCCTATGTATGAAACAACTCTCCTTTATCACACCAGGCCCTTACCCTCCCCCCCCTTTTTTTAGATTTTATTTATCAAGGAGAGAAAGAGAGAGAGAGAGAGCACAAGCAGGTGGAGCGGCAGGCAGAGGAAGAGGGAGAAGCAGGTTCCCTCCTGAGCAGGGAGAGCCTGATGTGGGGCTCGATCCCAGGACCCCGTGATCATGACCTGAACCGAAGGCAGGTGCTTAACCGACTGAGTCACCCAGACGACCCTGTGCCCTCACCCTTAAGATCACTTTATCTGAAAACCAGTTTTTGAAATCTCACAGTTAGTGCCTACTCTCTGTAATTGTCCTGCACCCTATTTTCCCCCTATTCTGGTACTTGTCACATTAGTTTCTTAATTAACTCTATCTGCCACCCATCTGGAAGCTCTTTGAGGAAAGGAACTCTACTATGTTAACCAAGGTATCAGCAGTTTTTAGCCTAGTACCTAGAAAATGGCAGGCGATTAATAAATATACGTTGAATCATAGTAAAGTTGTCTAAATTCAACTTTGCTTTTCTGCCTGTAGGCTTCAATAACACTATTTCAGTTAATAAGTGTGTCTTTCTGACCCCACAGTTCTTCTGGAAATATTATCTTCTCTGTAGAGCTTTCTTAAACCATCACCTATATCTAACCAACCCCCATCCTAAGTGCCTCTATCCATGGTGCTTTCATAGTCCTTTGTGCTCAGTTCTGTAGTTACTCTTCATATTACCATATTGTTATTCATCAGAAAGTCACCATCTACGAGATACTGCAAATTCTTTGAGGGCGGAGATGGAGACTAATTTCTAGCCACACTCCTAATACCCAGCATAAAGCTAGCAATACTACATAAATCATAAAAATACAGATCATTGTATTCTTAGGAACTAGCAGCTTACTATGAAAACTGCCAAAAACAAATACATAAATACATGCATGCATACATACTCTTTAAATAAATGAAATCAATCAAATAATCAATCTTAGGTAATGACACTGCCATCTCCCTAAATAACCTGAATCTTTCCTTCCCCCCAATAGTCACATGGAGTTTTACAAGAGAAGCTAACGCTCCAAAAATCTAGTTTTAGCAAATTATAAGAACTGAAAATCTGGATATGCAATGTATCTCCAGGTCAGTAAATTACAAAGGTCTTCTGTGATTTTGCAGGACTTATAAATTATACTATATTGATGCTTATTTAACTGTGAATTTCTACTACTTTAATGGATACACTTTAGGTCCAGTACAAATATAAAACATGTTTAAATCACTTGAAATATACACATAACATTATTCTATACTTTTGCAATAAACATATCAACGAAAACAAAATACAATTATGTGAGACTGCAATTTACCAGAAAGTTGAATTCTAGAAGTTGTTTGTATTTTTGTTTTTTGAAAACTTAAACACATTTTGTCAAAGAGACAAAGTTAGAAATGTTGACTACAAAAGCTTATTTGGTGTATGAAGTGGTTGCAGTACTAAACATGTAATGTGAAAAGAAGCAAGAAAAAATACCATTGCAGCAAAAGTAATTAAGCAAAACAAGGTCAAGAAAATTGAATATTGCTTTATCCATCCCGAATGCCAACATGCCTCAGAAAGAATACAAGTTTAATTAAAGGACAGACCAAGAGCTACATGGAGACTACTATGGAGATTCTAGAGTGCACCTGTGAGGACTTAGGGGTTTTTGAGGTTAATAGCATGCATTTCCTTATATCTAATTTATCTCTGAACATTATGAGCCAAAATACACCAAGCTTGACTTTCAGGTCACAAGTATAATGATAAAGGGAAGGAAACAGGCTATTTAACAAAAAATAGGTTCCTAAAGAACCTGGGCATGAGTCAAGGACAAAGTGGGAAAACACTCAAAAGGATGTATACGTTGTGCTGGGAAGAGGGCCTGGGTTTGAATGAACTGAGCTACAGCAGTAACAGAAAATTCTGTCTGGAAAGTGTGGCATAAACATAATGGCTGGAGGGTCAGAGTGGTGGCAGCAGAGGTCCTGGATCAAAACTCCCTCTTCTCAGTAAAGTGACAGCATCAATCGAGCACAATCTAGTTACTATTAAGAAAGCTGGCATAGGGACACCTGGGTGGCTCAGTTGGTTAAGCGTCTGCCTTCGGCTTGGGTCATGATCTCAGGGTCCTGGGATCAAGTCCCACATCAGGCTCCTTGCTCAGCGGGGAGCCTGCTGCTCCCTCTGCTTGTGCTCTGTCTCTGTCTCTGTCAAATATATAAATAAAATCTTTAAAAAAAAAAAGTCAGCATAAAGTACAGAAGAGTGGGACAGGTGAGTGAGAAGGAGCAAAATAATGCGTGTTCACGAGCTTTTAAAATTTGGTTGCTTAAAACCTGAAAGGCCTATATTTTCAAATACAGACCTCGGTCCACACTTTGATACACTGTTTCATAGAACCATTAACTTCTGGGTGCCACAGAAAATCCTAAAAAAGAAACATGAGAAAAGAAAAATTTAAACTTATATCCGCCATTCAAAATAAACACACGCCTGTCTTACAGGGTAGCTAAGGTATACCACCACTGGTCTGCAACACCTTCACTCCCCTCTCAGTTTCCCAACGGTCTCATGATACTTCTTGTATCCACTTCTGCTTTCCTCTAAATTACTCTCTGTAGTAATCTTTTCAAAATCTAAATCTGATCTTGCCCCGTTCTTGCTTAAATATTCAAGGACTTTCAATGGCCCTCAGAATAAATTCCAAAGTCCTTGAAACTGCTATGGACGTGCAGGATCTGGCCTCTACCAAGACATTCTGCTTGTTCTCTTGCCACTCTCCCCCCCACGCTAAGTACCTTTTTGGTTCTCATTCAGCTCCTAGGATGCTCTTTGTGCTCTTTTTAATCCAGGACTGTGCACATACTGTTCTGTCTACAATGCTCATAAAACTTCCACTGACCCTGACTTGCTCCTACTGATCCTTGAAGCTTCAGTTAAAACATCTTTTTCTCAAGGAAGAAACTTTTTAATTCCTTGTTTTGTATTCCTAATGGCCCACTTTTTCCTTTTTACTACCCTTACTCCACATTTAATGCATGTAGAGAACTACAATGACTTGCAAAATCCATTAGGTCTAGGACATCTTTGTCTTGATCCTCACTGCATTCTCAGCATTCTCAGTATCTAGGAGAAGTCGCTGCAACCAGGAATTCAGAAAATTCACATATATTCTTTTACTGATATTAACCCTGAACACCTACTAGTTTCAAATTAACATACAAGATTATTTTTTTCTGGATTAAAAAAAATCTGAGACCAAATTTTCCACTTTATTACACAAAACAGTGCATACATTTATTCAATCATTTTAGCTATTCTTATCTACTTTAAATACATTGAAATATATTTAGTATATACAAAGCATTAGCTGATCTACAAATAAATTAACCAATGAATTCAGTTTCCACACAACATTTAGCTTACTATTACATGAACTTACCACTTTAACTGATGCAATCTTGTCTTCAAAAGGAATGTTTCCATGCTGTCATTAAAAAAAGAGAGAACAAAGAAATATTCATGTATAAATTAGTTTTATGTCAATAATTCTCCCTTTAGCTGCTTTTGTTAATTTATTTATGCACCATATCTCAATTATCTATATTCAACCTGAAGGGAAAAAGATCTGCATAGAACACCAAAAAATAAGTGATACTACACTGTTTCTATTTAACATCTAAGACATAATTCAAAGATAAAACCTCGACTCCAAATAAATAAGCAAATATGTAAACATGCCTACATAAATTACCTTTCTGCCAAGGCTGCCACATTCCAGTTTAGTCCTAGTATTACTATCTATGGCAGGGATGGATTGCTCCTCTGCATTTCCTGAGTCCCATCCCAGTCCCCAACCCCCATTAGACAGAACCACATGACTAGTTCTGGCCAATGTTACGTGGCTAGATGTGGTGTAGGTCACTTTCCACTTCCCAGGGCAATTCTCTAGTCTCTGACTTAACCTAATGCTGAGACTGGAGAGGCAGAATGTTCCAAATGGTCAAACTAGAAGATGGTACATATTCCAACAAGCAGGCATCCCTGATGGAGCGCATGGAGCAAAGCCTCTTGCCGGCCCACCTACAACATGCAGCGCTAAGTGAGAAAAGCTTTTGTTAAGACTGCAGAGTGGTTTGTTGCTGCAGCAACAACTAGTCTGTTCTCACCAATATACTAGTACCAGTTCTGTCTGAACAGGAGTGCACATATATGACTCTAGGTTATTTTGAGTTTCGAGCTGAAGACTGTACATAAGTGGTCCAGTTGAAGAAAAAAAAAAAGTTTGGAGACACCTTCTTGTAACCAAGCATTCCATATAAAGAACAGAAATCCTATCAGAGTTAAAAATCCAGGGTGGGGTGGGGGTGGAGGTGGTGAAATAAAGAAGCTAATTCTCTTCCTAAAACCAAGGTTGAAATGTCTTCATTAATTTAACCAGATAAATAGTATTTATATCTCTGTGAAATGAAGCTTGCTTTTATCAGTAGGCTAACGTCTAAAATTCAAGCATCAGTTCCCAAAAGGACTCTTGGGACCAATGGTACTTTAAGGTGCGTCCTATGAAAGAGTTTCCTTGGTCTAATAAATCTTGGAAAATCACATGTGTGTTTTCCTCCTATTATCCCATTCCAACCTTGTTACAGTTTTTCTTCAGAGAACTAACGTGTCATGAACTTTCTTTTTCCTCCTTTTGCATAGCTCAGTTAATTCAACTAAATCTCTCTCTTCTTTTCCCTTACCATTTTAATATAACATTTGATATATACAAAAGAATATGTCACATATGTAATCACAAAGCACAGTTAACATTAAATAAGCGCTAACGAGTCCATGGCACAAATCAGAGCATTACCACACACTGAGTGATCTACGTGAACCTCTCCTTTTAATTCCTTGCTTCACCCAAAGGAACCACTACTTTGAATTTTGTTTATATTTTGCTTTCTCTTTTATTATATAGTTTTGTCAAATGTATATGCATCCTTAAATGATATACTGTTTCACGTAACTGGCTTTCTCTCCAACTTTTAGTTTTGAAAAACGTCAAACTTAAAAATGTCAAACTGAGAGCAAAAGTGACAAAATCATAATGAGCACCCAAATCACCCTTTATCAATTATTTAGATTTTCTACACTAGCTTTTTGTCTCTCTCTCCACAGACATATACATTGTTTCTCTCTTACTAAACCATATGAAAATAAACTATAGATATAGCATTTCATGCTTATATACATATAGCATGTATTTCCTAAGAACATAAATATTCTCTTATATAACCACAATACTATAATCCCACCTAAGAAACTTGACATCGATAAAATATTAATATATGGTCCACGTTCAAATCTCCCTAATTTTCCAATAAAGTCCTCTCTACAGCTCTTCTATTTTAATCTAGAATTCAATTAAAATCAGGTAGTTATCATGTCTCTTTACTCTTTTATAATCTAGAGCATCTCCCAGCCTTTTAAAACTTTCCTACATCCAGTGGAGGGCAAGCAAGATGGTGGAGAAGTAGGAGACCTAAATTTCATCTGGTCCCAATTATTCAGCTAGATAGTCATCAAATCATTCTGAACACCTACAAACTCAATAGGAGATCGAAGAAAAGAATAGCAGCAATTCTATGAACAGAAAAGTGACCACTTTCTGGAAGGTAGGATGTGAGGAGAAGTGAATCTGAGGCAATATTCAGGAAGATAGACTGTGGGGGGAGGGAGCCTCCGTCAGTTGGCTCCCGGCAAGTGATAGAGCAGCGGAGAACAAAAGCAGAACTTTTAAAAGTCTCCTCCAGTGAAGGATGTCACTCTAGTGGCTAAGCCGGGGGTGGAACCCTTATGGGGACAGTGTGGTCTCAGGTTCCTCAGGGTCACAGAAAGACCTGGGATGCCTGCGTATGGCAGAGCTCCCAGGTATTGGAGTGGGGAAGCTGGCTGCAGAGATGGAGCCGAGATGTGGGCTCTCAGCTCGGGGTTGCCATAAACCGTGATCTGTGCATAGTCAGGACACTACTCTTCGAGCAGGGACCCCATAAGTGGCAGATCCGGAGGGCAGACCCCCTCCTTCCTCCTCTGAGAGGAGTGGTGCGGGAGTGCTCTGCAGGAATCTGCTGGGTTTGGAGACTCCAAACGGGGCTGTGCGCCAGAGATAGAAATGCTTGGTCACAGGCCAGGTGAGCACAGACTGCAGCCGGAGACCAGGAAGATGGGAGGGACTGACTGCTTTTCTCTGAGGGCGCACTGACGATCAGGACTCGGAGTTTTCAGCTCCTCTGGGGCTGGAGATTGGGAGGCTGCCATGTTAATTCTCATCCTTTGGTGCTGCACGGGCTTTCAGGGAACAAAAGCTACTGAGAGCAAACCTGAGCAGATTGCTTAGCCTGGCCCCTGGCAAGTAGGACGCAATACTATATCCAGCTAGGCAGTCATTGAAAATAGAAGGAGTCATAAAAAGCTTCCAGGATGGGGGCACCTGGGTGAGTCAGCGGGTTAAAGCCTCTGCGTTCAGCTCAGGTCATGATCTCAGGGTCCCGGGATCGAGCCCCACATCGGGCTCTCTGCCTGCCTCTCTGCCTACTTGTGATCTCTCTCTGTGTGTCAAATAAATAAATAAAATCTTAAAAAAAAAAAACACAAAACCTTCCAGGATGAATAGAATCTAAAATAATTTGTGATCACCAAACCAGCCCTACAAAAAAGTGCTGAAAGGGGTCCTCTAAGCTAAGAGAGAGCCTAAAAGTAACATAGACCAGAAAGGAACAGAGGCAATATACAGTAAGAGTTACCTTATTGGGAATACAATGGAACTAAATTCATATCTTTCAGTAATTACCCTAAATGTAAATGGGCTAAATACCCCAATCAAAAGACACAGGGTATCAGATTGCATAAAAAAGCAAGACCCATCAATATGCTGTCTGCAAGAGATTCATTTTAGACCCAAAGACACCTCCAGATTGAAAGTGAGGGGGTAGAAAACAATTTACCATGCTAACAGATATCAAAAGAAAGCTGGGGTGGCACAAATATCACACAAATTAGAAGGGGTGCCTGGGTTGCTCAGCCGGTTAAACATCTGCCTTCAGCTCCGGTCATGATCCCAGGGTCCTGGGATCAAGCCCCATGTCGGGCTTCCTGCTCAGCAGGGAGTCTGCTTCTCCCTCTCTCTCTCTGCCCCCCTGTGCTCTGTCTCTCACTTGTGTTCTATCTCAAATAAATAAATAAAATCTTAAAAAAAAAAAGACTATAAGAGATGAGGAAAGATACTATATAATAATTAAAGGGTCTACCCAACATGAAGATCTAACAATTGTAAATATTTATGCCCTTAACATGAGAGCAACCAATTATATAAGCCAATTAATAACAAAATCAAAGAAACACATCAACAATAATACAATAATAATAGGGGACTTTAACACTACCCTTACTGAAATGGACAGGTCATCTAAGGAAAAGATCAACAAGGAAATAAGGGCTTTAAATGACACACTGGACCAGATGGACTTCACAGATATATTCAGAATATTCCATCCCAAAGCAACAAAATATATATTCTTCCCTAGTGCATATGGAACATTCTCCAGAGTAGATTACATCCTGGGTCACACATCAGATCTCAACTGGTAACAAAAGATTGGGATCTTCCCTGCATATTTTCAGACCACAATGTTTTAAAACTCGAACTCAGTCACAAGAGGAAAGTTGGAAAGAACTCAAATACATGGAGGCTAAGAACATCCTACTAAAGAATGAATGGGTCAACCAGGAAATTAAAGAAGAATTTAAAAAATTCATGGAAACAAATGAAAATGAAAACAACTGTTCAAAATCTATAGGATGCAGCAAAGGCAGTCAGTCCTAAGAGGAAAGTATATAGCAATACCAGCCTTTCTCAAAAAACAAGAAAGGTCTCATATACACAACTTAATCCTACACCTAAAGGAGCTGGAGAAAGAACAGCAAATAAAGCCTAAACCCAGCAGGAGAAGGGAAATAATAAAGATCAGAGCAAAAATCAATAAAATAGAAACCAAAAAAATAGAACAGATCAATGAAACTAGGAGCTTGTTTTTTGAAAGAATTAATAAGATTGATAAACCCCTGGCCAGACTTATCAAAAGAGAAAGGACTTAAATAAATAAAATAATGAATGAAAGAGGAGAGATCACAACCAACACCAAAGAAATACAAACAATATATAAGAACATATTATGAGCAACTCTATGCCATCAAATTAGACAATATGGAAGAAATGGATGCATTCCTAAAGATGTATAATCTCCCAAAACTGAACCAGGAAGAAATACCTGAACAGACCCATAACCAGCAAGGAAATTGAAGCAGTAATCAAAAATCTCCCCAAAAACAAGAGCCCAGGGCCAGATGGCATCCCAGGGGAATTCTACCAAACATTTAAAGAAGAATTAATACTTATTCTTCTGAAACTGTTCCAAAAACTAGAAATGGAAGGAAAACTTCCAAACTCATTTTATGAGGCCAGCATTACCTTGATCCCAAAACCGACAAAGACCCCACCAAGAAGGAGAATTACAGACCAATATCCCTGATGAACATGGATGCAAAAATTCTCACCACGATACTACCAATAGGATCCAACAGTACATTAAAAGGATTATTCACCACAACCAAGTGGGATTTATTCCTTGGCTGTAAGGTTGGTTCAACATCTGCAAATCAATGTGATACACTACATTAATAAAAGAAAGAACAAAACCATATGATCCTCTCAATAGATGCAGAAAAAGCACTTGGTAAAGTAAAGCATCCTTTCTTGTTTAAAACTCTTCACAGTGTAGGGATTGAGGGAGCATAACTCAATATCATAAAAGCCATCTATGAAAAGCCCACAATGAATATCATTTTCAAAGGAGAAAAACTGAGAGCTTTTCCCCTAAGGTCAGGAACACGGCAGAGATGTCCACTATCTCCACTGCTATTCAACATAGTACTAGAAGTCCTAGCCTCAGCAATCAGACAACAAAAAGAAATAAAAGGCATCTATATTGGCAAAGAAGAAGTCAAACTCTTACTCTTTGCAGATGATATGATACTCTATGTGCCAAACCCAAAAGACTTCACCCCAAAACTCCTAGAACTCATACAGGAATTCAGTAAAGTGACAGGATATAAAATCAAGGCACAGAAATCAGCTGCAGTTCTATACACCAACAATGAGACAGAAGAAAGAGAAATTAAGGAGTAGATCCCATTTACAATTACATCAAAAACCATAAGATACCTAGGAATAAATCTAACCAAAGAGGCAAAGTATCTGTACTCAGAAAACTATAGAACACTCATGAAAGAAATTGAGGAAGACACAAAGAAATGGAAAAACATTCCATGCTCATGGATTGGAAGAACAAATATTGTGAAAATGTCTATGCTACCTAGAGCAATCTAAACATTCAATGCAATCCCTATCAAAATACCATCAACTTCTTTCACAGAAATGGAACAAATAATCCTAAAATGTGTATGGAACCAGAAAAGACCCCACATAGGCAGATGAATATTGAAAAAGAAGAGCAAAGCTGGTGGCATCACAATTCTGTACTTCAAGCTCTATTCCAAAGCTGTAATCCTCAAGACAGTATCGTACCAGCACAAAAACAGACACATAGATCAATGGAACAGAACAGAGAGCCCAGAAATGGACCCTCAACTCTATGGTCAACTAATCTTCGACAAAGCAGGAAAGAATGTCCAATGGAAAAAAGACTGTCTTTTCAACAAATGGTGTTGGGAAAATTGGACAGCCACATGCAGAAGAATGAAACTGGACAATTTCCTGACACTGCACACAAAAATAGACTCAAAATAGATGAAAGACCTAAATGTGAGACAGGAATCCACTAAAATCCTTAAGGAGAACACAGGTAGCAACCTCTTCGACCTCAGCCGCAGCAACTTCTTCCTAGAAACATTGCCAAAAGCAAGGGAAACAAGGGCAAAAATGAATTACTGGGACTTCATCAAGATAGAAAGCTTTTGCACAGCAAAGGAAACAGTGAACAAAACCAGAAGACAAGTGACAGGATGGGAGAAGATATTTGAAAATGACATATCAGATAAGGAGCTAGTATTCAAAATCTATAAAGAACTTATCAAACTCAATACCCAAAGAATAATCCAATCAAGAAAGAGCAGAAGACGTGAACAAACATTTCTCCAAAGAAGACATCCAAATGGCCAACAGACACATGAAAAAGTGTTCAACATCACTCAGCATCAGGGAAATATAAATCAAAGCCACAATGAGATACCACCTCACACCAGTTAGAATGGCTAAAATTAACAAGATGCAAAGATGCGGAGAAAGGGGAACCCTCCTACACTCTTGGTGGGAAGGCAAGCTGGTGCAGCCACCCTGGAAAACAGTATGGAGGTTCCTCAAAAAGTTGAAAACAGATCTACCCTATGACCCAGCAATTACGCTACTGGATATTTACCCCAAAGATACAAATGTAGTGATCCAAAGGGGCACGTGCACCCCATTTATAGCAGCAATGTCCACAATAGCCAAACTATGGAAAGAGCTTAGATGTCCATTGATAGATGAATGGATAAAGATATGGTATAAATATAATGGAATATTATGCAGCCATAAAAAATGAAATCTTGCTGTTTGCAACGACGTGGATGGAACTAGAGGGTATTAAGCTAAGGGAAATAGTCAATCAGAGAAAGACAATTATCATATGATCTCACTGATATGTGGAATTTGAGAAACAAGGCAAAGGATCATAGAGGAAGAGAGGAAAAAATGAAACAAGACAAAACCAAAGAGGGAGACAAACCATAAGACTCTTAATCTCAGGAAACTGAGAGGAGGGTTGCTGGAGTGGAGGGTGATGGGAGGGAGAGGGAGGCTGGGTGATGGACATTGGGGAGGGTATGTACTATGGTGAGTGCTGTGAATTGTGTAAGAGTGATGAATCACATATCTGTACCCCTGAAACAAATTATAAATTATATGTTAATAAAAAAATAAAAAAAACCTTCGTACATCAATTTATTGTATTTATATATATCAAATATTATGTTTATTATTTTTGTAGAGTCTAGGCCAGTTGATACAATGCACCAAATCTAGATTATAAACAGCACTGATAGTTATCTTCTTGTATATGTTTCTTAATAAATGAATAATAAAGAGTTTCCCTAATAATAGTTCTATAGGTTCACAGGCTATACAAATGTTCACCCTCATATGATAATGGAAGTTATTTTCTGAAGTGTTTGTAACAATTTATACTCTCACCAATAGTTTGAGATACAGAATATTTAATAAATCTTGTCAGACTTCGTATTTTTTGCCACTGTAAAATTTAATTTGTCACTGAAGTAGGTATATAATAGTATCTCACTATGGTCTTCATTTGAAATTCCCAAATTACGAGTGCTTAAACATCTTTCAAATTTACACTGGGATTTATGTTTCCTCTTCTTTGAAATGCCTGGTCATGCCTTTCCTCTTTTGTTTTCTATTGGGTTGTCTTTTTTTTTTTTTAATTTGTGAATCCTTATATCTCTTGGATGTATGTTATAAATATCTTCTAGTTCGTAGCTTGCTTCTTCTTCTGTAAGGTATCTTTTGATAAACAGATTCTCTTAATCTTAAGGTATGTGAACTTACCCATCTTTTATTTTATGGTTAGCACTTCTTGCTTCTTATGTAAGAAACTTTTCCCTACTTGAAGGAATGAAGATATTCCCTGCATTTTTTTTTTTTTTTTTTGCTAAAGGTTTAAAAATTTTAGCTTCTATATTTAAGTCTAAATTAATCTAGAAATGATTTTACTTGATGATGTGAGGTAGGGGTTCCACTTTTACCTTTTTCTGTCTACATAACCAGTTGCCTCAACATCATTAATTGGATAGACTTCCTTTTCTCCAGGGATCTTCAATGGCATCTCTGTTATTTATTAAGTGTTTTTATATGCACGTGTTTATGTTTCTTAAAGACTTATTTATTTAGTTGGGGGAGGGGGAGAAATCTCAAGCAGACTCCCTACTGAGCATGGAGCCCGATTCAGGTCTCCATCTCAGGACCCTGCGATCATGACCTAAGCTGAAATCAAAAGCCAGACACTTAACTGACTGGGCCACCCAGGTGCCCCACACGTGTTTATTTTAAAGCTCTATATAATGTTCCATTGGTTTCTTTGGTTAGCTCTACCAATACCACACTGTCCTAATTACGACAGAGTTAAAATAAATCTTGATACTGGAAAAGAAGTCTTTTCTGCGTTTTTCTTCAGACCTGTTGTGGTTATTCTTGATCCACCGCCCTTCCCCATAAAATTTAGAATCAACTGGTAAAGTTCCATAACAATTCCTGTTAGGATTTTATTCAAACTACATTGAATCCATAAATCACTTTAGGAAAAACTGACATCTCTACAATATTGACTCCTCCCATTCCAGAATACAGTACATATCTCCCATATAATTTTGTCATTTTAAATTATGCTAGCATAAAGTTTTATGGTTTTTCTATATACAGATCTTCCACATTTGCTAGGCTTACTCCTATGTACTGTATGGTTTTTGTTAATATTGTACACAGTATTTTCTAAATGAGTTTGAACTCTATGGTCCTGGTGTATAGACAAGCACTTCATTTTTAACAGCTTTATTGAGTTACTACAATTAATTTTTGTATGTTCATCTTAATATCAGCTATCTTGTTAAAATTTTTATTATATCTAGTAATTTTCTATAGATTCTTTGAAGTTTTCTTTGTAGATAATTGTATCATACGAAATTCTAAGTCTATCTTTTTCCAATCTTTACATCTTTATCTTTCCTTGGGTAAGACCTCTAATACAATTTTAAATAGAAGCAGAAATAATGGACATCCTTGTCTTCTATTTGAATTTAACAAATAGGTCTAACATTTCACCATTCAGAACATTTACTGTAGGCTTCTAGAATTTTTATCAAGTTAAGCTAGAAAATAAAGGAACTTATCTAATAGAGAAAGAATGATACCAATTCTCTGATACTGTTGAGGCTTGCTTAATGGCCCAATATGTTGTCAAAAAGATTCCAAATGTGCTTTGAAAAAATATATTCTGATTTTTTTTAATGTTTTCTTTAAATATTGAGCTGTTAAGTTCATAAAATCAGCATGTTAATAGTCAACTATATGCTTAGTAATTTTGCTTGTTCTATCATTAAATGCATGAGCAGTGAGCAATTCTCTCACTTTGATGGAGGATTTGTCAACTCTTCACTGTAATTATATTAATTTTGCTTTATACATTTTAAGGTTAATTTATTTCATGCCCACGAGTTTAAAATCTTAGTGATTTGAAACTTTTGTCATTAAAAATATCTGTATCCTTGATAACACTTTTTGCCTTATAATCTATTCTGTCTTATATTAATAGGACTTATCTTTAATAAATATTTGTCTAGTAAATCTTTTCTCATTTTTAATTAAAATCTTCCATAGCTTTTTGTTTTAGATATGTCTTTTCAAGCATCTGAAAGTTCTTTTTAAAGCCAATCAGAAAATCTGTTTACTTGAAAAGTTTAGACTACTTGCACTTATTTTGATTATAAATGGTTCTATCATCTTACTTTTTGATTTCTAGCTCCCTTACAGTTTTTTTAATATATGTGGTATATAAAAAGCGATTTTTACACGTACATATGTTTTTGTATATGTAGATATGAATGTATGTGTATGAGCATATACGTGTGCGTGCATGTTATGTGTGTGGGACATATTTTTGGCATTAGAGGAGTTTGGTTTTGTTTAATTGTTTTCTTCTTCTGGTTTGGAATTCATACATCCTAATACTATCCTTTTAGCTCTTGCTCTTGATATTTTACTATCGTCTTTAACTTAAGTTCTAAAGTAGGATAATACCTTAAAGAAGAAAGAGGACATTAGAAAACTTTGTGATCATATCCCTCTGACTTAAATGCTATTATTAGCCAGTTTTTTAATACTGTCTTTTTATAAAGTGTAAAAAGATATTATCATTTTATACAGAAACTTTCGATTTACATACATCCTTAGGATTTTCTTTAACCATTACGTCTTATATTTCAGGTCATTTTTTTCTGAATTATTTCCTTTCTTTCTATTTACCCTTTAGAAAATCCTTTATTATAAATCTATCCAGCAGTAAACCCTTACTGCTTTTGTTTATCTGAAAATGTTCTAAATTTTGAGAATAGACATTTGTATGCTAGGTACACAATTCTAGATTGAAATTTCCTTTCTCTTAGAAGTTTAAAGTTATTATTCTAGTGTCCTCTGGCTTCCAATATTACTACTGAGAAATCTGCTGGCCCAAAGCTTTGTCTTCTACGTACAGAGCATTGCGGCTATTGGCCAGCCTGATCCTCTACTGAGTGCCTGCTATTATTGTTCCCATCTCTGGTTTTGATTCATGGTTTGTTCCTTTTCTGGGGAGTGTCTCCCATTTCCTCAAAGTCTAGAAATACATCAACAAGTATATATTTTTTAATCTAGGATCTAGCTGGTTTGAGGTCGAAGGGGCCCCCAGAGTATCTAGTTTGCCCTCTGGCTGAAAGCAACACAAACAGGGTTTTTTTGTTTGTTTGGTTGGGTTTTTTTTACTGCAAGACTTCTCAAGTTTTTAATATCCCAGCCTAAATTACAACCATCTAAAAGGGGGATATGATGTCCAGCTCTGCCCAAACTTACTTGACCAAAGCTTCTTCCAGAACTAGTCTTCCACAAAATGGAATTTGAGAAGAGTCCTGCTCTACAGCTTCTTTAAGATTTTTTTTTTTTTTTTTTGCCTCAACACAAAGAAAAAAAATTCAAATGAAGAATTATCTTCAGGGGGGTGCCTAGGTGGCTCAGTGGGTTAAAGCCGCTGCCTTTGCTCAGGTCATGATCTCAGGGGCCTGGGACTGAGTCCCACATGGGGTTCTCTGCTCAGCAGGGGGCCTGCTTCCCCCCTCTCTCTCTGCCTACCTCTCTGCCTACTTTTGATCTCTTTCTCTGCCAAATAAAATAAATAAAATCTTAAAAAAAGAAAAAAAAAAAAGAATTATCTTCAGGGCGCCTGGGTGGCTCAGTCATTAAGCTGCTGCCTTCGGCTCAGATCATGATCCCAGGGTTCTGGGATCAAGCCCCGCCTCAGGATCCCTGCTCAGCAGGAAGCCTGCTTCTCCCTCTCCCACTCCTCCTGCTTGTGTTCCCTCTCTCCTTGCGGTCTCTCTCTCCTCTCTCTCTGTCAAATAAATAAATAAAATCTTTAAATTAAAAAAAAAAGAATTATCTTCAATACTCCTATTCTACCCAAACAAACCCATACCAAGGCTAAAATAATAATAATCAGCCTCTACAATATGTCAGGCTGTGCGAGACACAAGAAATGTATTTAAAAAATAGTAACGATAACACACAATTTCTGTCTTCAAGGTGTTCAGACAAGGGAACTAAATAAAATACATTTTGGCAAATGTTCCACTAGCAGTTTGAACTAGTTTCTCAGCAACTGTCTCTCTTAGACTATGACAAACTGTCTTTGTTTCTTTTTTAAATACACATAAATTTAAACGTATCTTGTTTGATAATTGTGGGTTAACTGGGCACCTCTAGAAAATAAAGACTGGAAACCTAGTGTTATAACCAGGGCTCAGGAACATTGTACCATATTGTACCTACTTTGGGCTGTAAACTAAATCATAGTTTTTTTTAACTGCTGCCAAATCTGTTATTCCAATTTTCAGAAATTCACACTATTCTAAGCCTAGGAATATCAAAACTGTTTCTTTGAAGTCAGAAATCTCTCTACTTTTTACAAGTTCACTGAAAGTATTTTACTTTAAACTGTGATAATCTCATGTCATTAAACAGTTTCAACTCTTCTGTATAATTTTGTGTATGTAAATACGAATGAAAAATATATTTACAGACACCAAAATAAATGAAAAGTGGACTTTATCATTTCCCATTATTCAAATTTAAGATCTATACTCGCCTTTCCTAGTGGACAAAATCTCTAATGGCCGATGGACTCTTCTCACAAGGAATAGCTCCCAAGGATGTAGTGACTATGTTGACTAGATACATACTTAGCTGTGAAGTCCCTCAGTTTTCAACTCCTTACCACAGGGCAAGTTGAGAGGAACAAGCAGATTTTCATCATAAAATCATTACCTATTCCCCCTCCTTTCTTGTATTTTACTTTTCTCTCCTTGCTATCGCCCACTCCCAATCATATGCAGTTGAAGACAGGGACTGGAATTTTGGATCACTTAAAAATGTATAAAAAGAAAGACAGGATGAAATAATCCACAAAATATTAACTAATCAACAAATTAACAAATATATGTAGAGAGATCCATTCTTGTTAGTTTTCAAAGACAGGTATATTTTTAAAATCAGAAATTTTCTATAAAAAGAGCAGAGATTTGTTGCATTGTTGTTTTAAGTATACAGTATAATTGCCCAGTGCCAGCAAAGCTGCAGAGAATTAGGTCCTGATGGACATTGCTAATAGCAGTGTAAATTAAAATAGTTTGGCAATTTAATCAGTAGTTTTTAAAGTGTTTGTATTCTTTAACCTAATATTTGCATTACAGAGATTCAATTCTACAGAAATAATCTAAAAAGCAGAGTTTTCATGCAAAGATGTAATCAAGAATGTCCTTTTTTTAAATTGTAAAATTAAGAAAAAATAGAAAACTACAAAAAGAAAAGAGAATTGTATAAAATTACATATATCCACTCAGTAACACATTGCCATTATGAAGATACTTACATTGATTATATAATAAAACGGTGAATTATGGTAAGTGGTGGGAAAAGCAGCAAGACATAAAACTGTACATGCTAAAAGAGTACAAGATTATTATCACTTTTTTAAGTGACTAAAAAGAAATATGGCAAAATAGGAAAAGAAGAATGAAGGATATTTGCTCTTAGTTTTCTTTCTAAGGAATTCTAAAAATTTTTCTATTAAAAGAACTTACTATTTCTGAAAATCAGAAGTTTATGGTATAAAAAGTTTACTAATATCTTATCCACCACTTCTTCTTGTTCTCCATTATGTTCCCCATTATGGTTATCATCCCTTTTTCCCTCCACCTTTCCCAAAACCAAAGTAAAACTTATAGTTCTCTTTGTTAACGTGGAGAGGTGTATTCCTCCTATAACTATCCAGTTGGCTAACGTCTAAAACAATACCCTAATGGAGAGAATAGATAAGTTTTACCTTATTTCCTTCTTCTTTGAATTGGGGATTGATTATTTTTACGAAAGAATAAAACAGCTGACGAATTCTGGAATCACCAATAAATGCAATATGTTTATCTACAAGACAGTTCTTTGCTTCACTGAAATCAACAAAGAAACATTAATTACAATAAGTAAAATCAGCATGTTGGCATTTCAAAGCACATAGTTTGTGAAGTAGTATAGGATTATCATACACACGGTTACGTTGCTTTAGAGATAGGTGGCCAGGTTTGTTTAACCAACCAGCCCGTGGATGATAAACTAACTCTACAATGATCAATAATTACAATCCTCATTTATTAAGTGTTTAAGAGGTACTCTAAGTATATTAAGTGCTTTATATCTATTATCTCAGAATAATTCCATGTGGTAGCTATTCAAGCCCTAAAGCTAGAGTCCTTCACTTATAGGCTACTTACTGCCTTGGGCCTGATTCTCTCTCGCCTGAGATAAAGAAGCTTGAACAATTTATGTTCCTAATGCTTTTGGCAGGAATCTTCATTGGGGCTCATCCCCACCTCCACCCCCACCCCCCACTCTGTCAGCAATTCTCTACCATCATAGAGAGAAGTACCATATAGTATTTTCTTTCCTTCACCAATCCCTCTCCACTATATATTAAGACCCATCCTAGAAAAGAAAACAAGCAACAAAATGAAGAAACCTTACCTGATTTTGTATTTATGCATCATACAACTGTGAGGCTGCCAAACTTTCTCTCCAAGAAATCTGCCACTTGAGAGAAGGTATTCACATGAATCATTGCCTGTAATAGTTCAACAAACAGTGTTGTAAACAATAGTCATATTTTTATACGTTGATTATCTGACCTCATGCAAGCTCTTTGAGATGAGAAAGTACAAAGTTTTCTACGCTTCACTATACCTTCTAGATGGATATTACTCATCCATGAGAAGCACAGTAAGTATCAAGACATTAACATTCAAGAGGATAAGAGCCACTAATGACAGATGCTTCACTGTAGAAGGGAGTCCTAATTTTTAAATGCTATAGTCACTGTTTTGGCAGTTCCTTCTGCTTCAGGTCTTTTTCTAGAGACATGATCACAAACTCAAACTGGCCCGTATATCTGTTTACCACTCCTAGTTGAAAAAGAAAAGTTTAAGGAATAAAAGAGAAGACTTTGGAAATGGCTTCTAATCCAACTATTACAATGTATAATGCATTTGCACAACTGGAAATGCAGTAACGAAGATATTTTATATAAACCTACTCCCTGATTTTCACAACATCCCTGTGAGGAAGTATGCTAGCCCTATTCAGTAAACGTGCAAACAGAAGATTTATTCAAGAACTTCTTATTGAGCTTACTAAAATTCCACTCTGTTATAATTTACAAAAGTAAGACTTAAAACTGTGTTAGCTACATGGTGTCTGAAGGTACATGGTATCAGTATCAATAACAAATACAGATTTCAGAGTTATTAACATTCAGCCTCTTTACTTCTCTTGATGTTCTTGCCTTCCTTTTCGATCATCAGCCAACTCCTCCCAGTTTGGTTGAGGCTGTCATGGTTTCATAGAGAAAGTTCCACACCTGGGAAACCCCTTGGTCTTGTATAAATGGGAGAGATGGTCCCCCTATTTCCTTTGGCCATTTTATTAGACATTAGCTTACATGACTCAGGAGTTTAAAAGGGAGTTGGAGGCATTAAAAAAGTCCAAATATGTCAAATGGATAAGGGAAAAACGAGATATTTAGAAAAGCCATGGGGGTTACAATAAAATATACGTATTATTTAAATTACTCTCTAGTTCTTTATTACCAGTCACAAATAGTTAAGGTCAGGAGAGAGGAACACTACGGCACAAAAATGGTACTGAACCATTTAGGGTGAGGATAGAGAACAGCCAACAATGTTTAAAGTAGAAGAACACATATCTTTTCACAGCTGGTTATCCATTTATCTGGCCAACTTACAGATAAAAGGTGATACAAATACAAGATAGGTATGTATAAATAATGAAGGTGCTGTTATTTCAGTGTCATAAATTCTAAAATAGAACAGGAAGAAAAAGTGAAAATCCTGCATTGTTGTGCTGGTAGAAAACTGGATAGGGAAAGCAAAAATATCAATTATTAAAATTTTGCAATTATATATGTAGCCTGCGCAGGTTTTTTTTTTTTTTTTTGGTATTTCAAAGATTTTTTAATAACATCTCTCTAAGGAAACGATAAATAATCAGTTCTTAATTCTTTCCAATTATTAAAAACTAATTCTAGTTCTAAAAAACAAAATTAAGATACATAAATAATCAAGTAGGAGTAAAGAAAGGACTATAAGAACACACAATTAAGTTATTTTTCTAAGAACATCCTTCTGCTTCATTCTTTTATAATGGTTCTATACTAAGATCCTATTAAAAACCTAGTAAATCTTTAAATTAGAATGAAAATTCCATATTTATAGCATTTCTAACTCTTTAAGTACATCTATAAACCAAGCAAAAAGTTAATAACATCTATTTTCTAAAAAACTTAAAAGAAGTTGCAAATAACTAGGTATTAATTCTGTGGACTTTTTCTTCCTTTTCTTCCTTCTATCTCCCTTCCTTTTGTAGTTATTTGATTTTTGTTTTTTAATAGAACTTGAAACAGAAACACACCTTCAGTATGTGAGATTATGTTGTTAAGTATCTACAGGGTTTTCAATATGGTTTTATGAAGATGGAAGTACAATACCAACATCTTAAAATAACCATCTTTTCTCTACCAGAAAATGTGTTTAAAAATACAAAGTTCTGGGGTGCCTGAGTGACTCAGTGGGTTAAAGCCTCTGCCTTCGGCTCAGGTCATGATCTCAGGGTCCCAGGATGGAGCCCCGCATTGGGCTCTCTGCTCAGCAGGGAGCCTGCTCCCCTCCCCCCTCTCTGCCTGCCTCTCTGCCTACTTGTGATCTCTCTCTCTGTCAAAAAAAATCTAAAAAAAAAAAAAAAAAAGCAAAGTTCTTTGTTTCCCTCACTACTACTACTCATACATTGTTTTTTAGTAGTTCAGCCAGTGGGAAAAAACAGCTCTAGACTGATGAATCCATATTGCTCCCCTCCCCAAACAGATTTGGAGTTGCCATTAACCAAAAGGCACTATAAACATCGTATTTTAGAAACCACCGGTCTTGGGACGCCTGGGTGGCTCAGTCAGTTAAGCATCTGCCTTTGGCTCAGGTCGTGATCCCAGGGTTCTGGGATTGAGTCCCGCATCGGTTTCCTCAGCGAGGAGCCTGCTTCTCCCTCGGCCTGCTGCTTCCCTGCTTGTGTTCTCACTCTCTCTCTCTCTGACAAGTAAATAAATAAAATCTTAAAAAAAAAGAAAAGAAAGAAGGAAAGAAAGAAACTACTGGTCTTCCAGTTTCTTCCAGGAAAGAAACTTTTAATTTGCTAATGAATGCTAGTTGATGATGATGCTTCTTAATATATTTTATGACGCAAAGTTTTTTTAGTAATCCTTGTATCTGAAATCGATAGCCTCTGTATCATATTGGCTGAGGTTCCATCGGAGGACAGAATTTGTATCAGCTATTTTAATAGAGAAAATCTAATATAAAGAACTGTTAGAAAAGTAAAAGAACTGCTAACTAGACAACCGAAAAGACAAGAGACTTTTCTTATACTTGTTTGAAAAATAATATCAATAGTGGTGATAATAACTACTATTTAATCTGATTGAAAATAAATTAACCTAATCTAAAAAAGAAAACTCCCACGAAACTCCATACTCTTAAACAAGTTCCCTTTTCCTGAGAGATATTTTTGGACCAAATCACTAAATGTAATCTAGATGTTAAAATAAGTTAAGTCCCACATCTTTATTATGTATACTAAGTATACATAAATATCTTCTGGCACATATTTCCCTTTCAATATCTACGCAGAAAAACCCCAAACAAAAGAAAACAAAAAATCCCAGTCATTATTTTCATTTGACTCATATAAGTTTGATAGCTAGTTTAAAACAACCAGTATGAGATGCAAGTTGCCAAGTGCTCAGATAACTCAAGCTAGAAACAATAAAAACAAAACAAAATACAAAAAACCACACACACACACACACACACACACACACACACACACACACAACTAAAGGGATAGAACTATCTACTTCAGCTATCTCCAATACTAAGATTATCTAAATGAATGGCTGTCTTCCTCTTCAGTCTATTATAACCATAAGCATTTTGGTTAGTCAATCTAAAGGCTCAGGTTTTTATGTATAATTTTTCTATAATAGAAAGATACTAAAAGCAAAATAAGTAAAAAGACAAACACATGTAAAAAAAAAAGCTGAAAAACAAAATAGAACAACTAAAGAAAACATCTTAACATGTGCTAAGTAAACCATAGCTTATATTTCCTTTTGAATAGAATACCTCTGGCATACTGCGCCCTTACACTGGCTGAATCATCCATCCTACCAAAGCTATCTATTTCTTACTACCAACCATGAAAATATCAGACCATAAAGTTTTTAACATGGTTTGTGGAATATTTTGTTTGCCTAAAATTCAGCAAGGTCACACTTTGGTCTGTATTGAAAATCACCTTTTACATTTTTCTTTTGACAAACTAGGAGTGCTTCTATTACAGGTGGTGTCATATAGATCAGAATCTTTCTGGCAAAGAGAGAAAAGGCTAAGAGACCAAGAGTTGCTTCTTTCTTACTTTAATTTCTAAAGCTTTGAACTCACTTTTCTCCCAAACATGCAATAATATTTAATATTTGCATTTAATATGCCTGGTGACAGAAAGGAATTAGATTTCAACAAAATTAAGGCATTTGAGACAAGTTTACTTTATCAATTAAAAAATTAAAATTTATCCAGATTGGAACTACCCTTAAGGCTATAGATACAGGCCTCTTGTCACAGAAATGATATTTTTAATCTGTAACTACAATATTAATGGACATTTTGTGATTTAGTAATGTTAGAGATTGAGAAAATTCAGAAAAATACAGTTTATAGGATTATTATTTGAAATGTCATTCTACTATTTATGTGAAAGTAATATTAATAAAAAAAACCCTCTATCTTCTAAAGTTGAAATCAGAACATATTATTAGAACATGAAATTCAATGAAAACCAAAAGAACCAAATGAAAGGAGAAAAGAAGAAGGAAATAAGGACTTTGAAAATCTATTTATCCAGTTATTGTTTATGGAGTTCCTTCGGTATGTTAAGCTTGGATGATTTAAAGATGAATAAAATACCCTTGGAAGCTCATAGTTTGTGTGGGGAAGATGGATACAAATTACTATGATACAACGTAAGTACATACTAATTGCCATAGAAACACTAAATTCCTAATTCTTATTTCTGTGGTGGTGACATTTGAATCAGACCCTGAAAGAAAAACCTGTACTTTCTTTTAAGAAGAGAGGTCACTGCAGGCAGAGAAAATTAGGTATCTGTGAGATACGTAAAAGGGCAAAGCATATTGAGACTGTGAGCCTGGAGTTTAGAAAGAAGTGAAAAGATAAACATAGGTAATAAAAAGTAAGCTGGTCAGATTTTGAAGTTTTACACATTCAACTTTTAGAAAATCATTTTACTTGAAAAAAAAAAAAAAAAAGGAAAACTCTTGACTGGTACCATGAGGCTGAATTAGTGTTTCTAAATGATTTAATCCATGTCCCTCTGAAAAATGCTTTCTCACTCCATCTTCTATACATCACCACTGTCTAAGGAGCTCTGAGAAAGGCAGTCTATAACCTAATGGCATGAGGCAGACTAACTGGGTTGTAAATCCTAGCTCAATCACTGACTAATTGTGTGTCCTTAGGCAATTTACCTCTCATGCCTCATCTTTAAAATGTAAATAATACCGTAATTCGCTGGATCTAAGACCACTGATTATAAGACACATCGTTATTTTATGTAACACTAGGAAAAAATGTTACCAATTAAACTTTGACATGCAATAAAATTTTAAAAATTTGTACCGATTACAGAGATGTCAAAAATGGGTGGGGGGAGGATGAAATATGGTAATTTTATCTACCTCACAGAATAGTTGTAAAGACAAAAGGACTTCAAACATGTAAAACCTTTAGTAGAGTAGCACCTGGCATACAATAAGTACTCAAAGTTCGCACATAGTGTTTGCCAAGCTTTACTTTCTGCAGTATGTAATTCTTCCTTTCCTTTTGATAGTTTGTAAAGCAAGAGATACTGAAGATGGGTATTCAAACTGCATTCACTCTACCTTGCCTGAGGCGTCCACACACCCACACACTGGAGATTTTAACATAAAGCATCTAACGTATCTAATGTAAAGTTCTTTCTTATTCTAAAGATTTATGATACTGTGATTCAAGTGTAGAGTTATCTTTGTGTGAAGAACATTACATCTTGCTCCGTTTGACTCCGCCAAAGCAGGAGGAGGTCTAAAAACTTCTTGGTGGGATCATTATTTTTCCCAGTCTCTGGCTCAAGTTCTTGACATTCAGTCTGGGCAAGTACACACACCAGGTGTACTGCTTCACACTGAAGACACTGAAGCACCTATGGAAGCGATGACTAGCTTCTGGCGGAGGCTTTATAAACAACCCCAGATTGCTATACTGACTCATAAAGTTCCATCTGACATTCTGTTTTCCCAGCTGATGACAGATCTTGAAAGGATGAAATACAGAATCTAACTATAATAATTAGTACCCAAGCTTATCGAAAGACAAAAGCACAATATAAAAAGAAAAGGAGGGGGACCAGATATTTACCTTTAGCACTGTAGCACCACAGTAATAATATTTATCTTCACTATCTTCACATAGGCAAAATCGAGTTGGGTTACTGTCATCTTATACCAAACTAACATAAAATGATTAACAGTAGTTAGGAAATTTTCTTCAAAAAAACCCACGAATTAATGCATCAACATTGCTAGTTTCACTTTACATATGAAAGTGACTTCTGTTAGATCCACCCAGGATGAACCAAAGCCCAGCCAGATCTAAGGCTGTGACCTATAGGACGGTGAAAGAGGAAGGCCAAAGGGTATAAAGAATTTATCTTTTAAAATCGATTCAGTGCATTTATATAGAGATATTCATCCAGTATGGTACCAGAGTAAAGATTTTTTAATCCTCAAGAATTGGAGAAAAAAAAAGTAGCAAAACTGCTCAAAATATCCTACACTTTGAAAGAGCTCCTGGGATGGGAACAGAGCTGTTTCCAATACCCTATTTACTGGATATTTTGCCAAAGTGGGTGCGAAGTTAAATGGAACAGCGTTAAATGTGCACCTGTCCATTACACATTACCTCTTGACCAATTAATCTCATAGTCACCCAGAGCTGTCCAGATAATGGCTTCGATAATACTAAGAGCCAAAAATAAAAGATCCTATCATTATTAATTTCCCTCAGCTTGTCAGCCTCCCTGCTAGTGGCATTTTAACAGAGAAAATTTAAAATAAAAAAAATCAATCAACAAGGACAAGTAAATATTCCTTGATTACTGAAAGATAATTCATTCTGAAATAAGGTCATATTTCCTTTTACTCTTTACACCAATTTCAAAACCCACATGGAAGGCCTCCTTTCAAACTGCTTCCAACGTAACTTCCTTGCCCACCTCGACTCCTGTCAACCTATAACTTTTCTATCTGCCCCAGTGCCTTTACTTTGTAAAAACGGTGCAACCAGAACCCTTTAAACGTTCCTGAATCACAGAGGCTGGGTGACACCTCCTCTATTTGGCCAAGGGCATCTTTAGCCAGCTGTCGCCCCGAGCGGCAGAGGAAAATGGGGCGGCCCTTGCCGCTGTCCAACAACAGCTCGGCTCTGCAGTGCAGGGCAGAGGCCAGATTAAACAAAGGCCAAAAAGCCGGACCCCTAGGGCTCAGAGTCGACGACCCCAACTCTGGCAAAGGTGTCCCTGGCTCGGCGGCCTCCGCCTTCGGCGTCCCGGGATGGCCTCCGAGGTCCGAGGGTCCCACTGGGTGCACGCGAGGCCCGGGCCTGGCGCGACCCCCCAGCCCAGCTCGCGCAGGAGCCCGGACCCCGGGAGCAACTCGCGCCAGGCCCGGGTCGGCTGCCCGGACCGCAGCGCGGCGGCTCAGGGGCCCCAGGACGACCGGCCCTTCCCTAGGGGCGACCCGCACCAGGGTCGGCTCAGTCGGCCAGCGGCGCCCGGCCCGCAGCCGGGGCCACCTGGGGGCACGTGGGGGTACCGCCTTCCCCGCCGTCCCGGCGCGCGGGCTGGCGGGCGGGCGAACGCGTGAGCGTGGGCGTGTGTTGGGCGAGGGGGGCGGCCTCCAGCCGCCGCGTCGCCTCCTCCCCCGGCCGGCCCAGGCAGGGGGAGGGCCCGCTCACCTCGGTAGCGGCGGGAGGCGAGGTGGCACGCTGCGAGGAGCAGCACGGCCACCAGCGCCAGCACCTTGGCGCTCCTCACGCTGAAGTAGTGGTTGATCTCCCGCTTGCCCAGGTTGTAGGCCAGAGCCGCCATCTTGGTTCCTCCATGACAACAGTGCGCGGCGGAGCGGGGAAGGGGCGCCGCACAGGGGCAGCACTGGGGCTGCCGCCGCCGCAGCCAGGCGAGGAGCCGCCGCCAGCCCCCGCGGCCGCCACCCGCGCCTCCCGCCGGGGAGCCTGACCCCACCGCCGCGGCGCCCGAGGCCTCCACCTGCCCTTCCTCGGCCCTGGCCGGCTCGGCGGCTTTACCCCAGCCTCGCCACCCCGGCTCGGCAGTGCCGGTTCCCCAGGCGCCCTGGACGCCTGTCTCCTCCCCTTCCTCCTCCTCCCCTTTAGCCTCCTGCCTTAATAGCGGCTGCGCCTGCGAGGGGGGTCCGGATGCCCAGTGCTCCGGGGTCGCGGGCCCCAGACTGCTCTCCGGGGTCACCGGGTCATGGGCTCTGGCGGGCGGCGGCAGCGACAGGGACATGTGGATGTGAGTAGAGGGGACAAGGGGTCCACCCTAGCCCGAAAGCGAGCCCTGGGGCTTTCTCCTGTCTTTCTGGCCACTACCTGAGCCCAGGTTGGAGGAAACAGAACAACACTTAACCTTATTCTACTCTCCCCTTCCCCAACAGACCCTTTCCTAGCTTTCTACCGCCCCTAAACCTGCCCAGCTGAATGTGATATTCAGTCAGTCAGTCTGGCTGATCCTAGGGTGTTGAAATTGCTGATAGCCCTAGCGCCCAAACCACGAAGGAGACCAGTCAACTCTTAAACTTACTTTCTTGGCCCATTTCTCTTGAAACTTAAAAAAAGAAAAACCCTGAGTTGCCCAGTTCCAGTGGGCGAAGGTATACCGAAGTACAGAGTAGAAGGCACAGAATGAGCCTAGCTTGGTGTAGGTGTTGGGGAGAAAAGATCCTCACTCTTCGTTTGTATTAACGTAAGGATTGGCTAGGTGGATGCGCCAAACATTGAAAAGTGTGCTCATGACAATCATTCCTGCTCCTAAAGTTGGTTAATGTTTTGTGATTATCGATAAAGCAAGCATGCCTTCGCTTTTATTAAGCGTTTGTTATCCCTCACCCACCTTCTTTTTTTTTTTTTTCGGTTTCTCCCGTGCTGCCCTCCAGATGGAAATAGTTATTTACATTGCTTTTCTATCTCTTTGCCTTGTTTAAAGTGAGTCACTGGTTAGGTGGGGTGTTTTCAAGTATTCTTTACAACTTTCCCATTTAGCCATTCCTGAACTTGTGTTTATGAGCCCCTCTTAAAATTATAGAATGTTAGATTTGAAAGGACTATTGAGATCTTGTCATCCCAATTCTTTTCATCCAAAGGCTCTTTTTATTATGTTTTCATCCGTGGACTCCATATCTTGAAAGATTTTTGTCACTTAAATGAAATCACATACATCACTGTCATGGATGTAATGCTAATAAGCAATAAAGTTAAATAAGTGTACAAACACTAGGCACTGTTCCCTGGAAATGGTCGCTTAATTTTGGCTGTCACTCTACTGATCCAAGGTTGATCACATGCTGGAGGAATTAAATCAGATATTGTAAAATCCAGATAAGTAACTCTGCTACCAGCATATGGTCCGCCAATAACCTCCTAGCAATTTCTATGATGTCATCAACAGCAAATTAGAGTTTCTGATCAGCGTGTGATAACCAGTGTTAGCCCGCAGGGTTGATTTAATGCCTGCCAAAAGTAAAGAAACTTGACATTTTATTTAATTGCAATTTCCAGAAGGCTTTCTGAAACATTGTAAATAGCTTGTGGACTTCGTTCTTCCTTCCCCGTAGTTTAAAGCTAATCCCTCTCCTCTGCTCTAAATCTCTTCCCATCCCCCTTTCTTGGGGTGTTGATGACTCCATCAGTCATCCCTATGTCAATCATCCGCTCTGTGTCTTCTTTAAGCTCTCCCTCTCTCCTGGCTGTTTCCCTTCCACCACTAAGTTTCTCTTTTTAGTGAAATACATCCATGGACTCTCTGTTTGTGTGTGTTTACTTCTACATCTCTCTCTCTTTGACAAGTATCTAGAAAGAGTAATTGACTTTGAGGTCTCCACTGTCTCCATTCCCATTCTCCCTTCTAAATAACTCTCAAATATGCTGCCACCGCTGTATCCCCTTGCTGTTGCCTTGGTTAAGGCATGATTTCTTGCCTGAATTTCCTATTCCTTTAACTGCTATTCTTCCTCAATTCCGGCTCAAAAATCCAAACTTACTGCTTCTCTGCCATACTTCTAACCAGACAGAACTTTTCAAAGCTCAAATATGATGATGTTAAAAACTAGATAGTGGCTCCATGTTCATTTGCCTACCCCTAAACCATTCAGAATGTTTACTAATGCTCCACAGGTTACCTCACCCCCTAATAATCTGATAAAAAGAGAAATCATCTGATAGGAACTCTTTCAGCTGTGCATTACTTAAAAACAAAAGCAAAAACAGAAACAACTACTAAATTTATCCCTCTTCTTCTAACCAAATATCTATTTCTCATTTTACCACAGGAGGTCATGGGGATAAAGATGACAGGAAAAGGAGACGAAATGGACCAGCCAGAATAGTAGGCAGAGCACAATTTTGAGGTGAGAATCTTCTGGTATAAACTGTTTATGTTTCACTATATCCATTCATTAGTTTATATTGATCTAATTTTTTATTATGGTATAATTGACATCTAACATATTAATCTCAGGTGTGCAATGTAATGATTTGACATTTATATATGAAGTATTACAAAATGATCAGCACAATGATTCTAGCTAACATCAGTCACCATACATAATTACAAAGATTTCTTCTTGTGATGAAAACTTTTTTAAGATCTACTCTCTCAGCAATTTTGAAATACCCAATACAGTATTATTAACTATACTTCTTTTCTGATTTGAAAAATTCCTCCTTTCTCTTCTTAAAGCTTCCTCTTTCATCTGTCTTGGTGTATCACTATTTGAGAACTTGGTCTCATAAATTTCCCTTTTTTTTTTTCTCCCTTCTTTATTTCTATCTTCAATTTATCCCTCTTCACTGTTCACCCTACATATAAGCTCAAATATTTCCTATTTAAAACGCTTTCCTTAATTCACTACACAACTCTCTTCTCCCTATCAAACTTCTTGAAGGAACAATCTGTGATTACCCTCTTTTTCTTTCATTCTTTCTTTTCTTTTTTCTTTTCTTTCTTTTTTCTCTTTCCTTGTCTTTTTTCTTTTCTTTTTCTTTCTTTCTTCTACTACTTATTTTTAAGAACTTGAAAACTGACTTCTATTACTTTACTTAAACCACTTGTTCAAATGTCAACCACATCCTAAGTGACCAAATCCAATGTCTTTATCCTAGCTTTATCCTTCTTCCCTGAGCAGCATTGTTGGTATATTTGCTTTCTTAAAATCTTTTCTTTTTGACTTCTGTGACCCTACAGCCTTCTGTCTCTCTCCATTTTCATGCATCTCCAAGAAGAATCCTCTTGCTTTTTCAAATCCTTATATGTAAGTACTTTTCAGAGTTTTCTTGTTTGTTTACTTTTCTTGGGAAACCTAGGTTACAAGTTGGCTTCAACTATCACATTGGATCCCGCATGCAACTTAGATTCCTCTCATGTGCTGCAGACCTCGTTCGTATATCTCAGGGATAGCTTCACTGAGTATCTCCTGGTACCTTAGACTCAATGTGTTGGAAATCAGTTTTATTTTCCTTCGAAACCCATTCATTCTATTATGTTTACCATTTAGTTTACTGACACTACTGTCTTCAAGTCATGCCTGCTAATTTTTGACTCATCTTTCTCCTCTGCCTTATCTCAAGTATGGGTTTTCAGTTGGGTGTGTGATCACAGATGAGCCATTGGATAGTCAGAACAAAGTACTAAAACTTCTGTTTCTAGTGAATTCCTGTTAAAAATGATTTAAAAAGATAATTTAGGTGATAAAAACCAACTTCACTTAACACCTTATGAAATGGATAGCTCCTTTCACAGAATTGCAAAATGTGGTGGAAGGCAAGGAATTTTTATTGGATAAAAAATAAAGAACCAAGGAGGAGAAAAAGAGACAATATCTAATTGTCTGGTGTCACATAGTCAACTTTGTTTGGGATGAAAAGAAACAAGGAAATAAGTATACAGCCCAGAGCTAGCTTGACGTTTGCGTATTGGCTCACTGCATTTCTGGTTAAGTGGGGGCATTTACAGAGACACAAAAATCTAAGTTTTGATTTGCTGATATGGCATGCCTGGGCAGGAATGGCTTATCTTAGACCTAAGAAATTATTTCAATATTCCTAACTACAATAAAATAAGGTTTTATTACTATTTCATGTAAGTACTTCCCTGGTACTCTAACTTGGTCTATATGTACAGTCATGTCAGGTGCACATGGAGAGGCATCCTGAGGGAAGTGTGAGAATTCACATTTGTGAAGAGATCAGCAATGGCTCACTTATTTGTTGACTTTAAGCATATTGTACCTACGAGCCTAGCAAGTGGATTGACAAATTGTATGATCTACTTAAACTCACAAAATAGAAGATGACTTTAGAAATCCCTATGGTAAATGGGAATTGAAGATGATTCGAATTATAAAAGCACTAGCAAACAAGAATGTGTAGAATGGACTCTTCTGATAATAACAAGCTCTTCATCAACTACATTACTTGTTTTTTAAAAAAAGTATGCCTATTTATCATATACACACATATAGATATATCAGATATTTACATAGATTATATATCATCCATGACATTCATAGACATGAACAACTTAAATCTGTAAGAGATCAAAAAAATTTTGAAATTATCCAGATTATTCGAAATGAGAATTTACATTTGCTCATTGTAAACCACAGATCTTGCTATAAATCTGTGGTGCTTGGAGGTGAGTTACTACTAATACAAAGCCATGGAAATTAACAAGACATGTAGAAATTATGCATCCAAACATTAATTAAACCACTCTCTTTAAAAGCAAAAAAAGTTTGTGAGCACGTATGAATGTTTCAAATTACATGTATTAGTTTATTAGTAGAGCAGTACATTTTTTATAACTAAATAAACATGCATTACTTGGAGGGGTATATGCTCAAATTTTAACTAATACTGAGTGCACAAAAACCCGAAATCACTTACTTAGCGAATTACCCTATGCTGTTTATTCTGGCTTCCTCAGACTCTTTCCTTCTCCCAGAATGCTCCGGTTCAGGCTCCAACCTGATCATTGCAATAGGTTCCTACTGCTCCTTTCTCTAATACCTCACTTTTTCAGTCTGTCTCTTTTTTTTTTTTTTCCATTTTGCCTATTGCTGCTAGAGTTATTTGAGGCTTATATTTGGTCTTGTCATTTCCCTGCTTAAAACTTTGGGGGTTCCCTGTCAGTAAACAAAGAATTCTCAGCTTCATACATTGAGGATTGTCTGTGGTTTGGCCTAAGCCACCATGTCATCTATTTAGCTCTCATTTCCTTCAACCATGCTAATCTACAAGCCAGGAACATTATATATCTGTCACTTAGCTCCTCCTCTAACCTTTGTTTAAAATACTTTTTTCCCTGCCCCTCACATTCTACTTGTTTAAAACCTGTCTTCTTTTTTCCCTACTTCAGCTTTATTGAGGTATGATTGACAGAGACAGTTGTTTATATTTCTAGTGCTCAATGTGATGATTTGATCTATGTAGTCTGAAATGATTACCACAATCAGAAGGATTTTCTCCTTTAAATCCTGCGCCATTTCGCCTCTTCCATGAAGTAAGCCCATGGCTCCTTATGGGAATATAACTCTTTCCTTTCTCGGTTTTCTCATGGTACTTTGTTTCTGTCTGTGCTTAAGTATGCATCCAGCACAGGCACCCTCCAATCAGAACAGATATCTTCTTTGCTTGTGCAGATTGTGTATACTGGGAAATTATCAGCTCAGTCTTCTGGGATACATCCCACTGTGCTTTATAATCTATTTAGTTATTATGTTTATCTTTGTCTTCTTCATTCCCCTCCTAGATTTTATGCACTGGGGCACAGGGAGTTAGTACTTTTTGTATTTTGTAGAGAAAACTTGTGAAAGACTTAGAAACGGTCCAAGATATTGTGGTTGTCTTCAATGGAAAAGTGGGCATTGTCCAGATTATTTGATTCTATCGGGTCTCTGAATCTTTTATTGTCTTTGAGTTATTTTACATTGCTCTAAGTTATAGAATACTTATAGTAATGCAAATGATTTTTGTCCATAGAAATGCAAATTGTATCTCATTGGGATTCAGTTGATTATTGCTCTGTGGATATTGAGCAGTTTTGAAGTTTTACATTTGTTAAGCAAATTTATTTCGCCATTCCTAATGCCATATATGTGTGGTTCTTTTAATTCTCCTTTGAACCAATTGTAATATCTTCTGGTTCCTCCATTAATTAATTAAATAAAAACTTTGACACATGTTCATTTTATATCTGTGTGAAAGTCATGCTATATCTTCTTCTAAAAATTATCTTTTGATACATAAATATGCCTTGAACTTAATAAATATTAATGTTTCTTAAATCCAAATTAAAGGTCATTTAATGAAGAACACTGGAGAAAATTGAGACACTTTTCTTTTAAAAATTTTTGAGACTATGGGATAGATAAATATTTTCCAAACTGAATTTTGGCTTGTCTGGACAAGTGAATAATTTCCTATGGTAGATTTAAAACTTACTTTTATTACAGTGAATTTGAATATTGGCCTTTGGATTCTGTGATTAAGTTGAGCGTGCCCAAAACAAAACCCAAACATCCAATTTGTGTTTCCTTAAGTATTTAAAAACTGATATAAAAAAGAATAAGAAATTCTAAAATATTACTCAGTTACATTATGATATGTGTTTAGTTGCATTTTTTTTTAATGTGGAAGATTTCACCTTGAAAAAATTATACAGAAATCTTCTCAGTAATCATTTGGAAGTTGTATAAGGTAAAAGTTTCATATATGATATAACAGTCTTAAAGATAAGAAACACATCCTGAATGCGCCTTATGTTCACATCTATCCTTGTCTTCAGGTTGGGAAATGCATGAGAGGTAACCTCAGGTTTCTGGGGGTTCTTTTGTCTAAAGAACCTGCATACCCCAATTATCTTTTTCTCCCACTTTTCCAGCTTCTCTTCTATCTTCTTTCCTTCTGCTGCAATTGTAGTGTTTCCAAATGTCTGTACTTCTGAGAAAGCTCTTTCCTACCTATCCTTGGATTCTCATTCACTTTCCTGGTTTGGACAAGGGTAAAATCAGAGGAAATGAGAAAAAAGTGGACAGATTGGAGACAGACTTTAGAAGTAAAATAGACAGCACTTGGCGATGGATTGTATGTGGGAGATGAGGAGGGAGAACCGAGTGTGACTTCTGTTTCTGGCTTGAGCAACTAACTGGAGGCTTCAGGGATCATTTACTGACCTGGGGAGACTGAAGTGGCAACAAGCTTGGGAAAGATTATCATAACGCTGTTTTCAGTGTCTTCTTGTTTACACTGAAGTATGTTTAAAAATTAAAACCCAGAAAATACAGTACATACTAAATTTTCATGTGTGAAATTCTGCGGCACCCACCACTCTCAACACCATTTCTCTAGGGCAGAAAAAATGCGTCTCCCACTCCATTCCAAGTTGCACACTTTTTTTTTTCAGGTGAAATCAACATTTTTTGTGTAAATAGTTTTTAAATATAAAGGGGGAGAGGGATGGTAGTGTAACAATTATTTTGCCCTAGGTCTTCCTCAAAGGCTAAGACAAATTCTCCTTTCTGTAGAAGAGTTGTTTAAATTAGCTGGAAATTCACAGTTCACTGCTTTTTAAAAGGCACCCTGTCCCTCGGGGAAGGAGAATAGGAATATCTCCCACTGTTTCTAAGGTGAAGGATGTTAACCATTGATCGGATCAGAATGGAACAGCTTGATGGGGAGAAAAAAATACTAAACTACCTGCCTGATTTCACAGCCTTCTGGCCCAAATGGTACTGACATTTTCATTAAGCAGGTTAAGGAAAACAATAGAGGTTAATTAACTTAGTAGTGTTTCAGCTGAAATGGCCAAAACTGCCCTAGGCCTCAGGTAAGTCTAATGTTGTTAGTAGCATCTTGGCCTTCCACTTTACACTATATCACCTTTGAAGGCCTGTAAACAAATTAGAATCGCTTTTTGTGTGGGGCTGTGTAGCTCACAGGGATGTGTGAAAATGTATTAGGTAACGTCTGTAAAGCACTTTAAATGATTTATTCTTGAGCCAGTTTTTCCTAAGGGATACTTTGTCTCACACGCTTCTAATTGCCATCTAGCTAGATGATAAAGAGCAATCTTCAACTAAACACTTAGTGGGTTGCAGGAGATGACTCATAGATCTTTTACTCTATGCACACAGAACATATACTTACATTTCCCATCATGAAATTCTGCCTTTTTAACTATCATATTTTTCTTTTTGGTGACATTTAGATATCATTTTTGGTTTGCAGAAGTGGCAGGTCTAACTTTGTGGTCGTTAGGAAAAAAGTTTTTACTACGGGGGTAGAATAATGTAAAAAGAGCGTAGGTTTTGAAAGAATGTTCGGGGTTTGACACCTGGCTTCACCATTTACTAGCTAAATAATGTGGCAAATCATTTTGCCTGTTGAACTTCAACTTTCTTACTTGTAAAATGAAGATAATAATACCTATCACTCAAGGTTGTTTTTATGAGTAATGTATAGTTTTTGACACTTAGGTGATGCTCAGTAAAAGATTCTTTCTTCTTTCAAAGTTCATTGTCACTGGTAAATTCACAAGCAATTGTTCTTCAATTTGCTCTCTACCAGTCAATATCTACCACTTAAGGAATATGTCACAGAGACCGGGTGTTTAATAGAAAATAGTCGAGCGCAGACACATTCCTTTAGATGATAATTAAATAATACTTGATTTAATCTGTTAAGTGGTACCCCAGTATGTTATTGAAAGGTCCTGCCACCCACCTTTTTGCTTTATTTCCAAGTTTTAAATAATTTTGCTTAAAGATCTATTCTTTTGATCATAAATAACCTTTAGAGATTATTTTTGATCACACACACACATACACACACACGTCTGCTTTCATTATGTTTGTTTACACAGTTCAGCAAAAGGTATTAACTAACCATATGTGCCTCCTTGAGCATTCAATGTTGAGCAACTTTACAGGGCAAAAAACTAAATTCTGCTGAATAATTTCCTTAAGGGATATAGGATTCAGTCATTTAAAAGCATCTTTTTTTTCTCCTATCCCAAGATTAGGAAAATCTATCCACCCAGATTTCATCTTCATTGCTTATAGATTCCGGAGAACTTCTTTCTATTTGAAGTCCCAAATACGGTGTAGTTCCTGGCCAGCCAGTGAGTGATGCTGCCTATAAGGATCTGTGAAGCTTTAACCATAAAACAGGTATCAGACCAGTGTTCTTGGGTGGTACCTGGTTTATGGTTTCTTGCTTTTACACGTAAAGTACCCTTGCTCCTTAATGATGGAATTTTCATAACTGATAAAATGTCACCTATTTTCATATATGACTCTCTGGTTAGGACCTTGTGTGACAGTGTCACAATTGAAGACAGTAAAACTCTCTGTTGGGGTAACACATAATTTTTAATAAGAACTTGAAACTGGTGAAAGGAAAACAGCTTCTTTTTAACCCTATGCAGGTAACTTTATTTTCATGTAAGATATAGAGACTTAGTACACATAATTGGTTTTAAATTCTGAAGGAGGCACTAAGCCTTAGAAGCTATTTTTAAAATATTTCACTTGATGTTGAGAGAGGTAAGTTACCAAGTGAAAGAAAGGACTTCTTCATACAAGTATCAGATAGTTGACAACAAATAACTGCCATCAGTATTCCAAACCAAATATCTATGATTAAATTTAGTTCATTTTGTTCATTTATGTATTTATTTCTTGTTCTGCTACATCCTGGGTCATCAGGCTGCTTTCGTGAAGTCATCTGCTTCGGAAGTAGAACAGGTCTTGGAAATCCCAACCGTTCCCACATATATCTGACCACTGTGCAGGCAGTGTTATCTTTACGCTCCAGAGTTGCAACTCCTGAGCCAATTGTTGAAATAGCAACAGTTAAAAGAACACAGTACAGTCCTTTCTGTGAAATTCTGAGATTGTCCTTCTTTGTTGAAGATACAAATGTTAACCTCCGTGCCTTTTGGCAAGTTTCAGAAGATAACAGGAATCACGAGACTAAGTGATTATGGTTATTTTACTGTGGTAATGAACAATGCCAAAATTGAAACAAGTACAATCTGTATTGAGTGCAGGACATAATTTTTTGTAATAATATGATTAGTATTTTTCCCAGGAGTAAGACCATATTATGAAGAGTGAGAGCACTGACAGATCTCCAGGGCCTTTCGATTCATTCTGTTATGTGTAGAATCTCAGAAACATGTATATGAGTATTATTTTATCTATAAAACTTACCCTTTAATTTGACCACTATTTTGATCAGTTCTTATAATAGCGTTGAGCTAATCGAGGGAATATAGAACACGTCAAGAAAATAACTATTTGGGGGCATCACTTCTTTTATAAGGCAAAAGAACAAATCTTCATGAACTTCTAAGACGTTTATGGGAAATTTTAAAAGAAGTTTTACATGTAAAGAAAAATCCTGAAATTTTAATTTTTCTGAATCTGGGATATGATCATGGGAAAGCAAAATCAAAAGAATTATCAGAGTACTTTACATCGCCATTATGACAGGATCAGGTGTGCCTGAGAAACCATAAATTGGCTACCTATTATTCAAAGTGACATTACAATATTCTAAATGACAAGAAGATAACACAATTGAAAGGAATCTTAGATCTTTCAGAAATGAGGAACTTTATGTTCTTGTTGCTTAATAATCAAGGGCTTGACAAAGTCAGCACAAAATACAGAAGACCGTTTTGATGGGATATGGAATTTCTGCTACGCAGACAGATCACAGAGAATGTGAAAGAATAACTATTTACTATCCCTTGTTAAGAGAAGGACAAATAGTTCAAGATAAACTGTCATTTTAATATATAGAAAACCAAATTCTAGTTTTGCATTAATATTCTATTTAGCAGTAAAGGATTCATGAACTCCTGCTCTACTTTTTAAATTATCTTACCAATAAATCCACCAAAACTGAGTGAACTTTGTCAAAACTTGAATACATTTTATTTTTTCCAGACTCCTTGCTTGCAGTTTGAGACAAATACAGTTTCTTTTTTTCTGCCGACTATAACTTTCTGTATCTATTAAATGTTTGTCTCACACAATCGTCTTTAACATTCTGGAAGAACCAGATTTTTTAAGACAAAGCTACTTTCCTTTCCTCGAAAACAAAAACACCTTCCATTGCCTTGGTTTTTTGTTTGTTTGTTTAGGATCTTTTTAATTTAATTTTATTTTTTCAGTGTTCCAAGATTCATTGTTTAGGATGTGGAGAAAGGGGAACCCTCTTACACTGTTGGTGGGAATGCAAGTTGGTGCAGCCACTTTGGAAAACAGTGTGGAGATTCCTCAAAAAATTAAAAATAGAGCTACCCTATGATCCGGCAATTGCACTGCTGGGTATTTACCTCAAAGATACAGATGCAGTGAAAAGGAGGGCCATAATGTGCCTTTCCATTGCTTTGTATTCATAGTTGTAGTTTTATGTGATGATTGCTTTGGTCTGGTCTTTGATTACCTGTATGGATAATAACTTTCAGTCAGATTAGCTAATTTATATTTCATAGAGAAAACTGGAAGGGAAATGTAGAAGTATCTATCATACACCATTTAGCAAATTGGCAAAACTCCTGAATACACACACAAAACTCTCTAGAGTCACATACACTTATTTTTACATTTTAAATTAGCAAAATAAACACAAGCATTAACATGACTAACAAATATACCCACTGTAAGAAACAAAAGCATGTATATTAAAAATATGTCGAGTGCCCACATTTAAGTATTATAGTTCCCCTAGAAATTGTCTAAGTGTTTAAGGTTAGGCATTAAATAACTTCATTTAAGAGTAGCCCAGGATTTTAAACTTAAATAAGTATCTTGGTTAAGTGGACATACTACAACTTAGAAAATCATTTATTAGAATTAAAATTTAAGAATTTAGATCCTTTATATTCACAGAGCTCGGGAGTGAGGGCTGAGATTCCCTGTATCAATCTGACTTAATAATATTGGTTCCAGGAAATTCTTACTCAGGAGAATAAAGATATAAACCAATAAACAATTTTACTATTTGCTTTAGGAAATTCCTGAAAAGCAATTTATCCATACGATTTGTTCATCTGGCCAAACAGCTCTGTCTCCTATCAGAATAATAAATTGCTCACTCTGCCAAATAGGTAGCTTATAAAAAAAAACATTTACTTATTAAGACTCATGTCAAGAAGCAGGCCTTGCTATATTTCTCAATCCTAAACTATTATGTCAAGGACTGTCCCCCGTGTCAATTAGTTTTCTATCTTGACAAACTTGCCTTCAACCACTTAAGCCCAGATCCCCGAGCCCTATAATTATCCTTCCCTAATTTCCCCATTTTGAGACATTACTAGGATCTCTCAAGGTGGTGTTATCCCTTACTGCAGTAGGCCTAATGAACTTAGCTTTGATTGATCGACAGAAACTGTGAGTTAATAAATGTGTGTTGCTTTAAGCCTAGAAGTTTGTGGTAATATTGTCATGCAGCAATAGCAAACGAATACAACTGCATTGATAAAACCAGTGGAGAATCAGATAGCTATTTTCAAACCAAAAGTTATCAAACTCACCTAGATTGTAAAAGATACAACTTTATTACATGAACTTGTGTTTTTATACAAAACTGCTTCTGACCTTGAGGTTCCTGTGAGAAATTTTTAAGGCTATTTTTTGTGTCCATTTTTTTAAAATTTCCTGAGAAACTTGGGAATAATAGAGTTAGATGAGTGATTATTTTCCTTTACGAACCAATTAAAATGGAGCAGTTTGGATTTTAGAGACCTTATAATTTATTTACATGCTCGAGAGGTAGGAAAACATCAAACACACAGTGAGAGGTAAAAGTTTTTCTCAGTTACGGATGCACAGACTTGCTGAGAGCTTGCAGCTTTAGCTCTTCCACCTCAATCACAGGTTAACAATAAACACAGAACCATGACAACCCACAAGAGCAGATCTCAAAGGGATGTTCTACTTTCAGGGAGAATAAAATGTTTTCTTGACTGAGCTGAGTTCACACATAACAAACAGATAGACAAAAAAAAAGGTTAACAAAACAGGTTCTTTATCATCTCTCACCTAACAGATCCCCATTATGTCCTGACAGAATCACCTAGCAATTAGATCATAAAACCGGATTCCCAAATACTGCTATCATCAGTGAGGAGTAACTTGTTGGCTGTACAGCAACCAGACTTACATATACACAGGGGGCTTTCTTGACCATGAAATTAAGACTAGCCCAGTGGTCCAGTGTACCCAGTGGTCCCTGGGTCCAGCTGTGGAGGTAGATAAGACCTGAACGGATGAATAGTCTTGGCCAAGAACCAGCAAAAGGAAACAAAAGTTCCCACAGTGTACTCATAATGATTCAGGCTATTTTAGTATTGATGAGTTTACATGGGGAGTAGGATGGCCAAAGGGGCCATATTACTGATGACCTTGAATGTTAAGAAGTGACGATGTATCATTGTTTAATGTTAAAATATACTTCTTTTTAAAAAGGTAAAAATCATAACATCATACAGATATAAAACTGAGTAGATGTTAAAGATTTTAACTTATTAATGAGGAAACTGGTGAGGTGTCCTAAGTTCAAGGGGGAATTATTTAAAAAAGGACACATTCATGAATCAAGAATAATGAAATAAATGTGCAAACGGAGGTAAAACTGGCCTCATGGGGGTGGGTGGGAAGGGAGGAAAATTAATTGACTCTCCACCAGACAGAATTTACACAATTACAGGCGATAATTATTTTGCATTGTTATTGGTTATCTATATCTTCCAAAATTGTAAAGTAACTCAAGGACTAGAATGAGATACTTGGAACAGTATGACTAAATAGTATGGGGTTTTTTGTTTGTTTTGTTTTTTTTCACGGAAGCATAATATTCCCCTACAGTGAGATTGACTGACTTGATAATAGAAAGTAGTGGGCCAGACCTGAGACGCGTCTTAGAAATAGAAATAGAAACTATACAGTTTGGTAGTTGCTTAGATGTAGTAAGTGGGAAGGAAGATTCAAAGATCATTCGTTACAAGTGTGGCAATTGCCAAAGTGGTTAGTGGTTGCTTCATGTGGGCTAGGATAATGACGAGTGTGGCACTGGGGACAATGAAGGGAAAATCGAGGAAATATTTTAATAAGGGATCATTTTAGAAACTCAAGTTCTGTGACAGTCAAAAGAGGCTTTTTGGTTGGAAGAGGGAGGGTTGCCATCCACTCCATTATCATTAGACCCTCCTTTTTAATGGTTCCTTCAAGTAATCCTGCAATCTAAGTAAAAGTAGTGCGCTTGCTTGGCCTGAGAGCCCCTGAGTAAGTCCTTTGGCTTTCCATTTTGAAATTGACTTAGAATATATCACCTTTTCTGATGCACTTGATTAGGAATCGTTTGTGGACCTACAGATAAAAATCAGAAGGGAATTTTGGAAAGTCCTGAAATAAACCTAGGGAGGCATTACTCAGTATTGTTCTTTCCAGTGTGAATTTGATTAGGGAATATTCTGAGTAAAAAAAGAGAAAGAGGGAGAGAAAGAAAGAAAAAAAGTAGGTGGAGAAATTGGAGAAATATTATCCTCTCTTCTAAAAGTTTGGGTGAAAAGGCATTAATATGACCAAGGATCTTTTTCAAATTAAAGATATGAAGAACATGAGATTTCTTGTCTATAGACATATTACTATTTGCTTAGCTTAAGGTCCTTTGAAATTCAGTCCTATGTCAAATATCTGCTCTAAATTAGTCAACTTGCTGTTCTGGTTTCCCAACATTTCAAAAATTCCACCTTAAGATAATCTCCTCTGTTTATCCATATATAGAAATGAGGTAGTCTATTGCTTTGTTCCTTGTTTAAGAAAGAAGAGACCAAGGGAAGGTGGAAAGGAAAGAGGAAAGGAGAAAAGGACAAGGGACAACAGGAATGGGGGAATAAGGGAAGAGAAAGGGAGAGAAAGAAAAGGAAAGTGGGGGGACCCTTGATTCTAGTTACAGTTTGGTCACTAGCTTGTTATAGTACTTAGTCTGGTCACTATTGTAAACTTGGGATCTCTTTTCTTGTTCTGTGCATGGGGTAGTAATAAAACCCCCAAACTAAAACTTTCCTCAGACTCCCATTATTCTCTCATTATACTATCAATCAATAAATAATCAGTCCCTCAGATGTGCCATACCCTATACTAGAGCTTGGGATATGGTAGTGAATTAGGGCATTCTTGCCCTCTTTGAACTTTTCCTCTGACAGGAGATGCTAAAAAATGCACACAAATAAGTAAAATACAATTTAATACAAGATACTTAGTAAGGACCTTTTTTGCTGGTTAGAAACTCCTAGATTGATGGCTTGAAGCCAAATCTGAGGTTAAAAAATGTACTGAGTACTCCAGATTCTGAAGACAACAGCAAAGAAGTGGGGACAGACATAGACATCCCCGCAAGGCTATGGTTGCTTAAGTAATTCTCCCAAGTGTCTGACCATCTCCTCTTTCCATTTTCATTCCACCTCTCTTAGAGAGGGGACAGAGAGAGAAAGAATCTGTTGCCTGAAGTGAGAGTGCTTGGCTTTTCCTCTACTCCACTTGTTTCTACTGTACTTAGCAGAGTTGGGGAGGTATCCCCTAAAAGTCAAGTGAATGTTTGTTTAACCCCAAAAGCCAAGGGTGGGAATCTTCCAGATAGCCATCCAGAGAGATTGGGGGTATGTGCAAGAAAGAAAGACTGCATCTTGTTTTCTGTTGGGTCAGATGCTTATGTATGTCCTCTCTGATCTGCCTCTCTGCTGTTTCTACATTGTGGGGGAAAAAAATCAGCAACAAATGGCAGAACAGAGAAAGAAAGTGGCCTGTCCTCTAACCTTGGCATGGTGAATATATATATATTCCCCAGTTCATATCGACCCTATAACTGTAGATGGGCTCAAGTTGACCTCCTGGTAACCTTACCTGGTGAGTAGATCTTGACAACCAAGAACTTTGTGATTTACCACCAGGCTAGCTGCTTTGGGAAAGTTGGAAGAAGTGAGCCAGACTTGGACTTCATATGCCAGGGATCCCTCAGAGTTTTCTGAGGAACCAGCCTTTGGAGGCTTGCTGGAGAGAGAGCATTAAAGGCTACATGGTGTTACCTAGAGAAACCTCTGTGACCGAGAGAGAACCACCAACAAGCAGACAGTTACAGGAGATCTTGGCTGTATTTTCTTCCTTTTCATCCCCAATTCCAGAAGCCCTAATATTGGAAGGATTGGAGAGGAACAGTGAAGGAGGATGCTGGGAAGAGACATCCTGAGAAGGAGAATGAGACTGAGGTTTATAAATGAGCTGGTCTGGATTTTTAATAACTGAAAGTGACCCAACAGCTTTGAGAGCTGCCTGAGTTATTGTTAAGAGGCAGGAAAGGAAAATTGAACAGTGAAAGGTTGAAGGCAATGCTTAGAAAAAAATAATGTGTTTTCATTTGTTTTTGTTCATGTTTTTCCCCCATAGAGTACTAACTATAAGTGAACTGGTTACAAATGGGTGGGATAATTGTATTTGGTGTCAGTGCCATGAAGCAAATGGAGGACTGAGTACAAAGTAACTCTGAAGGTGGCGGGGAATAGGAGGCTCCCTTAGCTATGGCGGTCTGGGAAGCTCTTTGGGTTGAAAACTTCCATGAGGAAGAGGCACGCATTCCAAATTCTGGGATAAAAGTGTAAAATGCTCTAAGGTAAGATCAAGAAAGAAGGTCAGTGTAGATGGAGTTTACTTAGTGAGGCTGGAGGTGATAGATATTTCTGGCAAAGGGCAGAGGCCAACTAACGAAGGGCCTTGTAGGCCTTGGTAAAACATTTTGACGGCAGCTTTGCTTTCCTCAAAACTTTTTCAAACATTTTCTTAGCCCTAACCTCCCTGTAGATTTGTTAACCTAATTTTATTTAATGGATCACATATACCATATAATTCTAAGTAATTCTGGTCTCAGAGGTAAGAAACTACTAAGACATCTTCCATCTGCTCTTATAACCTCAGTACTACTATTATATCAAGATAGTTATAAAAAATTCCTTTATGTTATTCCAGGTTTCCTGTCACTCATCTCTTCACACCCAAGGATTAAATCCTTGCCCATCAGGGGGATGCCCATACTTAAGTAGTTATAATTGACATCTAGATTCCAGATGATATATCTGCTTGTCGTAAGACTGAAGTTATGGATTTAAGTGTTGTTATAAATAGTTTATATTAATCATGCCAAAAGAAAGAAGAAACTATTAATTTGTTAACATAGAAAATGTATGCAAAGCAATGAAAACATGGCAGCTAAAGGTTCTGCTCTTTGATATTTATGATTTAAGCCCCAGAACAGGAAATCTTTCCTCTTGGACTGAGCTTTAAACTCCAGAGATGGAAATCTCTGGCAGGAGCAGTACGCATTGTTTCTCATTAGAGTGCAGTTTTTCCATAACCACATTAAAGAATGCACAGACAGCAAGGGACGTGTGCTCGGCCTTCTTGCAGCAATGTTCCTGGCTTCTTCTCTAATGTGAATTACAGACCTCTCAGCACAATTCTTAAACTTCTCCCTGCTACACTTATGCAAATAGTCACTCTGAATCCAACACGATACCTTTTGGTTAATCCTGGAACATTAAGTATTGCAGCTGTCTCATGGAAGAAACTGAGAGAAAAATTTCTGTTCAGTATGGAAATAATTCTATAAAGCTCATGATAAATGAAGGCTTATGAATAGTATATCAGTTATTGCAGTCATCATTATAGGAGTATATTTCCTTGGGTTCTTATGGGAAATTACTTTCTTTGGCACATTCTTGGGAATTATTTCCTGTGTTCCATTAGCTCCGTGGGATGACATCCTAAAATGACGGATGCAGTTCTATTGTTTTGTTAGAGTGCTCTATAACTGCTCTTAGGGCTCCTTGTTTGAATGCATGTTATATTCTCTTTGAATATTATCAGAGAATATGATTCATAGTTTAGTCTTAATGTTTCCAAAAAAAGACTTAATGAACAAGAAGGAA